>WEIV01016072.1:77057-132677 GCA_013390005.1 Calyptomena viridis | reverse complement strand
TTCTCCCAGGCAACCAGCAGTAGGACAAGAGGGCACAGCCTTTAGCTGCACCAGGGGAGGTTTAAGTTAGACATTAGAAGGAATCTCTTTACAAATTAGAGTGACTGACCATTGGAACGGGCTGCCCAGAGAGGTGGTGGAGTCACCATCCCTGGAGGTATTTAAGAAGAGACTGGATGTGGCAGTGAGTGCCACAGTATAGTTGAAAAGGTGGCATTAGGTCAAAGGTTGGACTTGATGATCTCAGAGGTCTTTTCCAACCTAACTGATTCTGTGATTCTGTAAATTCATGTTTTTCTTTAGAATATAGCTAAAAGCCAAGACAGAATGACTTACCTCATATTTAAATAACTGCTATAATAATCAATTTCATGGGTTCTCCAAGGTTAAGAGCAAATTAACCAATCAGCCCCCACTTTAATCAACTCTTTGGTGATTAGGGCAACTGATTTGCAAGGCAGCATGAACAGCATATATCAGCTTGCTGAGTTTCTGCTGACTCAAGAAGCCGTCTGTGTTTGCATAATAGACCTAATAAAGATTGAGAACTACAGCTGTGGAAGGCTGCCTGATATGAAATATTCTGTGAAGGAGGTTATGATGATAATTTTCTACTGCTGTCATACAAATAAGTCAAGTTGTATATATGTTTTGTTTGCACATATGCCCAATTACTGGCTAGTACCTCCCAAAGTGCAGCTTTTCAAAATAATAATAAAAATCGTAGGCTGCCTGTATTTAACTATAAATACCTAATATGACTAATCAAGCAATTATTTTCAATGTCATTGTGCTTCTTCCTCACATAAAGCTCTCTTGGCCATCTTAAATGTCTTCCTAAGAAAAAAAGCACTCCTGAATGTGAAAAGTTCCTCAGGATCCAGTCCATTATCTGGTGACATAGAGAGATGAAAGATACTTGGTGATGATGTAATCAGTAAGTGGTTTAAATATGTACAGCATATTTCCTGAGAATTTAATTGCCAGTATAGCCCATGTTCTCTCCAAATGCAAGATAGGACTTGGAGGAGAAGTATATCTTTGAATCCTGACAATATAAAAGAGTTAAGTCCAGGATGTAGTCTAAGTTATCCCGAAGCCTACTATGCTGAACACCTGCAGACTCAGGTGTTTCCTCAAGAAAGGTGCAGTTGTTCAGTATTCCTGATGATTTATCCAAATAATATTAATAGCAACAGCAATTGTTCTGGTACTTTCTCTAGCGAGAACATGTGCAGCAAAATCAAATAATTATACAACTGAATCTAAGTATTTAAAATAACAGAAATTACTTGTATCGATGCAGTGCCTCAGGTACACATACTCAGTTCCTCATGACTGCAGGGACAGTTACATGCTGCAATGTAAGAAACACAGCTGGTCCTTTTGCTAAAACCATCTTTTATTTCCCACCTAAGAGTTACACTTCCTGCCCCACTGCATCTCAGCAGTATTTTCTGGTCTCTTTGTCTCAGACATATTCTCACAGTCATAATCTTGTATAAATTAACATCTAAGTGCCAGGCAGTCAGATCTCTGATCCACTTGACAATATGGGAATCTCAGCTACTTTCACAGGCTCCTCTCACTCTGGGATTCACTGAGAACAACAACCTGACAGTGTGAGCAGATCGTCACAGGGCAGTATTCGTATGAATTTTGAGACAGTCTCAGCAGAGGAAATTGCTGTAACTTCTGAAGACAGACGAGAATCTTTTAGGTCTCAAAGCTGACTAAATCCTTATGAAGAAGAAAATGTATTGGGCACCCCAGGTGGGTTTAACAGACACTCCTTCCCACAGCTGACATGAGAGACCTTCTGGAAGTTACTACTTCTTAATGTCTGTGCATGTGTTGTAGCAGTAAAATTTTTTTGGCAAAACTGACTTTAGTATCTTGTCAGTAGCTTGCAATCTCTAAGGCAGACATAACATACAGCCTAGTCCAACACCCACAGAAATCAATGAAGGCTTCAAATGTTAGAAAATTAATGAAAGGGCTGATGGACAAAGTTTCAGCCTAGAAATGTTTTTATTCTGTATCCAAGCACCCAAAACATGTTTAAACAAGTAATTTGAGGTTTAGAAGTGCGTAATATTCTAAGAACCAAAACTGAAGGTAGGCTGAATGATGTTGCAAGGACAGTAATGCTTTTTCCTCAGGAACTTAAAATCTAAAGCTAACTGCTACTGAAAGATGAGGCTGAAATTACCAAAGGAAAGATAAAAATGGAATACGACATGCCTTCTCCAATCTGGTATCCTTGCTTTACTTCTCAACTGTACATGGTGAAGGAGAGGAGCAGTGGAAAATTCACAGACTCTGATGCCAGGGAGAACAGGCTAAGGTGGATTTAAGCTTCAGTACCACTTTCATAGATGCAGGCAGCTGTGTCAACTGGATAGTCCCGAGGTATGATGTAGGCAGTCCTGAGCTCTGTGTGTACCAGCCAGCCCATGAAGCAGCATTGGGGTGAGCCTGCCGGTCTGACCAGGACACTCACCCTACTTCCCAGGCACAGATCTTTGGCCCTCTTATCCAGTCTGCAGAGGCCGGAAAAGGAGCAAGAATACCACCCATAAACTATATGGAAATTGCTTCACACTAGTTGGTTCTTTTTTTTGACTGAAACTTTCTAACTTTATCAGAACAACCAAGAAGGTATCCAGGTTCCTAAACAGACAGTGAATTTATGCCTTTGCCAGAATAAAGTCTGAAGTAGAAATAGAACCAATACATGAGAAGCAAAAACCCCAAAGAGAAAAACACTTGAGTGGCATCAAAATAGGTCAAATAAGTCAAAACTGAGATTTAAAAAAAATATTACACTATATGAAATAATAATTATATTAAAAATATTGTAAACATTCACTTCATATTGTAATCTTTCACCTCAGGGCTTATTTTCACTAATTTGAAACTTATGAGACTACAACTGTGCAAAACTTATGAGTGCTACAGCATGTAACATATATCAGCACAATATTACTGTAAATATGTAATATAATGCTGCACCTAATCCCAGTTAAAATGTAACATATAAAAAATTACATTCGAATGTTGATTTCTATTGCATTTTTTCTCTTTCACTTCCTTTGTACAAAAATTGAAAACTATATACAGAGATAATCTTTTATTTAAAAAAAGAAAAAAGAGAACAAGGCATATAAAAAACCCCATCACATAATAATATTTTCCTCATATGCTTCCATGTATTATTTTTCCAGATATCATTAACAAGTCTCCTTTTAATATAAAAAACCTAAAACTGGACATCTTCATGAATATAGTAGAATAAGTTTGATTTTATGTTTTTTTTTCTTAATGTACATAGAATGCTCATGTATATTTAGGTACTTCTTTAATTGAACTGAATTCTAAAAGAAACTATAAAAAGTCTTGCAAAATAAATCTATCAGAAGTTTAAAGGATCTACTTCTGAGTGGCCTTCAACTGCCAAGATAGAAATCCACCATGGGAGTTTAGAATAACCTTTATTTTGTAAAATAATAGCCATTTTATAAAGAATGCAACTACTTTATTATGACCTTCCCTGGTACGTTTATAGGTACAATATCAGAATCTGCAGAATGCGTTACAACTGTGCAATCCATGCACAATGTGGGAACACGCAAACACACACAAACACAACTGACCTTCAAATCTGGTGACGTGGCATCTTCTTGATTTACTGGAGTAGTAAGTAGTAGTAATGAATATTACTCTGTAAAAAATTTAAATACAAAAAACTATCAACTGAAAAACATCTGCATTTTCACAAAGGAAACAAAAGGAAGACATTACTTAAATAGTCACTCTTTTTTTTTTACATGTATTTATTTACAGATTTACATGTATTTATGTTCAGAAGGACTGTACTCAGCCTTAATCAGATCAACATGCTTGTAAATGTGTATATTTTTCATAAACTTGGGTGGGCTACTAATCTCTACAGCCCTAATAAAAAGAAGTGTGTGGCAATTAGCTCTAGCCCACTCCTATATGGAGTGCACTATTACATACTGGGAGCAAATTATCAGGACAACTCATTAGAGTTATAATAACAAGATCTGGAATATATTGAATATCTGGTTACATTAACACACAACCCAGCATACCTTAGGAAATTAAAGGAAATATTATCCAAAGAAAAATAATCACTCTTTATTTCTATTATAATACCTTAATTTTTTCAAATATTTTCTCACTTTGATGCATAAGACATTTCAAATCAAGCTGTGAAATGGGAAATAATAAGAGGCAAATTTTTCAGTATTTTTTTTTTCAGGAACTTGAAAAATGAGTCACTTGTAATGTTTCTCTGTTTGAATTTTGCATAAAAGACCTAAATTTCAATTACTGTTTTGATAGGGAAAAAAGAGACAGATACCAGAGCCAGCCTGAAAGCAGCTGGTGCAATAAGGTAGCATCTGCTCATAGAAGTCTTCAGACCCTTAGCACTGCTCATGTGAACAGGCTGTTGTGTTTTCATACTATCTTCAGAGTGTTCTACTACTTGTCATGAAAACCATACCAGATCTGCTCCCTATCTCTCCTGTAAATCCTTGCACACACAGGTGGGAGAGCCAGTGGTGGGAGGACCTGTTGCCAGGCCACTGCTTTGGCTCTTGGTACCATCACCACTTGCTTCCATCCCCAACTGCTCTCCCAGGAAGCAAGCTTTAAGTCAGCCTGGACCATGGCTGCCACTAATAGTTCAAAATCAAGTGTGGACTGAGAAATGTTTAGGTTCTGGGAAGAACATCAAAGAAATAATGCTCAGGGCACTTGGTAGTGACATAGAGGAAAGGAAGGGCCTACATATCAGCATGAGAAATTAGTCATCAGCGGAGTAATCACCCACAGGACTCTCAGGGTTAATCAATTTGTACTTTATGTAAATCACAGATGAACCTATCACCTGTTTGGTGGCACTGTGGTTTTAGCACTCTGTTACTGGATTATTTTAATATTCTTGTGAGTCTTGTGACCCCACAAATGCACTGCAATGTTGCACAGTTTCAAACCCCACCTGAACTAAGGAGCGCTGTAGAAGCATGAAGGAATGTGCCTTTCAACATCCTTGTCTCACTAATCTTCCAGCCTATAGTTGTCTTGGTGTGTATACCCAGAACTGCTCATTCATTATGGCTCTACTAACAGTGACATACATCAAAGCACCAGATTTCAATAGAGAAAAGCCAATATTTTTTACAGAATCACAGAATAACTAGGTTGGAAGAGACCTCCAAGATCATTGAGTCCAACCCATGCCCTAACACCTCAACTAGACTATGGCACCAAGTGCCATGTCTAGTCTTTTTTTAAACACATCCAGAGTTGGTGACTCTACCACCTTCCTGGGCAGACCATTCCAGTACTTTATTATTCTTTCCGTGAAAATCTTTTTCCTGATATCCAACCCATACTTTCCTTGGTGCAGCTTGAGACTGTGTCCTCTCGTTCTGTCAGTTGCTGCCTGGTGGAAGAGACCAACACCCACCTGACTACAACCTCCTTTCAGGAAGTTGTAGACAGTGATAATGTCACCTCTGAGTCTCCTTTTCTCCAGGCTAAACAACTTTAGCTCCCTCAATCGTTCCTCATAGGGCTTGTATTCCAAGCTCCTCACCAGCCTCGCCCTCCTCTGGATGCGCTCAAGCATCTCAACGTCCTTCCTAAACTGAGAGGCCCAGAACAGGACACAGTACTCAAGATGTGGTCTCACCAGTGCCAAGTACAGGAGAAGAATGACCTCTCTGCTCCCGCTGGCCATACATCTCAAAAAAATCCATCTCAAAATAAACAAAACCCGCCACATTATCACACTTTTGTTACTTATTTACTGCATTTTGAATTAAAATAATGTTTGTATCAAGCTATTTACTTTATTCCTACTCATAAGTTATATTTCCTAGTTATTTGAACCTCTCATTAATTTGAACTACACTGAAAATAGGAAATAATGTTCTTGGTGGAGACTCTTGATAACAGAGTTGCATTCTGCAGCTAGACAGAGCAAGCATGATAATTTGCTTTGCACAGAAATTTGCTGCTGACTCCCAGTTATTTTCTTTAAAAACTTCTTTAGTAAGGTGGGGCCACAAGCCATGACTCCACACCTAATTGAAAGTTTGACCTTTGCTCTTGGAAGAGGAAATTTACTCTTTCACTGAGGATGATCAGGTCTTGTCTTCTGTCCTGAAGATGTAATTCACCAGAGAAGTTTGTTATTTCTGTCTTTTCTCAATATCTGCTCACATATATAGAGGTAAGCATTGTCCTAGTCTCTTCAAGCCTTGAAAGCTACTTTATTTGCCCCAGGAGAACAACATTCAGTCCTTACAATTACGTTTTTTTTTTTAATGTTAAATGCTTTTAATTACATAAGACATTTTTTAACATTTACCATACATAAAGAAAACTAGCCAGAAGTCTTTTCCTGGGACTTACAGAATAAATGTCAAACCATTCCTTTAATTCTGGCCTTTGACATATAGAGTTTAAAACATGGCCAAGAAACTACACATCTGGCACCTTTGTTCTTACTGTATTAATCTGTTCCTTTCCAGTATGAGGCCTGAGTTAATGAATCACTGGTGCTGGATATGATCCTCAGGGAAGTTCTGACTTCATTGTATTGTGTTTTATATTGATGGCATGGTGCTGCAGAACTAAAACAGACACCTACCCTGGCTCAAAGGCATGTCTTTCACATGATTCAACTAATAAAGTCATATGAATGGGAACTTATTACTGAATTTTATGAACACCAAAGCCACCATTTATACAGTTCAAGACTGGCTTAATCCTCAAGACTCTACATATACTATGTTGCAGTATTCTGCCAAATAATCTGAGCTGGATGTGAATTAGCCTGGGTATCAAAAAGAATATGGCTATACTTGCATGCTGGTCTAGTAACACCTAATATACTGATCTACCTTTATCTAAGCTAATATATCGGCCAAAATTATTTTGATGTAAAGTTATTCTGATAAAATTACTACTGCTTTATTAACTAAGTTGTACTCAGCATTCAGTGGTTGGTCTGATCAGGCGCCAAGACCAGAAACAACATGACAAAACTTATTTCTCACCTAGGCCAGACAGTTTTCTCTGAACTACCCAGAAGAAGAGATTAAATAGGTTAGTTGATCAGCTTTCTCTCTTGTGAGCAGTCTGGCATAGGTCCAAGGGAGAGGACTGAGCTCAGGAATGCTGATGAGATTCCACATTTATCTTCCTGCTGAAGAGGTGGTTTCTCTAGTCTTTTCCTTTCATGCTGTTTCTGCCCTTTCAGTCTTCTCTCACTGCTTGCACTCAGCCAAGGTACTTGTAAAGGCAGGGATCTCCTCCTGAGACCTGGATTCCAGGGCATTGTGTGCTTTGTCATAAGCAGCTGCTCCTGGACTCTCACTCTGACTGAACAAGGAGTTCTGACTGTCAGAAAGGAGTGTGCCCTGTTTCCCCCTTCACAGCTGACCTGCTGCTACAGACTGGACACAGTGATAACCCTACTGCCTGAATTCAAACAGCAAGTGAGTCTAAAGAAGAGTCCATCTATTTTCCTCATGGGGAACAGGAAGGCTTTTAATCCATGGAACTCAGCTTTTACTCCCCATTCTCATGGACAATCCCTTTTGGGCCCTTTACAACAGAATATAGAGTAATACTCGGTGCAAGCAGATTTTTAGATAATTACACCAATTCAAATATATTTTAATAGAATTCCCCTACATATTTGCTCAATGGCTTTGTGAGGCCAAAGTTGAAAGGTGGTATAATTTTACAGGGGAAGAAAAAGTATCAGGAGGATGTATATGCTGGTTTAGCATAAAAGCAAACAACATGCAAAACTCCTTAAAAACCTGCTGCTTTTACAGCTCCAAATCAGTGTCAATTGGAATTTTTACTTCCTGGACCAGTCCTTCCTTGCTGAAGACATTTGAAATTCCATTCTTGCCACTCTTCAAGATCTCCCAAATCATTATTATAGCCATTAATTTAGGAGAGATAACTAGCAACTTTTTGTCACTAATCTTTTTTTTTATCTCACTTCCATTTTCAGTCTTTATTGCAGTCTATAAATGGAAAATTAAAGAGAAATGTTCAAATTTCCTCACTGAAATAAACTGAAAAGTGAAAATGTCTACTTTGCAAGAACCATAGTCTGGTGCTGTACAAATATAGTTATTAAAAAAGTCAGGTTAGTCAAGCTTATCTCACCTCCAATACTAGACAAGAATGAAGGCATCAACATGTCAGCTCAAGAGAACTACCCAGAGAGGACCTGACAAAGGCTGGAAGTTTTAAGTATAAGAGATAAACAACTATTTATAACAAAATAGTTACCATTTTAAAAATTTGATTACCTCTCTACTATATTTATTACAAGAAGACAATCCCTACTTTCTCATATTTATTGAATATTTTCCCTGTTTTTTTTTTGTTCTATACATGCACATGATGCATGACTGGCATTCTAAGTCACATAACAACAGCACAAAAAAAAAAAACCCCCAAAAAACCCAAACCTACAAACCAATAAGTAATATAAATTTAGCACACAAAATATTAATTCTAAATGATTTTTCAAAGTCTAACTTTCATTCCTTCTCTCATTCCCCTTTGCTTTCTCATCACTATAACAGAACATGTAAGAAAGTATATCTATTTGAGCCATGCCTTAAATATAGCTGTAAATTATGTCTCTTACTCCCTTCAAACTCAAGTCTCTTCTAGTAAATGAAACTATAGCTACACAGAAATTCAAAGTTTTAGTTTGCTAATCCTCGTGATAACTTCATCAATTAGTCTTTGTGTTAGTAGGTTGATGTTATGTCAATGATCTTAAGCCAGAAGGGGTTTTTTTTCAGAGACAAGCAATCATAAAGCAATCAAGATGTCCAGTCTCATTTAAAAGCCACAAAAGTTCCTCAATTCCTTTACTATGCTAGGACAACTACTTCAGAGCAGTCCTTCTAATTTCTAAAACATATGATGCCCAGTTCTATTTGTATCAGTATTCTCTCTAAAGACAAATAGTCCTTTTCCTTTTCCAGCCTTTTCTTTTAGCAGAAAGACCATTATGTCAGGCTAAATAAATCAAGGGGTTTTTTCCTTCTTTTGTGGAGTAGTGTATAAGTTTCCTTGTTCATCCCAGTAAACCTTTGCTGTTACACCTTGAAATCATCTTTCTTGCCTAAGAGACTGTATTGTGTTTCTGTGGCCAGGTTTTTGGTAGTGGGGGGTCCTATGGGAGAGGCTTCTTTGAGAAGCTGCTTTCAGCATTTCCAGTAGAGCCAACATCAGTCAGCTCCAGGCTGGACTCATTGCTGGCCAAGGCCAGGCCAATCAGAAGTCATAGTAATGCCTCCGTGATACCATATTTAAGAAGGAACAAAAAAAAAGTAGTAGGTAGATGAAAATGGTCGCTAGAGAAGAGTAGAGCAAGAAGTTGTGAACAACAACAATGCAGACACCAAGGGCAGTGCAGAAGGAGGGGGAGGAGGTGCTCCAGGCACTGGAGCTGAGCCCCTGCAGCCCATGGTGATGATCATGGAGGAGCACAGGGGAGCAGAGATCCACCTTCAGCCCATGGAGGAGCCCACGCTGGAGCATGTGGATGCTGGAAGGAGGCTGTGACCCCGTGGGAGGCCCATGTTGTAGCAGGGTCCTGGCAGGGACTGCTGACCTGTGGGGAGAGGAGCCCACACTGCAGCAGGATTTTCCTGGTAGGACTTGTGGGGGACCCAGGCTGGAGCAGCCTGTGCCTGAAGGACTGACCCTGTGGAAAAGTGACTCACGTGGCAGCAGTGTCTGAAGAACTGTTGCCCATGGGATGGACTCACATTGGAACAGTTTGTGGAGAGCTGTCTCCTGTGGGAGGGACCCCATGGGAAGCAGCAGCAGGACTGCTCTCTCTCTCTGAGGTAGGTAGAAACAATGTCTGACTGCAACCTCCACTCCCGTCTCCCTGGGAGAGAGGAGGTAGATCTTAGAAGCAGGAGGTGGGGGTCGGGGGGGAAAGATGACTTTAAGATTTATCATACTTGTCATCCTTAAGCTCTGATGTTGTTAATAATAAATTCTTAATATCTCCACTTGGAGTCTGTTTTGCTTGTGATGGTGATCAGTAAGGGATTTCTTATAATCCTTATCTCAAAGGCTTGAAACCCTCTGGTTTTTTTTTCTCTCCCCTGCCCGTTTCTGGAGGGGGAGTGAGTGACTTTAGTGGGTCCTTGGCCCCCAGCCAGGGTCAAACCACTACAGAGACCAATGTACTCATCATTCCCAAAGAAATCTTACTTACTTCAGCACTATAGCTTGCCTATATCAATTATTTTACCAGACACACCCTTAGATCACACTTTTTCCACAACTGTGTTGCACTGATGATTGACAGCTCTACTACGATCAACTAAAAGGCCCAGAATTTTGCCTTCCCCTTTGCTTCCATTTGTATAGATTCTAGACTATAGTACAAACTATTGCTCTACAATTTGAACATTAAATTAAATCCCACTTCTAGTAATACAGACCAGCATCCAGTTCTTTTCTGACATTCTTATCGTCCTGCTTGTAGGTGATGCTTCCCTTATCCTCTTCTTATCAAGTGTCATTAGCTTACATCTATTTTCTGTACCAAGGTCATAAATAATATTAATATTAGTCATAATAGTGGTTCTTGAGGACCTAACTGACCAGCCTTCCTTCCCCTTTCAGTACAACCTTCTGTCAGTTCTTTTTAGCCAGTGCCTTATCCACTTTACAATTCTTGCACTAATCCCCATCTCACCTGCTTTCACCAGTAATTTCCCATGTGGCACCAAATGCTGTACTGAAGACCAGAAGGATTAGAACTACCACATTTCCCCTGTCTTCAAACATGCTATTAGAGAAATCTGGGAACCAAGGGTTGAGTTTAGATAAAAATCCTAGTAAGAAATATGTACTATACCAAAGGGAATAACAGGAAAGAAAACACTCATGTTAGGGAGAAAAAAGGTAGATATCAGGATGCCTTGGGCCTTTGAACTAAAATGGGCAGCATTTAGAAGTTCTATGAATGACTTTGAAAAGGAAGAGTACAGTAAGAACATTGGCTCCAATACTATTTTTTTTCAGAATAATATGAGTGAAGAGGATTTTGAGGCATACAGAAATACAGAAATAAGGTAAGAGATAAACTCCCCATGAACAGACCTAGGCAATTGCATTGCAGTCTAATGATAAGTGAGAATTGACTCACTAGTGTTTCAGGCAGCTAGCGCTGTCCTTTTTCAATGCATGGATCACTAATAGTGGTGAAATAATTATCCATGTGTGTGACATGGTTATACTAATAAATTAAGCTAATTGAGGAGCCTCCTCTCTCCTTTGCTCCTCAGCTCCTGAGTCTTCTAAGTGTATCCAACAATGTTTCTGGTAGAAACAGATATTTCATTTTTTGCTGCCTCACAGACTATGACCTGCATGCATATGTAGTGCCCAGCTATAATGGAGGGAATGGTTTATATAACAGGTAACTCATACATGCAGTTTAGCCACATTGTTTCCCCTGTCACTGATTTATTCTCCCAAAGAATTGGGGAAATTACCCTTGGTTTTCTGTGTAGACTTCTTGATTTCATATATTTTAAATTAAAAGTAATTTAAATTATCAAAGCAAATTCTTACACTTGTATATTCTATTGCTGAATGGATAAGTTCTTTGTTGAATATAACATCAACTACTACTTCACAGGCTTTAAAATGGACTTTTGAAAAAAAAACCAAAACAAAACACCAAAATAACCAAACAATGTTTTGGTCCCTATTCTTTTCAGGAAACATTTTCAAAGCAAATCAAAATTTAAATTTAAAATCAAAATTCTCTGAAAAGTGACAGCTAATTTTTGAAAGGGACTCAGTCCACTTCAAGTCCAGACAAAAATTGACTCTGCCACATACTCAAGTTTAAAAAGAAATGTACAGTCGTTTTCAGCTGTCAAGAGTGGTGTTTTTTTAAAAAGTAGGTTTGGTGTTAATATGAAAACAGAGCCTTTCCTATCAGCTTGTGCAGACAATAGAGCAGCACAGGATATTATGATTTGCAAGAGATGTGAATTCATGCATCCTGCATCATGCATCCATCCATGCTACAAGTGGGAACTTCATGTCAGACATAAATAAATTGGCATGGCAGGGGCAGCAGGGAGGCAACTTAAGGAAGGAATCCTATGCACCAGCCCAGTAGCACAGAGTGGCACTAACCTTTTTTTGTAGCCTCAGTAATGAAATAACAGATGTCAAGATCCTTTGTTACAGTCCTGTTGTGACCTGCTTATAGATTGGGATATTTGAATTTCATCTCTCTGCCTCCACTAAGAGTTTCTTTGAAAGTCTGATGACATTGGCTTTTTGTAGGTGAGGTGGATTTCGGCACAGCAACATTTGAAATGCAAAACACAAACATTTTCTTAACAGTGCTAAATGTCCTCATTATTCAAAGGCATGGAGCCAGGCCAGAAACTCTGTTCAGATTACCAGTGAACCATTCAAGCTAGCAGTACAAAAGTAAGTATTATATATGTGAGAAGGTAGAGAAAAAAGTGACAACTCTGTTGACTGAAGGAACAAACACAATAACAGTAGAGATATTTTATAGCACTTAATCCCTATAATCTGAAAGGTGAGAAAGGATCAAGAGGACTGTATTAACTGAAGTATATCTGATTTTAAGATTATGGTTGATGCTGAGAGATAATCAAGCACACATTTTAGAATAGTGGGTAAAGTGGAAAGGAATAATTTCATACCTAACATTGGAACAACTTATCCCAGGAACAAATAACGTCTCAGATGTTTCCTAAACAAGAAATGGTGCAGAAACAGGGAACTTAGGGTTCTCTTGTGTCCTTAAAAAAACCATCAGTATCACTTTAAAGAAAATAATATTTAAAGAAATGAGCCTCAATGGGATGAAGAGCTTTTTTTCATTTTGACATTCTTGATGTTCTTCATGATGTGTCTTTTTTTAAACATTACACCCCTCAATTAAATCATAATTACTGTCCATGCCATATGAATTATGCAGCATTTGATGTAAATTCAGATTCCCTGGCACTGAACAAATCTAAAGGCATTTCAGAACTTGGTGTAATTACAACAGCAATCCCTCTAGACCAAGAAGGAAAATTAATATCATCTTTTTTCATCCTGGTTGGGATGTATTGTACACCTGTGCTAAGTTCCTCTTGGACTGCCTTAAAAGTGCATATGTTGGTTCTGGCTGAGATAGGGTTCATTAACCCCACAACAGCCCTCATAGAGCTGAGCTGCATTGGTAGTTAGAAAGGTGTTTCTAACACACCAGTGTTTTGGCTACTGCTGAGCAAGGCTGTCTCTCCTACATTTACCCCTCACCAACAGGCTGGGGGTAAGCAGGATCCTGGAAGGAGCCATAGCCAGGAGAGCCAACCCAAAATAACCAAAGGAATGCTCCATAACATATGTCTGCTCAACAATACAAGCTAAGAGAAAGAAAAAGGTGAGGGGAATTAATTTTTACAACATTTGTGTTCTGGAACAATCACTAAGCATACTGAAGCTGTGCTTCCTGGGAAGTGGCTGTACATTGTCAGCCGATGGGAAATAGAGAAAAAAATCTTTTGTTTTCCTTTGCTTCCGCTGAGAAAAGGAGTGACAGAGAGGCTTGGTGCACACCTGGCATCCAGCCAAGGTCAGCCCACCACAGTGCAATAGCAATGAACATTCTAAACTGGTGTCAATGAGCACAATTCAGGAGAAAGTGAGGGAGCTAGCCAGCAGTGATAGCTGTGGTTCTAAATAATTTCTCCTCAAATTTTATCATTGTTCAGTCCTTTACTGAAACTGTTAACTGAACTATAATCTGAGTGGAAAACTTTACTGGGGGGAGTGGGGGGGTGGAAAGCAAAACAAGTCTTGCAGTATGCTATGCTCTAAACTACTCAACTGTTGAAAGATACGTTTATCCAAAAAAACAGGAGCAGAGGAAGGCTGCACTTGTAGAACAGTGGACAAAGGAACAAGAGGCAACGGGCAGAAACTGATGCACAGGAAGTTCCACCTGAATAAGAGGAAGAACTTATTTTACAGGTGTTGCCCAGAGAGGTTGTAGAGTCAAACTGTCTGGATGAAATCCTATGCAATGTGCTCTAGGATGACCCTGCTTGAGCAGGGAGGTTGGATCAGACAACTCACGGTTGTCCCTTCCAATCTTCCCCTTAATTCTTTGTGATTTCCTGAATATTTTGCTAACTCTTTCTTTCTAGCATCAAATTTATGAGACAATAAATAAAATGTGTTAGGAGGGAGTCTATATTCTAAGAGATTTCTAATGCTCTTGAAAAATTTGACTTTCGACAAATGTAAAAAATTAGTTATAAGATTTATGGGCATCCAAATTTTTCAGTCTACCTAGCACAGAAAAATTTATTTCTGAAACTGGTCTTAGGCTGGTAATACATATTTGACATATAGAGATCCCTAAAGAGTCTGGTGAATGAAAGTCTAGTAAGACTCTCTCCAAACATGTTTTTCTGTTAGTTTAGTTAAATATTTTCAACACAACCATCAACATATATAAATACAGTTCCTTTCTTAACTCCTGTAGTTTGACCATAGCTCAATCAGATTCAGTGATACTATGACATTCTTTTAAATTCTTAATCTATTTAACAAAGATGTGTTGTAACCAGTACAAATACAAAAAAGCAGAATTCCTGAAATATATCAAGCACACCAATAACACTAATAAGACTGTGATCTTCAGCAGCTTTGTCATTGTATTTGCTCTGCCTGATCACTCTAAGAAACTTCTGAGGCTGCACAAACAGGAGGGAAGATGGGCTGTACGCCATGAACAGCCTGCTATTGACTGTGCTGTCAGGAATATTTATGCAGCACTTCTGATGGATTACCTGAGTATATTATGATCTTTATTACAAAGAATGTATGAAATACAAAAATGTGACTATTCCTCCTTTATAGAAGAAAGGTGAGAATCAAGAATGATGATGTGATTTTCCTGAGACAACTTAAAGAAAAAATCTGTGAAATTGAGGATACTTAATTTACTTAATTCAGCATGGCCAGACATAGGCTTCCTCTTCTACAATAGGGTTAAGTAAAATTCTACCTTCAGTTTTAACCTTGCAATCATACTCATTTATTTAAATAGTCGGGGAGGAGAAGGGGGGAGAAAATGGGGAGGAGAAGAATCCTGCTTCTTTGTCAATATTCTGTAAACACAGAACTTTTTTCCAAAATAAAGAGCTGAAGAATCAAACTGAATATATATTAAGTTTCATAATTATTTTTTTTTAATTGCTAACAATATTCCTCATCTTTAGTGTTTCTGGCTTCTGGTGGTATTTCCTCACTGCCTATAAAGGGAATCATTAATATTATCCCTGCTTTGCTGCCTCTTTGTCTTCCCCTCCCCCTCCTTTTATTTCTTCATATGGAGACAAGTGCTGTAGTCTCTACTGAAAACTGAAACATAACCTTCTAATTGTTAATCAGCCAGTAGAAAGTGACTGATAAAGAAAAATGACAGGATGACTTCCAGTTGAGAGTGTAAAAAATTAGGCAAAATTGATCTTTTGTGTACTTTTACCATAACTTCTCTTTTGGGTACTTATAGCCTTAAACCCACGATCTTAAAATCAAATGTTCTTCATTTTCAACAAACATTGTTACAAATTTGAAGTCAGTTGATGGTTTGCATTGACTCGAACAGGACAACAGTTAAACGATGTGCCCAAGGTCATACAGGAAGTCTGTATGAGGATGAGGAAGATTTTATTAGCTGTGTACATTAACATTTTTTCTCTCTGGCTGTAACAGCTTTAAAATTTATTGTCATTTCCCTAGGTAGTGCTCTGCGTTGCTATCCTGAAATCATCTGAGGCAAAATCATTTGCTTTCTTTTTTTTTTTAATATCCTAAAAAGGTAAGGGAGTGTGACTATATTTCCTAACACTTGGAAATAAAGTTGCATTGCTACTGAAACAAAATTCAAGAGTAATTATGCTTCTGTCTAAATATTTGCCAGTAAGCTTTTTATTCCCGCCTCTCCCTTCAAAGTCTGCTACATTCAAAATAGTTAGTCACACCACAAAGCACAGAGATTCCTTTCTGAACATTAGCCATCGAATCCAGCTTTTTTTAGAAGCCACCAAGAAAACGGTGACCCCTTCCACACACATATAATACAGACAGTCACTCATGCATTAACAGCCATAAACCCCAAAAGGTCGTTTCCATGACAACCCCAGGGTCCTTAATGACCCTGACAGTTCAATGATTTTGTTTTGTTTGAGAGTGAAGGAATAATAAGTCTTCTCCCCTCACCCCCTACCCCCTCCGCTGCACTGATATGCTGTTCATTATCTGATCCTGGGCTCAGCCCTGGAGACAGAGCGGCAGCCAGCTCTGAAAGACAAGAGCCTCACTGCAGACAAAGAGCATCGGAGGAGCTGAGCGTGCTCAGCATACTGCAGCAGCACCAGCCTCATTAATTCCATCACTAGCCCAATGAGTTTAAGCAAGTGCCAGGGGTATTACAATAGTTTGTAGCAATATGTTGCATAAGTGAGCCCCAAATCACTGTACAGTTATTTAGAAAGTACATTTTGCATACCACTAGCAGGAGTGCTTTTATTAATGATGTGTACCAGAAACACAATAAGACATTGCAGCTAGTCTGAAGCAAGACCTATAATTTTAATGACGTGATGAATAAGGCAATTAATGTTCTTCAATCAATTTCCCATATGTATCATATTTAACTTCAGAAAACTAAAGAGATATCCAAGAGAAAGAAGCATAATAATGCATCACTAAATAAGTAGGCTATTCCTAATGCTTTGAATGCACATTTCTTAGTACTGCTTTTCAGCTGAACCTTCTATTCTTTAATTAGAAATCAGCTACAGGCATGTGCAGACTTCCATTCCCAATATTAAATAGAGTCTTCATTAAATGCTACAGAAATTGGCTCGTTGATCCAATGTTGTTTTTTATGAAATTCCACTAAAAGCCGATTCTATTGTTTACATGAAACTATATACATTAATTTGATCACAGTACAGCATTATCTCATCATGACTATGCTCTTACTAGTGCCATATTAAACCAGCTCTTTGGTGACCTATTTTATGGATGAATGGATCTAAGTTTTCTTTGTTTTCCTTCACTTCATGGATTAATTGTGCATTGAACATAAATGGTATAAATTACAGGTTCCAAAAGGTTTCTCTACCTAAGTTTCTCTATCATCAATGGCCACTGGTTTCAGTTTTCAGAGTGGCTGGAAGTTGCAACTGTGTGGGTAGACCACAGTTATGCCTTCCTCTTCCTGTTTATACAGAGACTTCAGGGCAATATACTGGGACTAAAACACTCAGTATGCCTGAAAAGTCCCTGTTTTTTCTTTATAGGTAAATACATTAATGTTAGGATAGATTAGTACCTGTAATGTAAGAGGTAGTCCAATCTTTCTAATGAGAGAGGGTAGTTTTTAATGTGTTTTAGATCAAGTTACATTAATTTCTCTGTATTCACCTTTATTGTATAATATTCAAGCCTTTGATCTAATAAAGTGCTTCACTTTAGATGGCTTCAGGAGAAACTCAGTATGGCATAATACCCTCAGAGTACATTCATCCTTAGAATACAAGCCCCATAATGCAGTCATCTAGAGAAACTCTCCCTAACTCTTTAGTTCAACACTCTGGCTTTTATACAGAAAAATATTTTAGACAAATGAGTATTCCCAAAGAAACCATCACCCTCAGTACCTGAAGTCAATGAGCTGCTTGAATTTTTGCTGTTAATCGTATTCTTATATTTAGTTTTTATTTGGGGAAAGTTACTCAGTACTTTCTGGGATAGAAAAACTAAAATGGTAAATATGAAATTTTTCTTTATTCTGAAGAGTAGAATCTAATGTGAATCAAACTGCATATGGAGGAAGTCAGAGATAGAACTGGAGCACAGGTCCTTCTACACTTTCCTGGCACTCAATTTCCGCTCCCTGAAATATAATGATACGCCTTTTAATCTTGCCTTCACTCAGTTTATTCCTCTTCACTACAACCTAAAGCAAGGTCACTGGAAAGTCAGAGGCAGCACGGCAACCTCCAAGTCTCATGCAGGAAAGAAAAGAGATTTAAAGAAAGAAGTTACCATCTTGCTTCTACGGCTAATCATTCTCAGCAGCATGTCTTGATTGTATACTACAAAGGTAATCCAAACTATCAGTTACAGACACACTACATCCTATGTGCTCCCCAAATATGGCATTTCCTCCTGCATGCTATCTATGTTTCTCTCCATGTTGGCAGAGTTTTCCAAGTTCTGCAGAGCTTCCCCACAGAGCATCATACACGCCTTCCTAAATAAGTCCTTTGCCTCTCAGTTTCATTACCATGTTCTGTGCATACCCTATGTTACGCAGAAGTAGTCTTGGTCTGATAGCAATTAAATATGCCCAGAGGCATGGATTCTCTCCACTGAGTGCACATGCAGTTCTCATTAATGTGGATGTCAGCTATGCACCTTATCACAAGGAGAAGGGAAATTCCTAAAAGTACCTAACCTGGGGAAAACCTAGCTGGAGAGAAAAATTATATTGTATGTGTGTACATAGGATGCGGTTCTCTGTTTCAACCTAGTTTTCATAAACAATGGGAAGTCTCCAAAATCACAAGGGAAAGAAATTAAGCATCTGATGTGTCAGGATTCTTATACAGCCTTCAAATATAACTAGACTGTCTGTCTCTGCCCTTGCAACAGTAACACAGTCAGCTATGAAATATTATGTGTAGCCCTGCAGAAATCTGGAGATTTTTTATTATTTTTTGCCACAACCAGAGACACTCTTCCCCTGTAAGTTTAGACACAAAACAGGCAAGACAGACAAAAGAAGTGGTTATCTCCGTTTCACACACTAGCAGCAGAGGCATATAGAGAAGAAATCACTTTCCAAAGTTTACAGTAACAGGAAGCAGGAACAGACACCACATTTCCTGAAATCTATCCTAACGCTTTCACTATATGAATGTCTTTCCCCACATCTGGAGTCTTCCCCTCCCATCTCATTTGCTTCAACAGTTCATGAAAATAAAATGCATCCAAAAGGATTTTTTGTGGGATTCCCTCTTTCTTACATTTCATCTGATATACAGCTACCAGTGGTGTTCCTCAAGGCTCATTACTGAGGCCATCCCTGTTTAATATCTTTATCTACGATCTGGACAAGGGGATCAAGTGTATCCTCAGTTGGTTTGCAGATAACACCAAGTTGGATAGGAGTGTTGATCCACTGGAGGGTAGGAAGGCTCTGCAGAGGGATCTAGACAGGCAGGATCAATGGGCTGAGGCCAATGGTATGAGATTCAACATGACCAAGTGCTGGGTCCTGCCCTTGGGTCAAAACAACCCCATGCAGTGCTACAGGCTTGAGGCAGAGTGACTGGAAAGCTACTCACCAGAAAAGGGCCTCGGTTTCCTACTTGATAAGTGGCTGAACATGAACCGGCAGTGTGCCCAGTTGGCCAAGGAGGCCAGTGGCATCTTGGCCTGTATCAGAAATAGCATGGGCAGCAGAACTAGGGCAGCAATAATTCCGCTTGTACTCAGCACTGGTGAGGCTGCACCTCAAATACTGTTTTCAGTTTTGGGCCCCCACATACAATACAAGCACTGAGGTGCTTGAGTATGTCCAAAGGGCAATAAAGCTGGGGAAGGATCTGGAGCATAAGTCTTATGAGGAGCAGCAGGTACTTGGGGGTGTTCAACATGGAGAAAAGGAGGCTCAAGGGAGACCAGGTTGTAGTGATGTGGGTGTTAGTGTCTTCTTCCAAGTAACAGGGATAGGGCAAAAGAAAACACCTTCAAATTGTGTTGAGGAAGCTTAGACTGAATATTAAGGAAAAATTTTTTGTTGAAAGGTTGTCAAGCAGTGGAACAGGATGCCCAAGAAAGTGGTGGAATCACCATCCCTGGAGGTATTTAAAAGATGTGTAGAAGTAGCATCTAAACATATGGTTGAATGGTGGACTTGGCAGTATTAGGTTTATGGTTGGACTTGGTAATCTTAAAGGTATTTTCCAACCTAAACAGTTCTATGATTCTGTGAGACACATCTGAATATGTATGAGGCAAGCCTTTCCCATGAGAATATTAATAATGAAGGGAAAAACTCAACATTACAGTGCCTGCAAACTATGACTCATCCCTTCTAACACTAGAACTATTAAGTATGATTTTATTAATTTATTTGGAAAACTTAGAACTTCAAGATTTCACATATATACTGTCTTGTGAAATAAAATTGCCACAAAGTAAAGATTTTAATGGCTAGAGATCTAGGAATGAGGACTGGAGGACTCGTCTTCATTTTGCCACTGGCTGCCTATCAAAATCTGACCAAGTCACTTCAACTGAGCTCCTATGAAGTGGGCCCTAAATATCTCAGNTCTATGTTTCTCTCCATGTTGGCAGAGTTTTCCAAGTTCTGCAGAGCTTCCCCACAGAGCATCATACACGCCTTCCTAAATAAGTCCTTTGCCTCTCAGTTTCATTACCATGTTCTGTGCATACCCTATGTTACGCAGAAGTAGTCTTGGTCTGATAGCAATTAAATATGCCCAGAGGCATGGATTCTCTCCACTGAGTGCACATGCAGTTCTCATTAATGTGGATGTCAGCTATGCACCTTATCACAAGGAGAAGGGAAATTCCTAAAAGTACCTAACCTGGGGAAAACCTAGCTGGAGAGAAAAATTATATTGTATGTGTGTACATAGGATGCGGTTCTCTGTTTCAACCTAGTTTTCATAAACAATGGGAAGTCTCCAAAATCACAAGGGAAAGAAATTAAGCATCTGATGTGTCAGGATTCTTATACAGCCTTCAAATATAACTAGACTGTCTGTCTCTGCCCTTGCAACAGTAACACAGTCAGCTATGAAATATTATGTGTAGCCCTGCAGAAATCTGGAGATTTTTTATTATTTTTTGCCACAACCAGAGACACTCTTCCCCCGTAAGTTTAGACACAAAACAGGCAAGACAGACAAAAGAAGTGGTTATCTCCGTTTCACACACTAGCAGCAGAGGCATATAGAGATGAAATCACTTTCCAAAGTTTACAGTAACAGGAAGCAGGAACAGACACCACATTTCCTGAAATCTATCCTAACGCTTTCACTATATGAATGTCTTTCCCCACATCTGGAGTCTTCCCCTCCCATCTCATTTGCTTCAACAGTTCATGAAAATAAAATGCATCCAAAAGGATTTTTTGTGGGATTCCCTCTTTCTTACATTTCATCTGATATACAGCTACCAGTGGTGTTCCTCAAGGCTCATTACTGAGGCCATCCCTGTTTAATATCTTTATCTACGATCTGGACAAGGGGATCAAGTGTATCCTCAGTTGGTTTGCAGATAACACCAAGTTGGATAGGAGTGTTGATCCACTGGAGGGTAGGAAGGCTCTGCAGAGGGATCTAGACAGGCGGGATCAATGGGCTGAGGCCAATGGTATGAGATTCAACATGACCAAGTGCTGGGTCCTGCCCTTGGGTCAAAACAACCCCATGCAGTGCTACAGGCTTGAGGCAGAGTGACTGGAAAGCTACTCACCAGAAAAGGGCCTCGGTTTCCTACTTGATAAGTGGCTGAACATGAACCGGCAGTGTGCCCAGTTGGCCAAGGAGGCCAGTGGCATCTTGGCCTGTATCAGAAATAGCATGGGCAGCAGAACTAGGGCAGCAATAATTCCGCTTGTACTCAGCACTGGTGAGGCTGCACCTCAAATACTGTTTTCAGTTTTGGGCCCCCACATACAATACAAGCACTGAGGTGCTTGAGTATGTCCAAAGGGCAATAAAGCTGGGGAAGGATCTGGAGCATAAGTCTTATGAGGAGCAGCAGGTACTTGGGGGTGTTCAACATGGAGAAAAGCAGGCTCGAGGGAGACCAGGTTGTAGTGAGGTGGGTGTTGGTGTCTTCTTCCAAGTAACAGAGATAGGGCAAAAGAAAACACCTTCAAATTGTGTTGAGGAAGCTTAGACTGAATATTAAGGAAAAATTTTTTGTTGAAAGGTTGTCAAGCAGTGGAACAGGATGCCCAAGAAAGTGGTGGAATCACCATCCCTGGAGGTATTTAAAAGATGTGTAGAAGTAGCATCTAAACATATGGTTGAATGGTGGACTTGGCAGTATTAGGTTTATGGTTGGACTTGGTAATCTTAAAGGTATTTTCCAACCTAAACAGTTCTATGATTCTGTGAGACACATCTGAATATGTATGAGGCAAGCCTTTCCCATGAGAATATTAATAATGAAGGGAAAAACTCAACATTACAGTGCCTGCAAACTATGACTCATCCCTTCTAACACTAGAACTATTAAGTATGATTTTATTAATTTATTTGGAAAACTTAGAACTTCAAGATTTCACATATATACTGTCTTGTGAAATAAAATTGCCACAAAGTAAAGATTTTAATGGCTAGAGATCTAGGAATGAGGACTGGAGGACTCGTCTTCATTTTGCCACTGGCTGCCTATCAAAATCTGACCAAGTCACTTCAACTGAGCTCCTATGAAGTGGGCCCTAAATATCTCAGGTGATGTGAAATATACTTAGGGTTACAAAACATTTATAGATAACCATATGGATGATGATTCAAAGTGAGAATATATGTTGGGTAATGTAAGCTATGCATAGTTTTTATTTACATTAATGTAGTATCTCTCTTTGCATGTATAAAGTAAATGTGTGTTGAACCAAAGAGAGAAATTTCTTAAAAGAGTGTAATTTAAGAGCCATTTGAAACTCAGAAATATGCATTTCCTTCCTTCCCCACCCCCAATGGTACCATTCATAGCTATAATTTCCATGGCAATGAAAAAAAAAGCACCTAAAATGAAAGTGTTAGAATAACAAGCCTTTTCCATTTC
Source organism: Calyptomena viridis (assembly GCA_013390005.1). Classification (NCBI taxonomy): domain Eukaryota; kingdom Metazoa; phylum Chordata; class Aves; order Passeriformes; family Eurylaimidae; genus Calyptomena; species Calyptomena viridis. The sequence continues at coordinate 109,670 of WEIV01016072.1, read as the reverse complement.
ACTGTTAAGAGCAGGACAATAGCTGCTAAAGTTCAGAAACAGCAGACCTGAAAAAAACACTTTTTTATCACCTGGTTTGCTAAAATGTAATCTGTGGCAATTTGCCTGGGCCTCCTAAGGTTGAATCAGAAGACACTAGTGTTATTCTTCCCAGTACTAGCTGTTTGTGCTAGTCTAGGCACAGTTTGATGTCAAGAAACAAGCTTCTATTGCCAAGAGGACAAGTATTTAACACTGGAATAAAATATACTGAACCACAGCAACCTTAAGCTTTGATGCTGTACTTCTTTATATTAGAATTATCATGAAACTTGAACATATACTGCACTTCTTTTTTTTACCAACGAAAGTGGCTCTTCCTTTTTTGCAGAATTATTATTAAGTTACAGCTGATTTCTTCAACTCATGACAAGGAAATATTCTTTACTTCATACAACAAAAGTATTCACAATTAAATTCTAGTGTTTGTGCACAGTACAAAAAGAAATTAGCAAGGGAGGAATGGAGTGCTTAGCAAAGGTGTTATATACCACAAATTCCAGGGAATATATTTATTTATTTGATCAGGAACTGGAATGATCTGTACTAAAGCCATCTTGGCATTTTGAAGGACAGTTTTTTAAAGGTTCTAGGTGTGGTTTTCATAGAATGTAAGCACATACAAGCCTGCTACCTACTAAAATCAATGGCTGAAGTGCATAAAAGCCCCACTTAAGAGCCAGTTAAAAATTACCCTCAAAATTAAAACCCCCTCAGTCCTAATCTAACCTTAGTGACAAATATATTTCCAAACACCAAAGATTAAACCCTGGGTAAGTAGAGAAACACTTAGTTTTTGATAGCAATGTCAAAAGACATAGTGACTGTCAGGTAAGCTACCTAATCTCCTACTTAGGGCTCAGAAAAAATAAATCAGATGTTTTTCCACAACCTCTGTCACCTTACTTACTGAGAAAACAGACAATCCCCACAGAATTCAGAAGTACACCAATTATTTTCATTCATGTTACTAGTAGTTTTTACTCACTTTTTTAGCACTATATAAAAGGGTACGTCTATCAAATCTTCAGTGTGCTTTTGAGGGGTAGGGAATATTACGTCCCTCTTTTGCCTGGAATTCATTCCTAACAGTGCATGTTTGTCTTGTCCAGTGCTTTTACAAAGCAAACCTATTGGGTATGTAGGCAAAGAAAAATGCAGTTTGAGGATCTCGAATGGGGGAACAATAAGATAGGCCCTTGTAGTTCCATTTTCAGAAAGAAGTTCTAGGTATGAGTAGAAGGAGCATGTTCATTGCACATATCTAGGAAGAACAAGACATCTGGGCTGTGGAAGAAGAGGGATCATACCCATGGGTTGAGTAGTGTGAGTTCTGTCAAAAACCACTATTCAAGTATTTGAAGCCCCTTGAGGCTCTGGGTCTAAGCTTTTGACTTTATGTCAGTCATTTGCAAGTTTGTAGAGTACTAAATCCAAGTCCCTCTAGCAAATCCTGCCTTTGAAAATGCTGTATCTTTAAAAATCAGGATTTCAGACCCCTTTTTTTTTTTTCTCTGCATTCAATATGTCATGCCCCAGGTCATATTAGTAGGATTATTTCATCTCTTAAAAATCCTGAACAAGCAATCAAACATTGTTGTAGTGTTCTATTTATCTGTTCCTATGTTTATATGTTTTAATATGTAGTTCTGTATCCCCAGTTTACCCTCACTCCCCCCATTCTCCCCACATATGGACTCAAACCACTCCTATCCCTCCCTAAACCACTCCCACCTCCCCTTCCCATTGGCCATTCCCCAATTCCCTCCCCGAATCCTGGACCCCTATGTAAACCCATGCACACAGGAAGTCGGGGTCAGACCCTGTCCTGGACCCTCCTGGGTTTGACCTCCTCTGGAGCCTCATGGCAACAGAGGATCAATAAACCATGTATGTTCACCACGAGGGTCTCCATGCAATCCTTTACCCTTCGATGATGCTTTCCTGGATGGACTGAGCTAGCGAAAGACCAAGAACCAACCCAGGCATTGCATCAAAACATTATATACTTCCTACCACCACCAGCCTGTGAAACCAGTTCTTGTGCTTCAGCTCAACTGAACTCCAACCTGGCCCTAACAGGAAGATAGTTCAAAAGAAACTAATGCTTGAGAGCATGATATTTCAAATCAGCTGAGTTCCCACCAATTTCAAAATTTCTGAATAACTTTTCATTACAATGCAATTTTTTCAAATTACCTACTTCATCTGAACCATCAGGGGGCATCTGAGGGCAAAGCATTCCCAAGGTGGCACAGGTAAGTCAATAATGTGTTAGAATTTCTGAATCTCTTCTGTATAAAACAAATTGCTTTAAGAGACCTTTGCTTTCTTCTGATTCTGGGACAGTAAGTTGTTGACCTGCTCTTCTAAACCAATTTACGAAAAGCATAAGAGCTTACCTAAAAAGCACAGAAGTTTCCCAGACATAAAGGATCATGCTTGGTACAGACATTCTGCCCTAACCAACCCTTCCTAAGCATCACTACCCTTGACCGTATACTATACCAGCTACAAGGAATAACATATTACAGACACAGCTTCATTGCCACCCACTGACCACCCAAAACAGAGTGATCCAGATCTGGTCTGCACTGTCGAACCAGAGCCAGAAACCCTAATAAATGTCTTGCAATTGGTTTTGGAAAGAATGGTTCCTCACTGTGAAAACACTTGAAAGCTTTTCTGATCAAGCTGTCTATGACTACCTTACTGATTCATCTCCAGATCAATCAGCTAGATTTTCATCTGTCTACATCTATATTAGGCAAAGAAAACTGTGTACTTTATGCATTTATTTTCTTTCCATTTTCTATCTATAACTTGTTCACTTTGCTTCTTTTATGACTGATGAGAGCAATATTGGTAACCCTACACGTCAATAAACATTAGTTAAGTAACAAAATATCAAGAGATGAGTTGTAAAAAGTGAGAGCTTTAAAAAGAAATTTTCTTTAAATTTTGGAGCTTTACGTGACAGACAATTTTGAGAACTTGCCACACAGAAATAGTTTGAACACAACAAACCGTTTCTTCATTTTGCAGGTAGTTGTAAGACAGCACTCATGACAGCATAACACTGGAAATTAAGAGGCAGCTTAAAGAAGCAGCCAAAAGGAGCATTAACAAATCTGATTTAGAGGCAGAAGCTTTTTTATTGATGATATTTTTCTACTTTGCTCTCTCTGGTGCTCCACAGCACATCTGAACCTTTTCATCCCTTTCATATTGTGTTTCCTGAACATGTATGCTAAAACATGTCTCATATTTTAACACAGGGCATTCAGTTTTCAATTAATATGATCAACCTTTTTAGATTTTTTCTAAAATGCATAAAAATATACTTTCTAGTGCAGATGTGTCTATGTCTGCATTTATTTTCATATCTATTCATTCACATGTTTCCATAGGAACATATATTTCAGTAGAAAACATTTTGGCTAAAAGAGTCTCACATTACTTACCTATTCTGCCATACCCAGGACTAAATTTGTTTCCTTTACCCTGTGAACACTGCAGTGTGCTGCTACCAATTGCCATCATGAGCATGTTTTGTAAGCAAGGCTACGCTACACTTGTAGACCAAATGGTGTATGCCAAATGATTATGCAGGCCTTGAGGCATTCTGAGTGTATAAACATTTACAGTACAACAGATATTTGGCCAAGTGGCCAAGTAATTGATTACAGGGCTATGAATGTCACTGGATTTTATTTATAAATATCCCATAACATTGGCTTTACTTCATGCAGCACTAGCACTGGCAGGTTTTAAAAGTAGGATACTCTTAGATGAATTCAGAAGCAAGCAATCCTTGCAGCAAATAATGTAGAATGAATAGGAGCAGGTTTCTCTCTGGCTACCATTTTTCCTGAATTCAGAATATCTGACAATTAGGCAAATACACTACAAAGGTACCATGTCTTGCTATAGCATAAGTGAACATCAGAAAGAGTTTTCTATAGGGAATACTATAGAGAAAGCACAAAACCACTTAGTTCTGTTAAAAAAAAAGGAGGAAAAAAAAGATTAAATTAATCAGAAACATTTTAAAATAAAAGTATTGGAATGTTAGCTTTAAATACAGACATTAAATAGAAAATGTCAGATTCTGGACAAGAGAAAAATTATTACAGGAAGTATTTATTCAGTTCTATTTACTTTTCCCATCAAATCTTAGTTAACTCTTTTGAAGGGTAAGGAAAGTATTCTGTGGAAAAGCAGGAGATACAGTGGTAGTCCAGTCTAACGCACATTAAAAGTCAGAGGCACCTTTTTTTACCTTTTGAGATGGCACTTTTAGACACAAATGACAATAAAGAGCCATGCAGAAGCATATCGGCCTTTAGTTTTATGTCTGCCAAATACAAAGTCTCCAACAGATAAAGTCATATAGACAGTTAACTTTGCACACCATGTTAAGCCCTTTGACATAGCACCTCTTTCAAAAATGCACATAAGAGCATATTCAAGTATCCTCTGAAGATGAATTTGCTGTCCTAATTACATCTCAGTTTAAATAATTTTTTCACCCCTTCCTCTGGAAGAAAAGAATGTGTGAGTGCTCCCTAATCTGGTTTGGTGCCATCAGACACAAAGGATAAACTCACCTTAAACTTTGACTGATAGACAAAATCAAGCTGTAGGTTAGAAGCAATGATTTTAACCATTCACATTGTTTGTAAAATTACTATCTGTATAAGAGCTAAGCCTTTGCAAAGCTGGTGAAGAATGTGCTACATCCACAGCACTTGTCACAAATCTGCTCAGTCTACTGCTCTCATAAGTCCCAACTCATGCACTCTGAATGAGGTACAGACACTGTTCCCTGCATACTATATGATTCCAGAACCTCCTCTTTCTACTTTACTAGAATCTCTGCATTACTTTTCTACTTTTCTTTTAAACATCATCTCTGTCAGAGATAAACATTTCTGCAAACAAGTGGAGGGACTATGAGCTTTTCCATGTTCAGAATAACAGCAATGGTGCAGGAAGCTTACTCCAGAGTTCTGAGTTCACTGGGTGACACCATGGCTGTCTTCAAACCCAGATAGTCAGACAGAAAACTGATGCATTGTTCAGAGCAAGTAAATGGCAAATAAATACCAACTTGGATTTGTACAGCTCTTGCTATCTTTGTAAATGGTTTGCAAATTAATACATTGAAAAACTGCTCTGTTAACCTTCTGATAAGCAAAAGCACTCAGAAAGGATAGAATTCTGGGTTTCAGATCCAAAAAACATTTCCTGGAACACCAATACTAAATGTGGCACCAATACTAAAAGTTGCAATCTAAAAGGCAACACATGAATTTGACTTATCTGTGATAAAACTAGAAAATAATTTACGAAGATCTCTGGTATGTAAATTTACCCAAAATTCACTGTTCAAGTACTCTGTGACTGTTAAGAGCAATGCCAAGCTACTTCCTGTCAAGTCAATGGACCTGAAGAATACAAAGGCGGTTTTGGGTTTGCTATGCTTCCTTTGAGGTCCTGCCCTGAACAAAGGTTAGTCGGACTACACTGAAAGTCTCAGAACAGCTAATATGTTTTTCTTTGTGCAGGATCTGTAATTGGAATGCTCTTTGAGCATCAGGAAGGCAACCATGCAGTTCTGAGAGACTACGTAGTGCATTTTCTCTGTCACACAAACAAGAAAATAATCACTTCCAGTGGTAAGAAGCCAAGAGCAGCATCTCTAGAACACAGGCAGAACAGAACTGCTGCTGTTAGAAATGAAAAAGACCTATTGATCTGCTAACCCAGCTACCTGCAAATTTAAGACTACTCTACAGGATGTCTGTTATTGTTTATTTTCTAGACTAGTTTCAGAAGACTACATATTGATGATACCACCAGTTCCCTTAAGGTTTTATTCCAATATTCACATATCTCCCTGTCAAGAGGAGGGGAAGAGGGGGAGATTGTTTGTTATCCAGACTATATTTTGAATTCCTTAGATTGCATCTGGATGTCTCTTTAAATAATTTCTTGCTTTCTTGATGTTTACCCACCTAGAGAAAGGTTTCTTTTTTACCTTTATTTACCCACCTTTGATATTGCCTCAGAAATAAGCACCCTCTGAATGCTCTTTCTGATCAAATGACCAGCACTGGTCATTTTCTGGTTGCCCTTTCCAGGTTGTTGGATTCTTTCTTTCCAAGCATTATGCTCAGCATAATTTTAGCAATCAGCTGTCCAAGAGGACAGGCACAGGGAATAGGAGTAATCCAAGAGTGGAAGGACCTAATTAATAGAAAACTAAGAGAAACATGTAAATGCAGGGTGTCAGAGCTTAAAATGAAAATGGGGAAAAACATGTTCGTTTTTTTTTTTAACCTTTGTAATTGTGTCATGTCAGAAGCATCCAAGGCTAACCAGACTTTAGTGGATTGATGAAGGACCAGTGTGTTGGGTCTTATTTGATGGAAGAACCCAATTAATTATTATACAGAATTAGATGCCATTTAGCATTGCTTACATTACTGATGACTTGCTAATTTGGCTGGCTCTGATGTAATTACAATTAATTTAAGTCCTTAATCCTAATGCTCTAACCTGGCTTTGATTTAATCAGGCGATGTGGAGGTATCACAATCAAAGCAGCATTGAGGAGCTCACTGCTAAAAAGAGATAATTACACCTTACAAAACATATCCTTTCTACTGCTCACGTGTCTTGAAATACTGAATTAGAACAATGAAAATTCTCAATCAGAAAATCTTCAGTGGCAAAGCCTGGTTTAAGAGCAGAGACTTGAGGACACTGCTCAAAATTCTTCTTTCCCTTCTGTCAGAATATGCAAGAACAGTTCTAGTAATTTAGCTGCAATTTACAGATCTTTGGGTAAGCCCAAAGAAATGCAAATCTTCATGCCATGCCACCAAGACAGGCTAGGTGACAGGTAGAAAAGCTGAACTGCCCATAACATCCAGAAGAACATATCAGTGCAAATGAAAATAATAGTAACAGAGAGCTCAATTTGGGTTTGCTTTGAATTACCTTGAAAAAAAAAATCAAAAGCAAGTAACATTCCTCTTCTTCTGGGGATGCTGGTCTTTTGCATCTCTTATGCATCTCTAATTGCCAGCTCCTCTTGAGCCTTTACCGCTGTCACTGCTCAGAGCTAACTGTCTCCTCTGTCTTATTCCAGAAAGGATGTGATTCCTTTACAAGGAATCCTAAAGATGAGGAGAGACAAACAGGTCTTTCTGAGCCATTTCTACAGCTGTTAGAGAGGACCCTTGCTCTTGGTTTGTTCTCTGGAGAAAGGGAGAAAAGCAGTTTTGAGGAATTAGTCTTCAAATGCTTTCTAAGAAACTAGGTATAAGGCAAGCCTAATATTTTGCTGTGGATTTTCTTCCTTCCTTACCTTGCTTTCTGATTTCCCATTGGGTTGTAGATCTGCCCCCAAACCCTTACAAGACAGTGTGGTCTCTGCCTTATTTTTTCTTTTTTTCTGCTCTTTTGCATGGGTCTGAGATATGTCTACACTGCTAAACTATTAATCCATAGGTCATAAGTTAATTTTAGTAATTCTTGAGGAGGAATTTCAGCTACTCATTCACTCTTTAGCATATAACTTAAACGTGCTCCATTATGAAAAGCTTCTTTGCTGTTGCTGAATTCAAAGGTACATAAAGTCTCTCTCTGTTTCCTACCTTGGAGGTCATCCTGAACCAAGTGACTTCATCCGAAAAAAGACTGCCAGAGCAGAATGCACTTGGGGGCAATGCAAACCTGCTCATTCTTTTGCAAACAGCACATCTTTCAGCCCAGAATAGCATGTTAGTGAGGTTATCATAACACTGGAGTTGAGGCAGTTTACAGGCTGGAATGCAAGGAAGCGTTCAGTTTCAAGTGTAGGGAACTTAATTTCAGTTACTCTGGTTATGTTTCTTTGCAACCACCAAACTGCTCTTATTTTTTACAACCAAGCTGTAGTACAATTCCAAAACACTAAGCTTACCATTACTGATGGCAACCAAAGGAACTGCCATAATTTACTGTCTTCAGTTTTGTTAAATAAAAGCAGGACATTTTTATGAGAAAGAACATTAGCTTCCACTTATGTGTGCCTGCTATGATACCTTCTAACTACATGCAAGGCCAAATTTGTGAGCCCACGCAAAAGATTATCTTTATAGGACTCACATCTTCCCATCTCTCCTTTTGCTAATTCCTAGCACACAACCTTAGCCCAGATGTAATGAGAAATTGAGCAAGACTTCCCCCTCTTTTCCTCTCCCCTTGTCTCATACATATCATTGCATTCAGGCTCTTGCACACTCAAGTCATCCCAGCTCAGTACAACACTTAATCTTATCAAATACATGCTTAAATCCTGCTAAAGTCTCTGAGAGTTAAGCATATGTTTGTATGCTTTGTTTGAAAAGAGACAGTCAGCTAAAGCAGAATGTAAGAGACTAGCCTGTGTGCTCTTTCACGTACAGATTAGGTCCAAATTGTTGCAAGCACTTTCATTAGTCAGTCTCTAAGACAAACATGCCTTTATCAAGTTGTCACATTTTGCACAGAGGAGAAAGAAGAGAGGGTAGTTTTGAGAGAAGAGCAGAGCTCCATCCGTATGCATGCAAACATCTCCCCAACAGCTGACAGAACTGCAGATGTGTTGTTTTGAGATGCCTTCTCTCTCTACAGCAGGCATGCTCCGGAGGAGATAATGGCTGCCATCCCACCGAGAGTGCTGTTATATGATCCTCTTTCAGTTATTTGAAATATGGACTTCACTCAGAGGATTCTAGGAATAGCTGCTCCAGCTGTTCTGGAGAGATAGAAAGCTGTCACAGGAGACATCGTTAGACTCTGGTAAAATCAGCGGCTGCACTAAAGATCTCACATAAACTCCTTAATGGTTTGTACCATTCAGTCAGGAGTCAAGGAGAAGTGAAATGTGGTCTGTGACTATAAGGCAGTTTGTATTCCATGCATCAAGGCTGTGCTTGAATTTGGCAGATAGAATAGGAAAGACACTAAACGGATCCTTTTATCAAGTGTCTGAGCAGTTACTTGATCTAAGAGGTTTGTATACCTGCAACCAGCAATGTAAATGTCTGAGACAAATTACAAGGCAGCAGTAGTGTTACAGTGAAGGATGAAAGTGCACACAGAAAGGCAAACAAGCAAAGCATTACAACAGCCACTTAATGGCAAACACATTTATTAACATCAAGTGTGATGTTTGTAGGTTTTCCCTGCCACAGCCAGCTGCAGATGCCAGCTACTTAAAAAGATGAAACAGTGCAGTGAATAAAATAGAAGGATTTTTTTTTCTTCAGTGTAGCCTCCCTGCATTCTTGGCAGTGGAAGCAGGCTCCTAGCTCTGCCTTCGAAGGAACAAAAGCCATGCTGGCACACAGTGAGCAACTTGATTTCACAAGGCCTCCTGGGAAGACTGTACAGGAGCATGGCTCTGTGTCTGGCAGCTGCATCCTTGAATAAAAAGAGGGGGAGGAAAAGGGCAGGAAGGAAGGAGCACACAAGGTCTCCATACCACACATGAGAAGCTTTTATACACAATCAGACATCCTTACCCCAAAGTATTTAATAGAAGAAGTGTTCAAGGTGAACCACTATACTTACTACACACCACAGCAGCACATTTCACAGGCTACTGTTCTTTTATTAAAAACGTTTCTCAAAGGTTTTATTGCTACCCATGGATTGTAAGTGTTCAGTATTTTTAAGCATAGGAAATATAGTGATGTAGAACTAAAATATTTGAAAGATCAAGATACTTCATAAAGAAAAATTAACATTCTTTCCTTTTACTTTTTGTTTTTCTCAGGAGAAACATGTAGTCAAAACAACAGTAGGAGATGGTCCTATTGCAGTGGAGTACATGAATTTATTTCACTTTAATGGATTGAATCAAAATAATTATTTTATCATGCCAGTGGTGTGACATGGGCAGAAATTAGCTACAAAAATTAATGAACGACTCAATGAAAATTCAGAGCTAGAATTATTTGTATTAGCACTGGATTAGCTCTGAAATTTGAAAGTGTGAGGCAAACCCTCCATATCTATGATACTGATTTGCATTGAGACCTTAATTTGGGTAAGTAAGATACAATAGAAGATTGCTCTCTTCAGAACCTTAAAAATATTATGAAGTTCAGTGGAGATAGGACATTTTTCTTAAAAGGTAAATAGAGTTGAGGATCTTCTGTGTTTCAAACTCCTAAAAATCTTTCAGACAAACTAGAAGAAGAAAAGGGCAAAATTACTATTGCCTGAATAATATTGGCGTCTCAGCACATTTCCAGGATTGGTCTTTTCATTTAACTCCAGTGTATTTAGACTCATGCAGAGAATTAAATTAATCATTATGAAATGGAAATCAGGACAAATTTCCTTAAGGGCATATTGACATTTTAACTCTCTTTTTCATTGGCTTAGATATAAACAGAAGATGCAAAAGAGTGAGAATCTCTTTTCTTTACTATTTCACATTTGTAACTCACAGTAGGGCTTAATCTGGTACTCCCATTCTTCCAGCAGGAAAGAATGAAGCAGGGCATGCACTCCCTGAAAGTAAACTTCTGGCAGTGAGGCCAAAGAAAAAGCAGTATTCAGTTCTCTAAGCAAGATGGCGATCCTAATAAAAACAAACATCTGGTTATCTGAAACCACTGTCAGAGAAGGAGTTTATTTTAACTATTAGCAGTACCTGGTGGATTAGATTAATTCTTGTTCTGACTGAACATTTTTTTTAATCGCAAATATTTCTACTGGCTCCAGAAGGACTCTTGGCACCCAACCCTCCCATGGCCTGCTATTTGTATGACAAATCCTTGCTAACTAGGAAGTGTTTTCTGTGTCAAATAGAAGTGGCTGCTGGTTCAATATTGCAAATATTGCTGTGAGTTTATGAAGGGTAATAGTGAATGGGGTAACATCAGACTAGTGACCTGTCACTAGTGGGGTTCCACAGGGCTCCATTTTAGACCCTGTGATTTTCAACATCTTCATAAATGACTTGGACACAGGAATGGAAAGGATACTAAGCAAGTTTCATCATCATGGCTAAGCTTCGCGAACGAAGATATGAGAAGGGCTCTACCCACGCTTGCTACAAGTGCGCTGGTGGCTAAAAAAGGCCGAGGCGGGATAGACAAGTCTGGGAACAAAAGGCACAGCCAAAAATTCTCCTTAGGTGGTATTGACGAGGCGCGGTTCTTTCTGCAATGTCTTTTCTCCTCAAGACTAATTCTACGTGAGTTTTCAAAGGAGGCAGCAGTGTTATAGATGGTGTGTCTCCATGATTCCAGATTTGAGGCCAAAGTAGACCACTGATAGTAGTAAATATGGCCAAGACTGAGGGACTGTTTCAAGAAGCCCTTGTATCTCCTCTTTGGGGCTCCTCTATTGCTGCAGCCGGTGGTGAGTTCACCATAAAGCACCATCTTAGGGAGGCAGTGATCCTCCATCCTGGAAACGTGCCCTGCCCAGCGCAGTTGCGTTCTCAACAGCATGGCCTCAATACTGGTGACCTCTGCCTGTTCGAGGACGGTAACGCTGGTCACATAGTCAATCCAATGGATGTTTAGGATTGTACGGAGGCAGTGCTGATGGAAATGTTCAAGAAGCTGTAGATGATAGCAGTAGATGACCCATGACTCAGACCCATATAAAAGAGTAGACAGCACAATGGCTTTATAAACACTAATCTTTGTACTTTTCTTCAGGTGTTTATTGCACCATACTCTTTTATAAAGCTTCCCGAAAGCTCTGTATGCCATTGCTAGCCTGTTATCTATCTCTTTATCAATCCTACTAAGCAAGTTTACAGACATGACAAAACTTGGAGGAGCCGTTAACTCCCTTGAAGGCAGGGAAGCCCTGCAGAGAGACCTTGACAAATTAGAGGACTGGGCAATCACCAGCTATATGAATTTCAACAAGGAGAAGTGCTTGTTTCTGCACCTGGGATGGGGCAACCCTGGATGTATGTACAGACTGGGGAATGAGATGCTGGAAAGCAGTGCCACAGAAAGGGACCTGGGGTCCTGATCAATGGCAAGTTGAATATGAGTGCCCTGGCAGCCAGGAGAGCCAACTGTGTCCTGGGGGGCATCAGACAAAGCATTACCAGCTGGTCGAGGGAGGTGATTGTCCTGCTCTGCTCTGCACTGGTGCAGCCTCACCTTGAATATTGAGATCGTTTTGGGCACCGCAATGTAAGAAAGACATTAAGCTCTTAGAGAGTATCCAAAGGAGGAGAAGGAAGATGGTGAAGGGCCTTGAGGGGAAGCTGTATGAGGAGTGGCTGAAGTCACCTGGTCTGTTCAGCCTGAAGAAGAGGAGACTGAGGGGAGACCCCCTTACAGTTACAATTTCCTCATGAGGGGAAGAGGAGGGACAGGCACTGATGTCTTCTCTGTGGTGACCAGCGACAGGACCCAAGAGAATAGCCTGAAGTTGTGTCAGGGAAGGGTTAGGTTGGATATTAGAAAAAGGTTAGTCACACAGAGTGTGGTTGAGCACTGGAACAGACTCCACAGGGAAGGGTCATAGCACCAAGCCTGACAGAGTCCCAGAAGCATTTGGATGATATTCTGAGGCACATGTGTGACCCTTGGGGATGGACCTGTGCAGGGCCAGGAGTTGGACTTGATGATCCTTATGGGTCTCTTCCAACTCACCATATTCTGGGATTCTGTCATAATTATGTGTCTCAAACAGAATTGAGTGTGTTGGATGGTCTGCAATGGCCACCTCATTTCTTTGTTGGCTGCTCACCTTGGGTTAATAGGTTAAGTAAGTAGCTTATTCTCAGCAAAATCAAATAATCCTGGCTGGTCATCCACTTTACATCTTAGTAGTGTTTCCTTATTCATCTTTAGCCCAATTGATCTGAATAGTGGGGATCTTGATTCTTTTAACCTCTTAAACTTGTTTCCCTGAGTCTGCATGCAGTATCTTATTCCAGCATCTTATTCCAGCTTCTGTGTCAATAGTGATCCACTCTTTTGTCCCTCTTGGCAAGCCATGCACAACATACTCTATGGGCCTAGAGACAGCCTCATTCTCACAGACAAACTGAATAACCATCTTTCTATGTCAGATATAGGATCCATAGCAATTTGCATATTTATTTCTAACCAACTTTAAAAAACGGCATCATTCAGATGTGCTTAACCACATTACTTCATTTTCAGTCTGTGTTGCTATTGATTTCTAATATCCTTTCCAGGCATCTTAACACAGCATTTTGTTTACCTAATACATTTATCTGCCAGCCAAAAATTTTAGTAATATGTTTGTAAATTTAAGATTACAGCTCTTTTATAAATGAGTTGATAAGGCTATTTACTGACATGATACATAAGTAAACATATGGTATTTTTCACGAAATCTCTCAAAGAAGAATGAACATAAACTACCAAGAAAATAAACTTTGGTTAAAAAAAAAAAAAGAAACGGAAAAAACCATAACATCTTTTCTTTAAGGCAGACACTGGCTCTGTGTCCAAGTTACTCTTATTTTCTGTTTAGACCAGAGGCTTTCCAGAGTTCATTGTTTTGTGTGAAGAATGTTAATTCTTGATGACTTGAAAACAGAAATAAAGGAAGATACATCTGGGAAACTGAGAAAATGGGAAATATTATATTTCCATTTAATTATTAGTTATTGGACAGAAAGAACTATGGATTTCTCCAGTGAGGAAAAAAGAAACCGGAAAGAACTCAGAATGCTTTTAGATATTTATCGGTTGAAACCCTGATAAAAGCATGAAAAGAGGTTGCTGTGAAAAGTTTTCTTTACAAAGTTTTGAGTCTGCTCTCTTGAAGATGTGTTTGAAGTGGACCTCACAAGTGGTACACAGGTTTTCAGCTCCACCAATTCCCAGCATCTGATACTAAGCAGTTACACAGGAATCTCATTTTACACTGAAATATGAGCACATTTCTATTTCTCTTTGCAATGAAAGAAATCAAGAATGTGAATTGATTATTCAAATTTGAGAGCTCAAAATAGCAAAATCAAATTTAAAAAGCCCACTTCATCTTAACAGTCTTATGATAATATTCAAAAATATGTGCACAAATTTTGGTACACGTAATTCTTCATTTTTGAAAGCCGGGTTTTCCCAAAATTGAACTGTTTTAAGTAAACTCTAGAAGAATGATTTGTTTACTTATTACAATAGTAATTAGTGTTGTAATTGTTTTTAAATAAAATTATTTTCTAAAAATCATCTTAATTCAATGAATTTAAGCAATTTGTGAATTCATCACTCACAAGTCATTGAGAACTCAATGATTTGTAAAAAAACTCTATAAATTTGATAGAAAATATGCACATTCATACAGTGAATGTTTAAATAACCATTTAGCATGTGCATTTGACCCATTCTGTCTTCAGTGTTCAGTGCATGATTTCCACATTCCTATTTTAAACAGGTAGAAAGTCTTATTCTGAACTAAGTTAAAGACTCCAAATCAGAACAGTTACTGAACTCTATAACTCATCAAAGGTAATGTAAACACCCTTTGGTTAAGAAAAACATGATATGACATATTAAACTCTTCAAAGACAGAACACAAATTTCATTTCAAGGAAATTTGCTTGTTCACATAGCTGAAAGAAGAACTGAGCAAACAAAAAACCTTGCCTGTAGGGACTAAGTTGTGGTTAAATATGTTTGATTTTGAATTCATTTTTGTAAGAACTTCAGCTAGGTTTCTTCAGTTTAAAAAGAATAACAATTGTGAATGAAGTTAACAATATTTTCACAAAAGATGAAACTTGAAAGAGCCAATGTGAAAACCTGGTCCCATGAACAACTATATTCAATCAGAAGATTGTGAGTATGGCCAATACAATTCAAATTGCAAATATAAACAATGAATAGCAAATACTCCATGGACTACTGGCAGAAAACATTTTGTCAGCAATTCATTGCCTGAAATATGTTAACAACAAACATTTGCTGAGTAATTGCAATCAGCAAATTTGTTGGAACACATCCAGTTGACAGGCAATTTATCAACAGGAAAAAAAAACACCATAACACGTGAGATGTCTTTATAGTTCTTCCATTAAGCTTTGTGGCCCAACATCACAAACTTGAAATTTGGAGAATTTCCACTGGCCCTCCTGCCTCCACTGTGCTTACATTACTTCTAATGCTATTTACAACATAATTACAAGCTACACTCATACAGGTAAGTAGCCTGAGTCTACAAATCAGACTTTGTACTGTAAGATTATAAAAGACAATGCTTGCTTTACTTGCTTTTTTTCAAATTTTGTAAGTGATGCGATTCCTGGGTTGGTTCTTGGTCCTCTGCTAGCTCAGTCAGTCCAGGAAAGCATCAACGAAGGGTAAAAAGGTTGCACGGAGACCCTCGTGGTGGACACATTGATTCTTTGTTGCCGTGAGGCTCCAGACAATATCAAACTCAATGGAAGTCCAGAACAGGATCTGATCTGACTTCCTGTCTGCACAGGTTTATAAGGGGGTCCAGGTTTCTGGGAGGGGATTAGGGAATGGCCAATGGGAAGGGGAGGGGGGAGTGGTTTAGGGAGGGATGGGAGTGGTTTGGGGCAGGGTCCTGCCCTCAGGTCAGAGCAGGGAGGGGTTTGGATCCATATGTGGGGAGACTGGGAGGAGTGAGGGTAGGGTTACACTGAGAAGGGGATACAGTTCTAGAACAGTTCAGAGCTAGGTTTTACAGAACCACATATTAAAACATATAAACATAGATAAACAGAATACACCACTACATGTAAGTTCTTTAAAAATAATAATTGGGTCAGGTGAAACACTGGAGAGGCAGAGTGCTCTTTTCCTGGAAATGAACAGAGCCTGCTCAAGCTCAGAAAGCTAAAACAGCCTATGAGAAGTGGCAGGGGAAGAGAACAAGAGGATCACTACAAGGAACAGGGATCCTGATGCTCACATGCAGAAGTAAAGAGTTTGCTGGAAGTCCCAGGGAGCAGAAAGCAATTCATCAGAGGGCAGCAAATTCAGATGGAATAGGAAAGTCTATTGCCATTCAGAATGTCACCATGGTGTATCTACAGAAGCATCTTAATAGCTCAAAGTGCATTTTTTAAAAGCAAACTTCCCAGTCTTCCACATCTACCATGCATTGATTCACATCATGAAACAAGCAAACTGTATTTCTTTTAGATGAAATGAAACTGGAAGAAGTTTTTCAGGAGCACCCCTAATGTGTTCTAGGCACATCTAACCTAATGGGCATTCAGTCCTGAAATGTATAGGGGTGGATGTCACTGTCTCAGCATCAAATATTTCACTCCGCAAGTAAAAACACTTCTATTTCCCTACAATACCTGCTAACATGGATGTAGCTTGAGGTGATTGAAATCAAGCCTAAAAGTAAGGACACATATAAACACTCATGATTAGGTTGGTTTATAAACCCTATATTTGGTCTCGTGTCAATTTCAAGGTTTTCCTGGTGTTAATTTTCCTCTTTTAAAGTAGAATAAAAATTGGGCTTTTTGAATTTAAAAGCCCTTTGATCTGTCTGGTGTTCTCACACAATGAAAAGGTAGAGGCAGGTCCACTTCAAGGTTTACTTGACCACCATTTTGTCATCTGAATGTCATTCTTTGAATGCTGTTGAAAGCTCCCGGAAATGGTGTCCCACACATACATTAGTAGAAATAATGTTAATATTACCCACTGTGTAGAAAAGGAGAAACAGAACCCCCCCTTATTTAAGGAGGGAAATAAGAAAGACCCAGGGAACTACAAGCCAGTAGGTCTCACCTTTGTGGGCAGAAATATCATGGAGCATATCATAGTTTCCTCCTGCAAACTACACTAAGGCACATGGTAAATAAGGAGGTGATTGATGAAAGTCAACATGGATTCACTAAGAACCAGATGTGACAAATTTGGTGGCCTTTTATGATGGGGTTACAGCTGTGGTGGATGAGAGAAGAGTGACATGTGCAAAGCATTTGACACTATACTACGTGACATCCTTGTCTCTAAATTGGAGAGACATGCATTTGGTGCATGGACTACTCTGTCAATAAGGAATTGGCTGGATGGTCACACTCAGAGTTGTGGTCAATGTCTCCAAGCAGAGACTGGTGATGAGTGACATTCTTCAGGTGTCAGTATTGGGACTGATGCTGTTTAGTATCTTTGTTGGTGACATGAAAAGTGGGACTAAGTGCACCCTCAACAAGCTTGACTACAGCACCAAGCCGAGTGGTGCACTTGACATGCCTGAGGAGGAGGATACCATCCAAAGAGACCGTGGCTTGAGAAATGGACCTGTATGAACCTCATGAGGCTCAACAAGGACAAGTGCAAGGTCCTGTGCCTGAGTTTGAGCAATTCCATGCACAGGCTGGACAGTGAGAGCAATCCTTCTGAGGACTGGTGAATGGACATAACCTAGCAGTGTTCACTTGCAGCCCAGAAAGCCAGCAGTGTCCTAGGCTGCATCAAAAGCAGGGTGGCCAGCAGGTCAAGAGAAGTGTTTCTCCCCATCTGCTCCACTCTTGTGAGACTCTATTTGGAGTACTGCATCCAGCTCTGGGGTCCCTATCATAAGAAAGTCATGGACCTGTTGGAAGAGTTCTGGAGGAGAGTCACAAAGACGATCACAGGGTTAGAACATCTGTCCTGTGAAGACAGCCTGAGTTGTTCAGACCTGGAGAAAAGAAGGCTTCCAGAAAGACCTTATATCAGCCTTCTAGTACATAAAGGAGCCCTATAGAAAGGCTGAAAAAGAACTTTTGATAAGGGTATGTAGTGACAGGGCAAAGGGAAATGCCTATAAACTGACAGAGGGCACGTTTAGATATTGGGAAGAAATTCTGCACTATAAGAGTGATGAAACACTGGAAGTTGCCCAGAGAAGTTGTGGATGCCCCATCCCTAGAAGTGTTCAAGGCCAGGTTGGACGGGACTTTGAGCAACCTTGTTTGGTGGAAGATGTCACTGCCCATGGCAGGAGTGTTGGAATTAGATGACTTTGAAGGTCCCTTCCAACCCAAACCATTCTATGATAACTGTTGTTGGTTCAGCATTCTAACTCTTTTGTCATGCCAAATGATGTTTGTGCTTGTACCTATCTATTTATAGGTGAAGTCCTGGCCATATACATACACCATTAGGTGACAACCAGGCTTATTCGGTCCATCACTCCGAAAATATTCCCAACATTCCAGCCATGCAGAGTAAGCTGCACGTCATAAGGAAATAAAAGGGGATTTAAAACTCCTTTACAAATTAAAGTATGGACCAAATTCCCATAGACTTAATTCATTAGTGTACCCAGAATTAGTATTTTTTTACTTCTAAAATGGAGAATATTTAAGGAGAAGAGAATACGTATGCTTGGAAACAAGAAAAGAGTATAAATAAAACCAAAGAAATCAGAGAAGACTTGGCATAAGTAAGCCAATTACATAGGCTCTTGAACTCAAATCTTTAATAATGCATAAAGTAAAACACAGACATGCAGCAGAGCTAATGCTTGCAAATGAGTAGGTCTGCCATGTGGAAACATTTTCCCAAAGCAAGGCTAACATAAAGAATATAGAATGTATAAAGATCTCTACAAAACCCACTCCAAACTAAACCATGAACTGTAAAAGGAAATAATTTAATAAAATAAAAACATATTAAGAAAAAGGTCTATTCAAATTAAATTTAGAAAAATTTCAACAGAAAAGAAGTTGCAACCTAGTGGAGACCAATATATCACAATAAACCTTCTGTAATTAAGTTATGTTTCCTCACAGACCACATTGTCAGCTCAAGCTCTTTGCAACCCATCTTCTCTATTGTCATCCAGCTAACTTCATTCAGTCACTAGGTATGTAGGTGGTTAGTTCAGTTCACAAGGGTTCCTGGGGATAGCTCTACTGTTTCACATTTCCTGCTAAATCTGAATTGTGTAAGATGCTGGAACTAAAGCCCTGAGGACTGAAAATCACTCTACAACTGCAGAAAAGCTGAAATGGTACAAATTCCTAATACAGAAATGTATTTGAGTGGAAAACTACAATTAGATGGCAAAGGGCAGTTGAAACTCTCTCAGTTCTACGCTGGTACTCCTCCTAAAGCTACAAAGAGGTACAGAGATTCCATGTGGATTGTACATGGACAGAAAAAGATGCTGCAAAGACACATCATCAATTCTTAGTACTGCTTTGCACAGTTCAGTGCATGGAGACTTCCTCATACACATGTAGTCCTCCTAAACTCACCAGGGCATCACATGGTTGCAGAGAACTGTGATTCATAGAATAAAACACAAGAACAGAATTGTGTCACAGTTTCTGTGGATTCAGTAAACATGTCTTTCTCTTGTTTTATATCTTTTAGCTTTTAGAGTGATGTAAACAGTGGAACAAACCTGAGAAAGATGATACTCTGTATGGACACAGTTCTGAGAACAATTTGTCTATCCATGAGCAAATGGCTTAACTTATTGGTGACATCTAAAAACTATTACATAGAATTTCTTACCTCACGAAATGTTTTAAAACTAGATTTGTATTTATAATATAATGAAAGAGTATTTGTAAAATACTACGTAACACGTTTAGGCAGAAAATTTAGTTCCATCAAACCTAAAATCCTATCCAAATATTCTGATTTTTCTTTCCACACAATACACCACATTTGACAAAAATGAAGTTTGGATCTGTTGAAGTACTTATTTAATTAATTTCAAGATATCTAACCATGCTTTCAAGTTTTCTAAAGTTGCAAAATACTATAGAAAGTTTCTTCAACTTTTTAGAATGAAAATTTGATCTTGACTCACATTCACTCATTATTTTCCATATAAAACCGTATTTGGCTAGAAAATGTGCCAAGCTTTAAACAGAACATTATATATTCTATTACATCAAGGTGTAATTATTTTGTGACTAGTTTCATATCTCACTTCAGATCACACATGCAAAAGCTGTCCTCATTTTACATATTTTGCCTTTTGCTTTATTGATGAATACAGAAGTGGGATATTATAGGACCTGACCTGTTGGTTAAACTTCCAATAGCAATTGCAAGCAATTATGGCAAGGCGAAATGTCACTATGAATCAACCCCCCCCACTCATTACTCCATATACAGATCACACAGAAATCATCTTTGTTTTATAATGTAGTCTGAAAGAATTCCTACCTTAACTAAGCATAAAAAAAAGTAAAGAAATGTAATGCTTCTTACCATACCTGTTTGGTGAATATTCAAAAAATTATGTTATGCTTCCCAGGTGTATTTTTATTCCATAATTTTGTCAAATGAATCATTTTAACCTGATGTTTTCATGTCAAAAATACAGGAGAAGTTAGTATTTTAAAACGACCACAATACTGCTTATTTAATGACAAAAACACTGGTAAATTTTTAGCTTATCTGAAAATAATCATTAATGATGCCTGAGACATCACCAATTTCAGTCTGGAAGTTTTACAAAAATTCAGCCTAAAACTGATTTGCAAAGATATTTGCATATGAAGGCTATGAAGTCATGCACAGATTTGCAAGTTTATTTTAATTTTTACACTATAAAAACCACAGGAATGTAAAAATTATTAATTAACTATTTCTATTTATTTTACAATTAATTATTAATATTATGTCCTTAATTACTAATGATTTATTTATATTTGTAATATGATCAATTTACTGATTTCCTTACGAATATAAATAATTATACATATAAAATAATCTATTGTGATATAAAATAACAAAAGTCTCTTCAGGGATCCTCTGAGCCCTCCAGCAAAATTAATTACTAAATAATTGAAATTAAATCAAATGCCAGGACGAAAAAACAAATCAGCCAACCAAAAATAAGTCAAACAGCCTACTACCTGTGAGGTCCATCATCTAGGATGCATCCTGCAGTCTTTTTTCCGCAGACTGAGGCATGACCAGATATAGAAAATTCAAGTCATTTGGCACCAATGTGACAGTCAGCTACAGAGTGTCAGATCCCACCACAAAAAACATACTTACAACTACCCAATTGTATTGGGTCTGGCTGAGATGGAGGCCATTTCCCCATAGCAGCCCTCACCATGCTGTGCTTGGCATTGGTGGCTAGAAAGCTGTTGATAACACACCAGTGTTTTGGCTGCTGCTGAACACAGCATCAGCACTGCAACATTCCATCCCCAACTGGGGACACAAGCCGGCCAGCTGACCCAAAGTGACCAAAGGGTCAGATATAAAAGTTAAGGAAAGGAGGACCAGGGGGTGGGGCATTCATTGTCTACAATGGTTGCCTGCTGAGAAACTATAACACAGCTGAAGGTCTGCTTCCTAGGAACTGGCCAGACATTTCTTGCTGATGGGAACTAGAGACTAAATCTTGTTATTTTCTGCTCCAGTTGTGTGCATGCACTTTCGCTTCGGCACTTTCGCTTCGCTTAGTAAACTGCCTTAACTCAACCCACAAGTTTTCCATCTTATTCTCTCTCTCCCCTGTTTGACTGGGGAGTGAATAGAGCGGCTTGGTGGGCACCTGGTGTTCAGCCAAGATCAACCCACCACACCCCTCTAACACTTCCTCATATCAAAGATGATCTATCTTGGACATATCTGGGGGACTGAAGTTATGACTGCAAGGCAGACTGCAAGGAAGAGAGAAAATTCCACTTGTGTTAAGAATTTCATAGTCCTATGGCTTTTAATATCATAATCAAACCCCAAAACACAAGTTTTGCAATCATCAGTTTAAAAATTATCTTCATCGGAACCAGAAGCAGATCCAAGATCACGAAGTTCGACATGCCCTAAGAAGCATCACAAAAGTCAGACGTGAGTGGCAGGAACCAAAGTGATGGCAAGGCCAAAAGCTGAAGTAGTACTCCCCAAAACCAAACCCAGTGTCTTAAGTTCTTAGTCTAGTACGAAGCTTAATTAACAACTTAATATGCTCCTCAAGCATATCAAAAAAATAAAATGCATACTCTCTCAGTCACATGTTATTGTTTGGGATTTCTGAAACCCCTTCTTCCCTCCTCACTTCATTACCTCAGCCTTCCCCAGTTAGTTCCATCAATGTGCATCCCAACTGAGCGAATAGATGGTTCTGACTGGCACTGTATACCCTTTATCCTTTTGTTCAAAATATGTCTGTAAATTTTAAACAACCTTCTTTGAAAATTGTGGTGTAGTCATCACCCTTATAAATCCCAACTGTTTTTACTTATTCTATTTTCTTGGGAGGGATAATTCCTTTGGATATTTAGATTGAGAGGCTCCAGAATTTCTCATTAATCTGCTGAGCAGCTTTGGAAATCTTTACTGTACCGCAGTTTACCTGTTTGTTAAATGGTGGAACTGAAAGTGTCATTTACACAGCAGTCCAAGATCTTAGACTGAAAGTGCCATATAACATTGTCTGCTTGCTAAATTTGTCTCCTGTGAATAGACATTTCTTATTCTTACACTCATTTTTAATTTTGTTAAAAAGTATCTCACATTAGGATGCCAATCTCATTAGGTACCATCTCAATAAATACACATAGAAAGGAATGAACACGTTCGTAGCCCATGAAAAGTGTCTCCATACACTCACATCAGGATTCTTCTGTGGTGATTTTGTTTGGTTTTGTTTTGTCTTGTTTTTTCTTCACTTTTCATGGTTTTGTTTTTTCATTTGTTTTTTAGGGCTCAGATTTTTGTCACTATCTCTCATGATAACCTCATAGATGAACACCTTAAAGTATGGGGCAAGAATTACAAAAGCTACCACAGAAAGAACTAAGGAGGCAAAAAAAATTTTCCAAACTATGAAATATATAACAGTTATGAAAGAGACATTTAGAAAGAATTGAGATTTTAGGGGGTAGGGTAAGGAGAATAAAAAGATGTGGCAGAAAAGGACAGAATATAGGAGAGAAGACTAAGTGAAATGACACAGAGAATTTAAGAATTGTGCAGGGTATAAAAAGCCAGAAGAAAAAAAATCCACTGTCAAGCCAAGACACGTAGCAGAGATGTAACTGTTCTTATCTGCACTTGAGGGCATGAAATAATTCCTTTTTTTAATTTTGTCTTTTTAATCCTGTCAATTGGAGCTGTCACTACGGATGTAATAGCAAGTATCCCAATCACAATATCAAAGACTCTTCACTGACACTCCTTGAAATAGCATTAATATCTGCTCACTAAGGGCAGTACATTTAAATGTTCATGTGCCATGTGGTATCTCCCCCTTAGTCAGGTATCAAGCTGCTATTTCACGCTCTGCTTGTAAAATTATTAACAGCTGGCCTAACGTTAGATCAACTGGAGTACAGTTTGCTGGAACAAGACAGTGTTAATAAGACTATTTCCTTCTCTATCAAGTTATTACTGCCTTTTTATTTCCAAATATCAGAAACAGCCTTTAAGTTCAAACTAGGATCTAACTTTCCAAGAGCAACGGGCCTGAATCAAGATGCTGGGCTTAAATTTTGGGGAAAGATGAATTTAAAATCCAAATTCCTGTATTTCACAAATGTTCTCTGCAAATATCAGGCTCAGTAAAATCCAGGCAGAAATGTTACAAAACCAATTCTTGTTCCTAGCACTTTTTGTATTCTGTGTGAAGGAACCTTGAAGTGAATAACACTAAAATGAGATATTTTTCAACAAATGTTTTCCCTTTGGAGAACTCAAATCCTTCCAACTCCCCCTCCTTCCCCAAGTACATGGGACCAGATCTGTCTTAGGTTACAGTGGTTGCAGGCAAAGCTGCCTGCCATTGGCTGCTCAGAACCTTATACAGTGTAAAATCAAAAAAGCTCAACATACAGCTTCTAACTTGCCTTGAACACAGTTATTAAATTACAAAACACACATTTGTGTGGTCCCCCTTCCCAACATAGAGAAAACTCACATGGCAGAGGTTTTGGATCAAGATGCAGTCCCATCAGGGAGTAAGTAAATCCTGTAACAATTCATGCTTCAGAGAGATCACCATGTTCTTAGGTGGCTGCTTGCTTATCTCATGTCTGATTACACTGCTTCCTGTGTCCATTAAATGGATTCTGCTATTCAAAAATGCAATAATTACCTCAATCAGTAGCAATGGGCTAATATTGTCCCTACAGTGCACTTAGAGGCAGTGCTCACTGTGACAACAAGGCTGTTCTTATTATATCTGGGGATACCTACTAACTCAATGTTAAACCACATTCAACCCTGAAGTAATTTAAGAAATCACATGACTGACTGTCAGGATTTTCAACTCAGAAGATCCCTAGCACTGATTTGTTTCAATAACAAAAACATAACATAAGAAATAAAAAGGTGGATATCTATGGTCCTGACTCTGATGGACTGGTAGAAATGAAAGGTTTTTCTAGGCATTTATCTATTTCATAGAATTAAAGAATAGTTTGGGTTGTAAGGTCATCTAGTCCGATCTCCTCACCCTGAAATGAAGTTGCTAGATCAAGTTGCTCAGAGCCCCATCCAATGTGAACTTTGAATATTTCCAGGGCAATCTGTTCCAGTGTCTCACCACCCTCATCGTAAAAAACTTCTTCCCTAAATCTGCTTAAATCTTCCCTGAATCAACCCTCCTTCAGTTGAAAACTATTACCCCCTTATCCTATTGCAACAGGCCCAGCTAAAAAGTTTGTCCCCATCTTTCTTGTACACCCTTTAAGTACCAAAAGGCCACAATCAGGTCTCCCCAAAGCCTTCTGTTCTTTAGACCAAACAATCACAACTCTCTCAGCCCTTTCTCACAGGAGAGATGCTCTATCCCTCTAATTATCTTCGTGACCATCCTCCGAACCTTTTCCAACAGGTCCATGTCTTTCCTGTGCTGAGGGCCCCAGAGCTGGATGCAGCACTGCAGAGTGGAGTAGAGGCAAAATCCCCTCCCTTGACTTGCTGGCAGTGCTGCTTTTGATGTGGCCCATAACTGACTTTCTGGGCTGGAAGTGCACATTGCCAGCTCATGCTCAGCCTGTCAACCTCCAGCAACCCCAAGACCTTCTCAGCAGGACTGCTCTCCATCTGTTCATTCCCCATCTTGTACTGGTAGGGGGGTTTGCCCTGACCCAGGTGTAGCACCTTGCAGTTGATGTTGTTAAACCTCATGAGGTTCCCATGGACCCACTTCTTCAGCTTGTCCAGGTCCCTCTGGATGGCATTCCATCCTTCAGGTGTGCCAACTGCACCACTCAGGAAACCTAAATGAACTCATATCTAAATGTCAAGTCCCTAAATATTTATAATCTGGGCCTAGAACAGATTAACACAATGACAGAAACACAGCATGTTAATATCAACCTCTGAAATACAAATTCTGGATATCACCTCCTGTGTTGAAGAACTGCAAAGTGGAGGAAGGAAAAAACCCCCCAAACTCTAAATTCCACGAACTATGCATAAATGAGCTCTAAAGCCAAATGCTAGAATTGAGTATTCTGAGCTACTGCTAGATCATTGTGATACGACTTGCAGTGGCTTTTGAGTCCTTTAGCCACTTCTATCAGAAGAGTTGTTGTATTTCTTCAAAACTAAGTGGTACAAAGGAAAAGCATTGTACATCCCTTAGAATTCACTCCATGCAGTCAAAAATCTGTCTGCATTGAAAAACATGTTCAATCCATTGTTTTATTATAATAGTGCTTAAGTATTTTGGCATGTTTATTTCTCTGGAACTTGCAATATTTTTTACTTAAAAATAACCATTTGATAATGAAGTGTTTGATGAAATGAATGTGGTCTGCAACCAGCTCAACAAAAAGAAAAGGATAAAGAAAGTGTTAGAAATGAGTCAAGAACGTGGCTTATATTTCTTAGAAATTTATCTTGCTTGCTTGTGTTGAAGCACTATCTGTTCAAAATAAACTATTCTCTTAGGTTTAGAGCTAAGATTCTGTGACAAGTGTTCTAGGGGTACAAAAGGATTTTGATTCTTCAAATGATTGTTTTCTCTTATGTTTCATTGAAACAAGTATGTAGGAACTAAAATATCACCAGAAAATCTGTCTGTTAGGAAGGCAGGAGAAGGAAGCACAGAAGCAGAAGCTCAGATGATCTGGAACAGGTTGCCCAGAGTAATTGCAGATGCCTCATCCCTGAAAGTGTTCAAGGCCAGGTTGGAGCAACTTGATTTAGTGCAAGGTATCCCTGCCCATGGCAGGGTGTTTGGAACCATATCATCTTCAAAGTCCCTTTTAACCTAAACCATTCTCTGATCTGTGCTAAGATAATTGACATACGGATTTCTTGTGATGCAAGTACAATTTTCACTGACCTTGTAAGGGTTGTAGATATTGGATATCTTACGAGGCACATGCAAGTCTTCTGAGCTGAAAATGCATCTTCTGCAAACATTTTCTGCTAGTAGAGTGCTGATGTTCTTTCACATGTTGTCATGAAACAGGAAGCCTAAACCAGCTACAGCTCCTGACTTGCAGCCAGTCCATATGGGCCAGTTGAGCAGTGAGTTGGTAGTTTGAAGTGCAATACCTAATCCATCAGCCTGAGTGGTGCCAGGCAGTGCTGACTGATAGGCAGCGGCTGGAGGGCTGCCAAACACTCAGCTGGTGATTTCTTTCCCTGCACGTGACCAGCTGCCTGTGTGCCATGCTTGCATTGGTGGAGATTGAGAAGGACATGGGCTAAATCAAGAGAGCAAAATGAGAGAAAAATTAACACATAAAGAGCAACAGGGAAAAGCGGGGGTAGGGAAGAAACTACCAAGGGGTAAAAGGGGAATGAGGACATAGTGGAAAGCATCAGACCGTCAAAGAGGGAAAGCTGAAATCTGAGTTATGAAAATACTTTCATTATACCAAATATAAGAGAACAACAGAGAATATAAGCCTGATTCTTCTGCTGAAAACACCTTACTATAGTAGTTGGAAACAATTTAGACCTATAGTACTGGTATAGATTTTCTGATGGCTACTTCATCCATTAAGAAACCAAATAAAGCTTCTCTATGAAGAGTTACTTTATTCTGATGCATTCAGTACAAAGTTGTAAACCTATAGTAATTATACACCATTATACACAAAACCTCCAAAAACACACATCAAACATTTTGAAATTCTTTTGGCTCCTGGACATAGTGCATCATGTATTGATAGTTTAAGTGTGTGAAATAGTGATGATCTCTGAAAGACACAATGTCTTACCATCTCGGTTGATGCTGTTACATTACCACCCTCATACCTTTCCTCTCACTCCCACCTCAGCATATAAAAGGGACAGAAGACAGGCAAATTTAAACTCTACAAAATCTCATATACCAATTCAGTAATTAATAAGTTCATGGACAGTCACATAAGAGAAAACGAAATCACGTGCTATGCTGAGGTCAAGCACATATATAGAAAAGAATAATTTTACACCTTAAAGCAGTGGTCTGCTTTAAAATATTACAAGTTGCATTTAAAATGCAGATGATTAATACTGAATGACCTATGGACTCATATCTCCTTAAAGGATGTAATATCTAATTGGTTCACTGGGTAGCAGGCAACTCAGAGTGGATCTCAGTTCCATTACATATTCAGTATATATTAGAAGTATGATAAAATAAATTACAAATTCACTGCTTACATGAAAAAATTTTCTAGGTAAGTGATAAAGGGAAAGATGAAATGTAGCACTCAGAAGAAAATTAAAGAAGTATATAGGAAGAAACAAAACAATCTATACTAAATTCATTTGGAAAATAATATTATACAGTCATGTCATTATTACTTTTGTCATTGTGATATCATTAAGAATTTCATAAAACTTCATTAAAATTTGGTGTGTTCTGAAAGTTTTTCTGTAGGAGCCTAAATGGATAAAGCACTTGTGTCCTTCAGTCTGGATAAGTACTTTCTCCTGGGAAGTGTAAAGCTGAGTGTGTGCTTACATATCCAGTGGGATTGGAGCAATTTTTTTTATGGCCATGTACTGTTCTACAACAAGCAGAAGTCAGTCCAGTGCTTACAGGATTAGCTTCTTGAAAATGCACTGAATTAAAAATTTCCTTCATCACTTACCAAGGAACAAGATTCAGATATCAAGGGACTGATATCTTACACGTTACAGAGGCATAAGAAGCACTAATAACAAAACCAAGGAATAAAGCATAAGAGGTGCAACTATCATGAATCACTGCAATTGGCGAGGTGCACAAGTTAATCTGACAAGAAACATCATCTGACAGTGAATGAATTTGCATTCATTTACTAATTTGAAATGCACATATCAGTTTGATTGACATAACTCCTAGCAGGAAACTCAGTCACTTGCTGAATTTAGTAGTATGGTAGTATTTAGAAAAAACCTGGGTTAGCACCTGGGAAAGCAGAGGTGAATACATACTTCCCTTGAAAGTAAAAAAAACTTCAGGAGATATGTAAACAAGTATTAAAAACAAATAGAAAATTAAAAATCTAGGGATTTTGCTATATAGCAGATTAAAGACTTTGAGAGCCTGCTCTGGGGAACAAAGAAAGCCTCTAGATACCGTGAATTATACCATCTTAATTCTGAGACCTAGTAAAATTTAATATTTACACACACACACTACAAAACTGTTATGCTGAAAGTAGGCTAACTGCTTTCCTGATAACATATTATTTCTGTTTCATTCATATTTAATAAAATTTTTCCACTTGGTCAGACCTTCTTAATTTTCCAGAAACCACTGTGGGAATTTATGGAATCAGGATTTGTACTTCACCTCTTCTCCAAAATACTACTCCAAAATGCTCCACAACAAATTCAGAACTGAGAAAGGCATTAGCAATGTGTCTATTAAAAAATTACTTCTGTTTTTCATACACAACTACCATGCACTTTCAGCTGTGCCTGACACTGCAGAGCTTTAAGATGTAAGCATGTGGGTTGTTTGTGCTGGCTGAGTTCAGAGGGAGCTCAGGAGCTGCCCTGAAATCTTACATGTCTTTGTCCCTCCCACTGCTTCATGTTCTGCACTCCTCTCTGGTTCCAGACTTTGGCAACTCACCCTGAGCTCATTTCTTGGTTTTCTATGGAGGACAGAAATCATCATTAGATCAATATTTAAAGTTGCCTCAGGGGAATGGAAGTAGTGCTAGTTGCAGTTATGATGCTGGAAGCTGTTAAGTAACTGTATTTTTCATTTTCACCCAGGCCAGAAATAACTTAGGGTCTGCTGGCCAGATAATAAGAAAAGTTACCCATTTCCCCACATTTCCCATGCTTTCTTAAATTTCCACTAAAAGAAAAAAAAACAGTCTATACAGTATTGCAGAGGGTGACACTGGGTCATTCTCTGGACATGAGAGAACACAACCTGCAGACTTCTGATTTGGTGCAACATTTGCATGTTACACTGCAATGATAGCACTGCTAGCAGGTGGTCAGTGCAACTACAGAGACAGCTAAGTACCAAAATCTTTTGGCAGGAGATGTCCACAAACACTACCCTGCTAGTGTTCCCACTGCTTTCTGTGGAACAAAATTACATTATTTTCTAAAATTTCTATTTAGAGATACTTACAATTAGCCCTATTTTGTTTTCAGCTTTTTCTATTATACAGGTTAAAGGATTCACTGTGCTAAGGAAGTGAAACCATACAAATATAGTTATAATAAAAATATTATTGAATAAAGGTACAGTATTAACTGTCAGTGTACTGTCTACATAACAGTATTCAAAAATCATGAGTTAGCACCTGGGCACATATCCAAGACACACACAGAAGCAAAGAGACTGCAGAAATTGTATGATTATGCCATCAAAGAAATTTAAACAAAATGCATCTGATATTTTGTATTTCAGTGCTTTGCATTGGAGGTGATATGGAGGTAATAAAGCAATTTTTAAGACCAAAAAGTTGAAGGAATTTTCTCCTAACAAATAAGTTAACCTAGTTGTACATGTGAAGAAAGGTTTTGCAGCCCATGAATCTAAGTGGATAAAACAGATTGAGAATACTAACATAAGCATAGATTCAAACAATAAAGGTAATTGACTCAAAGGGATTTGCTGAAAGTTCAACTTTGTAGCTTCTTTTATGTGTTTATGACTTAAGCAACAATTTAGTTTGATTATACAGATAAATATTGTTATCATTCTCATCTCTCTTTGAAAACAAAATCTAAATTAATTTACACAAAAATTTGAAATTATAAAATCTAAGATCTCTCTCTTAGAGGGAGTCAGCAGAGGTCTGTGTGAAGCAACAGATTTACCAAGAATCTGAATGAGGAAAGCACATGCAAACAAAATATCATTTTCTTGTTTCAAATATTCAAAAATTTCCTTCCCATAACTTGGTCAACAAAGTCCTTACTGAATATTATAATCAATGTATTCTCTGTAGAAAACTACAGAAAACCATTCATAATCATGGATCAAGGTTTTATAGTAACATTTGGCTACTAAAGGGCATTTGTTTGTAGAAAACCTAATTTCAATGTAAAACCAGCTTCAGCAAAATATTTTCACCTACCCACATTCTCACATTAAAAATTTTCCTTTTTAAAAAAAAAATAGTTATGATCATCTTATATATTTTAAACTGATTTTTTGTTGTTGTAAATCTGTGCCATTATCCCAAGCAGCTATATAGGAAATAATATAGTATTTCCTGTTACAGCAAGCAGGGTTCACATCGATTAGAAAGATGTTTCATGACCTGGTGTAAATATTTTCATACATGTTCACCTGTAACAACTTCACACACCAATAGGATAGCAAAGATGACAGGATAGCAGAACACAGAGTATTCAAAGATATTCAAAGATGGAAAAATTGATGAAAAATTTAGGGTCTTCAATAAGAGAACACAACCATGACAACATTTAAACTTTTGCAATGATTTTTCTGGTGTCTTTTCAATGTCCTAGAAAAAAGACAAAATCCAGAATTTCCCTGTAAAAAATTAATATTTTGGAAGTCCTTTGCCTAGTTTCCCATGAAGTCAATGGAATTTACTCAATTTACTGCCATTGTTTTTTTGAAAGACAGATTTTTTCAAATAGAATTTTCTTCCAGGTCATGTCGTACTAAGGTGTTTTGTTTTGTTTTTCCTGTTATTTTTTACTTATAGGTATCACAGAACCAAAATTATAAGTTAGTAGTCAATCTCTATCAGGAGATCTGTCCCAGTTTAATTTTATTCATAACTGTAAAGGTTTCTTTCCATTCTGAGCACAAGGCTCAGAATCCTTTTATTCCTTAGGACTAAATTAATAACACTGGAATTCAGTGATGTTTCTTTTCCTTACATTGACTGCATCTATAGAACGTGGTTTCTACATATTTCCAAAAGGATCCCCAGCAGACTGGCACTTGAAGCTTATGGCTAAAGATTGAACAATGAAACAGGTCAGCTTGTCCTAAGAAATCAGGTCATTCAGCTGCATTTCATGTTATCATTTTGACAACAGGGGATGGGGGAACAGACACAGTTGTTAAGCCAGTTCTTTGGAAGAGCCACTGACAGAACACAGTGAAATAGTAACACTTCTATTGCAAAACCAAAGTTCATATTTGATATGGTTCAGTTATTATGGGTGCTGGTATCCCCATTTTTTTCTCTATTTATGAAAAACCAACACTTAAAAATAATTTCAGATTGATGATCCTACATCTTGTTGGGGTTTTGGGTTTTGTTTATTTAGTTTTGTTCATTTCTTTTTCTGGAGGAAAGGTGGATGTTTCCAAGAACAAATGGAACAATCACAAATTAAACAGTCACACAATTCATCAGAGAACTTAAGTTTGTGGTAAGATGCTCAAAGCTTGAAATGAAAATTTGTTCAGTATCTATACTGAACTAAAAAAAAAATCCGTATGGTGACTGGATTCAATTTGCTTAACTATAAACTACAGAGGCCATATAAGATTTTCTTTGCCTACACCCATAAACAATTCTGACTTTGTCCATAAAGTAGCTGGAGCTATCCTGAGATGGCATAGTTCTGATATATTGTTGTCAGTCTTCATCCACAGGTAGCATAAAATGAAGACAGTGGGGCTGTTTGTTATATAGACTACCACTACACCACTGCATAGATGGCAAGCATCCAGTGTAGAGAATCAATTGGAAGGATACTGAAGAGAATTACAGGGATGTCTGATTGCTGCAACTTCCCCTGTGGATGCCAAGAGAGCAGGCAGCTTGGAAATGAACTTCTGATTTGCTGACAAGTTGAAATAGATGGAAATTGGAGAACCTTTCAACATTTCTTATAGTTTTACTAGCCTATACCTGGGTGGNTTCATGTAATTGCAAATAAGAGAGAAGGCATGTCTGTCTGTCGTGCAGAAATCCAAACGATATTTTGAAAGTGTTTCCAAATCCCTAGACGAGCTAATAGAGCAGAAGACAATCATATTATGCATCCAACACATCAACTAATTCTGATTTTTGGCTTACACCTACTTGACTGTAAGCAACACTAAGTGAGAACTGGGAAGTTATGAAAATGCTGTCAGGGCAGATTTTGCCAGAGGAATGAAAACAAGAAACGCAAGAGAGCAGGACTAAGCATGGTTTGAAGATCGCCACACGCCTGGTACCCAATTCAAAACAGAAAATTCTAGGCAGAACAAGAGAAAAACAGATGTGCTATG
>WEIV01016072.1:16716-71604 GCA_013390005.1 Calyptomena viridis | reverse complement strand
AGCTAATTGTACAAACACAAGGGAAAACAGAACTGCAGAACCAAGACAGTGGAGCTCTACTGACTGCAAGTTTTCTACCAAATAGAGATCTGGCCAGCCATCTGAAAATTTCTCCCAGTGGCAGAAGTAGGATCTCAAGAAGGAACTATTTATTTCAACAAGGTTATGTTTTTAACACAATAATAACAACAGTAATTAAAAAACCTTTCCTAGGTGTTTTAGGACATCTTTAATTCAAAGGATCTAAAGCTTGGGAGTGTATTGTTATTTGATTTTTTTTTGCGCACACATTTGATTTTTCCAAATTCCTTTCATTGTTATATTTTAGAGTTTGATGTAAACACAAAAATTTCAGTTCAGCCTCTGTTGTAACAGTTACAGCTTGTAAATGACTTAGTTCTAGAGCATTTATAACTCATGGCATTGGATGCAGTGAGAATATAAATGCAGATATTTTAGTAAATGTGTATTTTAATAAGAATATTATTAAGTTTGTCAATGAACTGATGGTTATACCTGTCAAAGATTTTGCTTGCAGAGGAATCAGAGCTTGAGGAATAGAAAATGGGAATCATTACAATATAAAAAACATTACTTACAATGCAACATTATATCTTACTGCATTTGTGGATCACTCATCCCCAGAGAAACCTGAAAACAGATTTAAGCTAATAGATGTAATGGCCACACCTGCAGATGTGGTACAGGTTTACAAGCATCCCATATAAAGCCTATAAATTTCCCTCCTGAAAATTAGTACCAGTTTAATACAGTACATGTGCAAAACTCTCTGCAGGCTGAATAGCACCCAAAATTCCAGATGTTTTGCTTCAATGAAACATTACAAAACCCCTGCATCTATATGGGCAAAAAAGACCAACACACTCTTGGTACATAGATATGGCTGTAATTGATAAACAGAATAAAACCATCTTCATTAACACTTTATACTCTCCTCATTTTAACTTTGCAGCACAGTCATCCATGCTTATTCTTGGTAGACTAGGGAAATTTCAAGACATCTTTCAATGTGTCAGGCTTATTTCTTTACTAAGTTGATTATAAGTCCAGCTACGCCTATCCAAAAGATACCATCCACTCCTATTCTCTTTTGCACCCATTTGGAATAATAATTTTTAAACACAATTTCAGTTCACTATTTCCATTTTAACTGAGGTGTAAATATTTTCTGTTTCTACATCTTTGATCATCTTCCTCTCTGTATCAGCTAAATGGTTCCAATTGCTCCTATGCTTGTTCAGGCATCAAAGCCAGGAACAATTCAGATAATTTTGGATGCTCCATACGAAATACAAGCACATTAATACGGACTTATTTTCCTCAGTTTTTCTTTTTTATGGATCACAGACACCTTATATCTTGAGAAGGCTTGGATTCCAGGCTGAAAAACCTCTCTAAATTGCTAAAGACAGCACACAACTATATGGATTAGTTGTTGGGTTTTATTTGTAATTTTAGTAGCACCCATACATCATGGATAGCCTTCTATCACCAGTTTTAGTGACTATTAGAATACACTTTAAGGAAATTCATATTTTGGAGCAGAAAATTTGTTTCTCTCAGCTCCAGAGTGTTTCTGCGTTGTTTCCTGTTTATTGTTCACAAAGAATTTAGGATCATGAAAACCAATTTTTTGCCTGCTGTTTCAATGAATTTCATAATTACATAATGAATGAATATTGCTGTTTCATTCTCTCTCCACAGTTAAATCTCCTAGAAAACTTGTGCAAAGCCTCTGTTGTTGAAGTCAAGTAATGGTTAGAAGGGAAATAACTGTAACTATAGTAGTAGTACAGAAGCCTAGTTCTGAGCAGTTTGATCCCCTAGTATTTGATTATAGCTCAGAGGTGATGCAAAGGTCTGTTCTTCAAAATTATACCAGGATTAAGCAGAACTTCCTTGTCTCAGAAAGGGCTGCCAGGTGTCAACGCCTGGCCAAGGAGAAGTGAACTGCCATAGGAGGCATTCTGGGCTCTGGCCAGACAAATGTATGAGGGTATACTAATCCTGGCCAACAGCTTACAGGAGTGAAAGTGGAGAAAGAGATGGCGTTAGGAAACAATTCCTAGATATCAGGCATCTTTCACTTGCATACCAGTCCTTCCTTGCCACTCCTAATCTCATTCTATTCAATGAAATCATGACGTGAACTCAAAGCTTTGAAGCAGAGGCTGTGGATTAGCTCATTTCAGGACCATGCTAAAGCAGGCAGGCTGCTTTGGGGCTCATACCTGTATATCTGTAGGGTTTTGTACTTTGACTTCGTACAGATTTGGGTTCTGCGCAGCATTGCATTGCACCATGAATACGTCCTAAAGCAATTTTACAGGCAAGACTACTTGGTGCCTGTGGATTAACAGGCACTTAAGCAACAAGGAACAATTTATATTCAAATTGCTCTTGATCTGAGACTCTTAAACTGCAGCTCAGGTGGAACTGAAGTATGTGAATCCGTTTTTGGATCCAGACCTCTGTGTCTTATACTTTTCATATTTGCCTGAAGTGCATAGCAAACCCACTAATTAGTGCCATAAAAAGGACAAGAGAAAACTGTTTTGCAGTAGTGAAATACTACAACAGTGAGCTTGAAAGTGAATCAAGTGTCAAAAAAAAAAAAATGAAAAGAGAGAAAAAACAAGCGAGGAGCATAAGACTGGGAATGGAATAACTAGCAGCATGAAGCTGCTGCAAAGAAAAACAATACGAGTGAACTACAGTTTGCCAGAGTAGCTTAATGCAGCCCTAAAAAGCAAATATCTGTCAGTGAGAGAGCATTTCCCTACAACTCTGATCCTCAAGTTTAGAGCTCTCAGGCTGTCACCAAAGGGAACAC
This sequence comes from Calyptomena viridis, assembly GCA_013390005.1. Lineage (NCBI taxonomy): Eukaryota > Metazoa > Chordata > Aves > Passeriformes > Eurylaimidae > Calyptomena > Calyptomena viridis. The sequence goes on along the minus strand of WEIV01016072.1, from coordinate 68,750 downwards.
AGGTTGTTACAACAAAAACAAAGACATTTTTAAGTCAAGCTACAGAACAGCCTTGTTTTTCAGTTACAGGGTGTTTCATTCTGCTGCACAAGAGACTCTTTTAACTACCAGAGAAATACTTTTATAGAGCTTGCCAGTTTAAATTGGGATCAGCCTTTTAGCTATGAGCTACTGTCTCAGCTCTCCATTCTTGCCTTCCTGCTTTAAATTAACTCCTTAATTGTGACTGCAGTCAAATCAAAGGATCTTTAAGTGTACAGATGCTCTGTTTAAAATGCCTCAATTTATCATTATAGGAAGAGAAGGATCTCAGGTATGGGAAATACACACCATAAGTAACCTTCTCATACAGTTTTTAAATTTCAGAGTAGAATGCTCTGAGTCTTACTGTCTGCCATGGAACAACTATACCAGGATACAACATATCTAGTCTTCTCTTGAGAACTACTCAGAGGATGCTACTATTATTAAGGCCTGAGCCTGAGCTGAGGTAGACCCTGTAAGCAAATAAATAAAATAAAATAAAATATTATATAAACATAGCTAACGACCTTTGCATCCACACTTGCTATTTGAAGACTTTCCTGTTCCACCTGATCTCCCAATCAAGCTATGAAATTCAGCTTTCCAGCCATTCCCACTTCACCAATGTCATACTACAGGCAGCCCTATGGGAGTTCTCACTTTCACTGGGATAATGTGAAGGCTCTCTGGGTTCTCCCCAAGGTCACTGAGGTTTCTGAAAGGATAGACAGGAATCTAGAGGGATTTACCAGCAGCCTGACAGTTGCTGATTTTGGTGCAGGTCAGACTGATAGACGGTTCTGAAAATCCCCATTCAAGCCTGTTTCCAGCTGTAGGCACCTAAATCTCTCTCAAACAGGATTGCATAAGAGTGCACAATAAGGTCATTTAAGGAGACCAAATAAGCTTTGCTGGCATATGGCTATAAAAACAAAAAAACCCCAGCTGTTACATGATAACATCTTTTGGACATCAACTGGCCATTTAGATAAAATAGAGATGAATAAAACGACAGTAATAAAAACCATCAAAAAGTTCTCTTCTAAGTAGGAATCTGTGACCAGAATTTAAAATGTCACAACAATGAACTTTTTTAATTGCCAAAAGAATTAATTGTACACTATTTTTCTTTTAGTTGGATGTTACTAAGGATATTGCTTGGACTGAATTTTAAAGTAAGCATCAAATCACAAATTAAGGTGGACAGAGAAATTCTGTGCTGATTAGGTTATAATTTATGTTCAGGAAAAACAGTTCTGGTTATCCAATAGTTCTTGTAGTCAGCAGTGAGACTTTGGGTTCTACAAATAAGGTTAAGTGAAATTTGGACAAAACACTGGATTCTGGATTCTGAGCCAGCCCTCCACTCTTCCTCTTAAACTAATGACTCCTATTATTGCTCAGGAACCCCCTTGCCTATCTTCCTCACCCCAGTAACCCTTTCTCTCAATGTGCTCTGGGCTGCTGGATAAGCAGGGTGAGGGAGTAGCTAGACCAGAGCTACAGGAGTGAAATGGAAGAACATTTCACTGGGTAGAACAACCCTGAAGCTGCAAGAGACAAGGGAGTCATGACTGAGAGCACAAGGATACTCTTCTGCCCAGCAACTGCTGCTACACACATATCTTGGCTTCTCAACTGTGACAGGTTGACCCTGGCTGGGTGCCAAGTACCCGGACAGTCTCTCGCCCCTTCCCTTTACCAATAAGATGACAGCAACTCGTGGGTGTTAAGACAAGGCAGTTTAATACAAGCGAAAAAAAAAATTTGCTTGTGCAGGAAGCAAAGCAAAGGAAAATCTAATCTCTACTTCCCATTCCACGAGGTCAGCTCGCGTCCTGAGAAGCAGGGCCCTACACATTGGTTGTCCCTTCAGCAGGCAGCCATCGGAGACAACCCCGTGCCCCCACCCCTGCTGTTCTTTTATATCTGAGCTGACGTCATATGGTCTGGAATATCCCTTTGGTCAGTCTGGGTCACCTGATCTGCTCGTGTCCCCTCTGCCTCTCCCTCACAGCAGTCAAAACAGTGGAGTGTTATCTCCTAGCACTGCTAAGGCTGCTGGGGCTCGGATAGACCCAGTACATCAAGAAAGAATAGGAACAGATCAGCTGTTTGAGTTGGGTGCTACTTAAACCCTATTTTCAAAGCAAACACAAGGTTGACAGTCTGATGTTCTAGGCAAGTGCCTACTTTTCATATTCTTAAAACTATCACTGAGATAAAGAGGCATGTGAGGAAAATGGTACAGGCAGTAACTCTCAAACTAATGAAAGTGAAATACAGCATTTTAACAATTATGACATGGTCAGCAAAAACAAATCACTCTACTAAGTTATTTTAAGAGATAATTCTATGTATGCAATCATATTCTCATTGCCTTCCTATTTACTGGAATTGTTCTATGAGATAGGGAGAATTGTAACTGCTACTGAGACACAGAGCAGGTGAGTGATTTACATGAGATGGCAAAGGACCAGTGCAGATAAGCCAGAAGTGGAAGACTCTCATAAAATGAAAGTGCACCCACTTTTAAATAACAGCAATGCTATGAATTCAGATTAGATGAGGAATACTAACAACAACGAAAGAATCCTTGCATTTCAATTTTCCTAACCATCAAGGAGGATTCCTTGCAAAAACTCCAAGGGTTTTTGCAAGGATATCTGTAAAGTGCCTTTAATAAAATATATAATTATTGGTTTAATTATTGTTTAATTAATGCTTTCCCTATCTTTTCTGAAAGGCTTATAACTCTCCTACTATCACATGACTCTAGATTTGCATATGATGCACCTATTTTAAAATGCCTTTTTTTTTCCTAACAACTCCTATAGTTTTGCAGTTTTAAAAGTCTAGGGTTTTGTCCTTCCAAACAAGATTTAGCAGTTTCAAACTTCTCAGATTTGCCCTAATAAACACTACAGTTGTGAAGTTTTAAACTTTCAGGCGAATTAAAATCAGCCCCAATTTGGAAATACAATTTAGGACAACATCTTTTAATGTCCCAGACTTATATAAGTACCCTTAGATTTCACCTAATCCAGAAGTACACAAATTCCATCCATTTCCTTTCCTTATGTATCAGAAGTTGCTTTCAGTTGCTTCCACTGTCCTTATTGCTACATTTATGTACATCTGATCTTTCCTTGTGTTTACGTAAAATTCCTAATTATATTGTCACGAAGTTTACATTCCTCTCTTCATCAACATGCAAAGTCTCAGATTTTGATAATGCATCAGACTTGGAGGGGAAACCCCCAAACGTTCAGAAAAATGCCCTTTTTGGTCTTACCAGCTTCAGCTAATGAACCCTGCAACCATTGTTTATTGCTCCTCTGTTCTACCCACACTGCTGTTTGTACAGTTACATTGCAAGGTTAAAATTATCTTTATTTAAGGTCAGACACTATTTTTGTAGAGGGTTGGGTCTTTTGCTCTATTTGTTTTTCTAAAACCAGGAACCTTGTAGCTGACTAGCTTGCAGTTTATTCTCAAACACTGTTGTTGTCGCAGTGCAATTGAAAAGGCAATGAACTTCTGCACCGACATGGATGTCTAGCAGCAGAGAAAGGTGGGAATGTCTAATCTGGCTTCCTTGCCAGAACTGACATGACACAAATATGTTGTTTTCAGTGAAGGAAATTGCTGAGCCTTTAAGTAAATATTTGTGTTTATGTTGGGTAAAAGGCTAATTTCTAGTCAGGCCAAGCATCTACTGAAGTGTATAATAATTAAAAGAGGACTGAAAGACAAGGAAAAGTGGAACTTTTTCTGTCCATAAAATACTGCTTTCACCAGTCATCAGCTTGATTTGAAACAATAAACTTCAAGAATCTCAATGATAACAATGCAAGTTTATCAGAGAAGCTACAAATTCAAGTTCTTCATGGGACTTAGAAAACTGGTTCATTTTTCAGAAATCTAGATCTACAACAGCTTTAATTTTCAGATAAGTATTTAAGACTTAATTTTTAAACATTTCAACAATGAAAAAAATGTGAGTTTAGAAGCTGTTTTGGAATAAACCTCAGTTTTTGTTTTTTCAGCTATCCCTCATGCATTATATACATGTTACAAAAAAAAAAAAAGCCACAAGTGAAGAGTAAGAATTAATATTATTAAAAAGTATAAACAATGTAGACACCTGATACGCATCCAGATTTTGACAAACTTACTCAGAGAAGTTACAATTTACTCTTCCTACTAAAACAAACCGAATTCAAGAACCTGGTCAACAAACACTGAAACATGCATTTAGCATTTCTCATCAAACAACTGAAAACAGATGGACTAAGAACTACAGAAATCTGAATAAAAACGCCATAATTTTTATCAGACTACTTTGTAATTTTGATTTTGCAAACATGCACATAATTACATTTTCACATTAATTAACTACTTGTAGTACAAGTGTAGAACAAAATATCAAATACCGCAAAGACTATGGCTCCAGGTGGAGATTTTAGTGATTCAGTCACATCTTGACACAACTATCCAAAGTGTAATGTTGTCAAAATACATAAATCCAGGGATTCCCTCCCTCCTCTATATACTCTACAGGTATCTTGTAGTCACTTGATTTGCATGAAGTCTCAATTTGATGACACATCCAACTCACTGAAGCTAAAGTGCTACAATCCATTGGTCTTGCTCTGAAATGCAAGACAGTTATCAGCAATTATTGATGTTGGTTTTTTGCACAAGCACTCCATTCATTTGGCTGGTATGAAAGGATAATACGTACTATGCCACTTCCTCCCATTTACACTTCTGTTACTTCACTAATTTGAATCTGTCAGGATCTACAGGATTCAAAACAGACTTTGTTTTAAACAGGTCTGCTTGTCCCTTACTAGTGCCTGCTATCAATTGCTAACAAAAATAATATTAAATGAAAAAATATGAAATAAAATAATTTTAGCTTCCTTAAATGATACTTTTGTACCTATTATACCAAAACTATGAGAGTTTTGATTTGTATTTGTACAGTTTAATAATTTCTCCAAAAGAAAGGCAGAACCTTTTTGTGTATAATTTGTTATTTTCTTCTGCTGCACTAAATGTATACATATGTATGTAACTCAGGGGTTATATATGACTACTTTATGTTTACTTCATTTGTAAAGTTTAGCTAAGTTATCTTAGAAAATACAGAAGAAAATAACTTTTCAAGTTTGGATAAGGATTTTTTTGAAGTTTATACATATCAATAATATTAGCATATGTGAGAAACAGGGGTTGAACAACAAGTTAAGATGCAAAACATGCAATTTGAAATTTTATTTGTTAAATAAAGTTTTTTTTAAATATGTCTGGTTCATTAGAAACCTGAAGTACTAATAAACTAATTTTCAGTGCAAATGCAATTGTAAATGCAATTTAAAAAACATTCGTATTTTTCTGCACTTAGTGAATTAAACATATTACTTCCATAATTCCAGGCCTTTAAGACACAGGTTGGAAGAGGCAGGGCAAAAGTTCTTGCTTTTTCCATTCTCTCAACTAGATATTAATTTTTCAATTAATTAATTATGAACTACCTGAAAAAAACCCAGAATGCTAAAATATTCACATGCCTGGGGAAGGCAGTGTCTCTACAAACAGCTGGCTTAAATCTTCAACAAACTAAGTTCAGAATAAAACTTTGGCAGAAAATCTAGGCTCTTACTACTACTTTTAAAGGCAAAATGTTTCAGTAGTTAATAGCAAATATAGTCATTATATAGATTATGATAACTTCTATGTGTATATCACACTTCTCTTTTCACTACTAAATATACGTTTAGAAAGCCAATGAAGATGAAAATAGATCTCTTTTTTATCTAGTCTCCAATGCAAAATATGACATCTGACTGCTGTACTAATAAATCTAGAGGGGGAAATCCAGAAGTCGTTACATGATTAACTGTAACAAACCCATTTGTCAAAACTTAAATTCATGAAGTGCATTAATTAATATCTTGCATTTACATAGGTAGCCTTTCATCTCTAAGAATTGTGAAGCACTTTTCACATACACCTGAAATATACCTTTACAAAACTCAAGAGTTTCATGCAACAGCTTAAAGAAATTCTCTAAAAATTCATCACTTATCCAGCATCTCTTTTTCACCACAAAACTATTAGCTACTTCTTCAATAATTCTGACTAGCAAATTTCAAAAACTCTCTTCTACTAGTAGCACAGGAAATTAAGAGCATCTCACAAATTACTCCAGTCCCTGCTATAACTTAAAAGTCTCTCTGGGGCCACCTGACATACCTCTCTTTGATCTCTCCTTCCCCTTGTAAACCACACACCTTTTAGTTGCCAAATTAAAAGCATACAGCTTTTTCATCTCCAGGCTCTGCAATGGTAGGTTATGCCTTGATTCTGTGCCTTATGGCATTGTCAGATTTATGTTGCTCCTATTACACAACGATCTGACAAAATTGTTCAGTGGAAAGACACATCTCTGTCTTCACTCATATGTGATGACTCCATTGAACTTGTAGATAGAAGAATTCCGACTGATTGGTGGGGATCCTTATCACTTACTTGCTTACCATGTGTCTGCTTCTTTAAGAATCTAATGCAAGTCAGTCATTTGTGGAGCTTAGAGTTTATCAGTGAATAAATAAATAATATTATATACTGTTTTTTACAGGACTCCATTACACTGTACACACACAGCAGTTGTTACACTGTTCTTTACTTTGTTCATGAAGTCCAGAAACTCATCTCCTGCAGTGACCAAACACATCGTCATACAACAAACATTTCAAACGATTACACAGTAAGCAAAATTTTCAATCTGACCCCTGTAGCACCTAAAATCTGCTTACAGTTGTCTCACTAATTCTAATGACAGTGTAGTTTTTGTTCAGGATGGTTTTCAACCTATTACCAGCTAAATACAAAATTTAGGCTCCCGTGTTTTGCTCTTCTGTAGTAAAGGAATGGGGAAGAGCAGCAAGATGGTTCTCTTATATCACCAGCTAAACAACAAGCACATTTGCAGTTCTAATGCATCTCTTGGTACATGTGATGATCTAGTTAGACAGGTATTTCATCTTTCCTACAGTCTGCAAAAAATATGCCTTCAGGGAAAAAAAAAAAAATAACACAAAAAGAGAAAAGAAGTCAAGTTTTCTTTTACTTCTTTCTTAAATTCCTCTGAGATCCGTAATGACATTAGGGCCTTACGAAGTAAAGATTCAACTATTTGAAAGAATTTTAGTAGAGTGTGACAAAATTGACCAAGCACAACAACCACACGTGGTTCTTGCTGTAGTTCTGCCTAATATTCAGCATAATCCCGCATCTCCCCAAAACCTTCAGGGCTTAGGACTAAGGGAACAGTTACAAATACCTTTTTCAAGTCTCACAGTGATGAACCAAATGTTATTTTGCTTTTTAGTATTTGACTTTCCATCTCAGGTCAGTGCTCTAACATCAGTCAGACTCAACAGAGTAACTAGAAGTGACAAAATTTGCAAAAATATATCCTGCAGCACAACGAAAAATGATGTAGTTAAATAAAAACAAACAGTCTGCTGGGTAATTGGGAGCTGAACTTATTTATTACAAATTGAATGACTTCACAGATCTACTTAAATGCAGCTTCAGAACATAACTAGCAAACAGGCTTCATTGCTGTTTGTAATGTGCTGCATACTCATTTCTCTACTTAGAGGAAGCTGGGATCCTCAAAAGACTAGGAAAGGAGCTTCAAACATTGCTTCCCACCTAGACCTATCCAGTGGCTCAGCAGACTCCATAAAAAGGGCAGCAGTATCAGGGCTAGCTTTTTTCTGGCTATAAAAGGCTGTTCCAGCAGCTGAAGATTGATCAGGCGTCAGGAAAAATCTGGTCAGCCCCAGCTCTATGCATGAGAGTAGAGAAGTGATGCTGGCGGGGGGACTGTTTTGGCATTTAATAACTAGACCATGCTCTTATGTTCAGGACATCCTGCACTTGTCTCTTAAACTAACCACAAGGAAATTAATTTCATACACAGAGCTCTAAAAACCAGTTGCATATTCCAACTTAATTGTAATACAGATAGTTTTTGTAATAACAAACTATTGACATTATTATTTCTTTATTTTATTACACTAACAAAATGGTTTTCATTTACATCTCTGTTTGGAATGAATTTTCACTTTGAAAACTATAGCCAGTTTCAAACCACAACACATAATTTACAAAAACACACATAGAGTTGACAAAGTGTGCTCTGTTTCATAGTGAGAGAGAGTTAAGTCTTCATGAAATCCGAATAACAGGTAACAGAAAACAAACCAAATGAACTCAAAAATTTGGTGACATGCTACTTAAGAAGAGGGCAGGAGTGGTATTGCCAACTTTTTGTTGAATGATAATAATGAAACAAAAAAGAAGCTACCAGTCAAATGAAAGTATTGGCAAAAATATGACAGTTTTGTGCCATGGAATATTTTAGTATAAAGACTGCGCTACTTACAAAAATCTAACAACAGTGAACTAATGATACAATGGAGAGGTAATGTAATGCTGAGGTATTAAGTGACCATTTAGGAACAGGCTCTCATATCATGCTGAAGTTTCCATTTACAAAGATCATTTCTCCTCCAAGAAGCTTCACCTGCCTCTCAACAATGTCTCTTTCTTCCCTTGATACACTGCTGCTTTATAACTACTCCTGTTCCACCCCAAGTATGTTTATGCATACATCTTGCATATTTTACCAGTATAGCTGCCATCCTCAGCTTTCCCTTGTAACAAAGACATCCCAAAAAATTTTGTGTTGGACTTTTTATAAAATATTGTAATAGTTGGCTTTGGATGAGAAGATTTTTTCCTGTCCATTAAGAGAAATCAGTGGGTTCTCCATGTGAAACATTAGCTGAATTTAAACATAGGTCCTATTTACACCTACTTATTGCAGCCAAGAAAATTTCATACAACTTTATGCAGGTGTTTTATACACCTGCTATTTTCCACACAAACTATACAGAAGTAAAAACCTGGGTAAGTAGGCAGAATCCCTAAACAAATGCAGCTTTTGCTTTTTCTCAACACCAATGCACATGCTAGCTCTGATATTTAATAGCCTCTTTGAAGTTATTATACCTGATTTATATTCAAATGTCATTGAGATCTGGCCTGAAAACCAGTATATTCTAGTCCAATTCAAAGTGCATATCCCGGAAAAAAAATCTGTCATAAAGGAATGAGGAAGAGTTCTAGATCAGGGTACAAAAAGAGCACTGTGCTTCAGTTGCTGAATGCGTTATAAAAGAAATCTGCCATGGTAATTTCATTGTCACAGTTCAGGAGATTTTCTCTAAATTTTTTCTTTCTACTATAGCTACACTAGGAGCTGTGAAGACACTTAAGAGCTGAATCCTAGTGTGAATAGTCTACAATGCATAGCACTGTATGTTACTTTTTTTTTTAGTTTGCTAACATAAAAAAAGCAAAATAATCATTCATTTCCTGTTTTTTGATCAAATTCAATATATGGTGTATGTAGGTTCCTGAATGTGTGTTTACCAGCTTTGCTAAGATGGTCCTGATCCCACTTCACTCAAAAGCAGAAATATCCATGATACCAAGGTCGACACATTGTTGTATATAACATTTAGATGTCAACGAACCAAGTTATTTCCTAATATGGATGGGTCTGAGCATTTACAGTTACCATTAATTTCTATCAGAAGCTATTGTGTTCTGGCCCTCTTAAAATCAAATTACCTACCCTTAAAATGATTACTGCTTTCAGAATTAGCAGCATGTTTGACACTGGAAGTATTTGAAGCTAACTGTAAATTTATTTTTTTTTTTCCCCAGAAGAACAGTTATTGCTGTGGCCCCTCGGTCAATGCAGTCCCCGTTTCAGTCCCGGCAAGCCCAAACAGCAGTGGCCAAGGGGTGCCTTAGCAATGAGTGGGGTGGCACCCAGCAAAAGCCCCTCTATTTCTAGGGGTCCAGCCAGGCAGCACCTCAGGGCAGGCAGGTTTGACTCAGACCTGCCTAACCCAGCAAGGACATGCAGCTTACGGCGAGCAAAGAGATGCAGGCGACCCTTTATGATTGAAGCAATCTGGGTTATTGGCACTCTGTAGCCAGCATGAGTACAGAGCCTTCTAATCCCCAAAGGGAGCAACCAGAAAGAGCCACAGGAACTTCCTGTGCATTAACTTATAAAGGGGGTTTGAAACTATGGGAGGTGTAAGGGAATAACTAATGGGAGAGAAGGGTAGGAGTGGTTAGGGAAGGGATTACATCACTGGAAGCCAGAGGCCTACTAGGTAAGCCAATGGTCTACCGAGTAACAGGGAATGTTCTGGGGAGTAGGATGGATTGGGTTACATATATGGGGTAAGGTAGGAGGAGTAGGGATAAAGGATTCATTTGAAGGGAGGACTCAAACCTTAGAACAAACCAACTGTGTAGGGAACAGGGGGTAACAGAACCGTCCAATAGGAGGGTAACAGAACCATACATTGTAGAAATGAACTCAAAACCTGCACCACCACAAGTTATCATTTAAAAAAGGAGGATTAATAAATGTCTTAAAATGTTTCTGTTTCTGGAAGTCTTTTACAAAGGAACATTTTCTTCCTAAAGGTCATTTATGTGAAGTATTAAATTGCCAATCATTTGGGATCACATAGCACTCATCATTTATATGACTCCCCTATAGGGATGATGCACAGCAGGGGGAGTCTGTGTCTCTCTCTGGGTAACATAATTGTCACACTGCTTTTGGGTTTCTTAGAATATCCTGTGGTAGCATGGCAGAGTGGAGTCCCATGACAGGTATCTCTAGGATATGTGAGTAGCAATGAACTATATCTTTTGAGAACAAGTTAGCTTTTTTTCCTGTTGGTATTGTGTTTAGAAAGACACTAGCTTGAAAAAACAGTGAATTTTTATACTTGGAATAAACCTTCACATACAGCAGAAGATGAGGGAGAGGAAACAAAAAAGCTACCAGCTGAAATCCACTGACAGATATAAACCAGAAAGACTAAACCTTTTGATCAGGAGGTTTATTTGCTGACAAAAAATGGTGTGAGAACCTCTTAAAATCTTTTTTACTGCTTTCCAATGTTTCTCAGAGTTATGTGATTGATCTCAGTGAAGGCATATTTTGGAGAATGGCAATGTTTACAAGTAGATGAAAGGTGTCAAGACCATACAAGAACAATCATGTGAGTCAGAAAATTATTTTGGATTCACTGTTTACTTGGCCTGTATACATTTATCTCTGTATGGACAATATCTGATTTGAATGATGACAAAGGACATGTATTTGAGGCTTACACCAGTATTCATTCCTTGAAAAACTAAACTTGATTTTTGTGCCAGCAGCTGCCTACTTCAAGAAATTCCTAAAACTTACACAACCTTGTCATATTTCTTCTTTTCAAAGGAAAAAAATGCCCAACGCATTCATAAGTTCACAACACTGTGTCAAAAGCATAGTAAATTGATCATACTCTCCCCACTCTTTGTTAGCCACACTTAACCAGTCATAGCACAAAAATATTGCCATGGCAACATATAGTGATAGCAGCAACAAACAGTAAAAACATAGGGAGAACATCATTTATGTGCAGTCCAGAGACTTTTATTCACTTGGAACATTGCTGAGTGATTCTGAATAACAAATTACTTAAAATTAACAAATCTGCAAACAGCAGAAGAGAGAAAAGAACACGGGGATCTTTTCAAAGAATACCCTTCTCAGACTCTTTCCATCTTTATGCCTTTACAACCCTATTTCTCTCATTCTCCCCTATTGTAGAGTACAGAAACTGTCCATATCTGCCACCTGGTATGTAAATCAGGAGTGTTCAGGATGTTGTATACGTTCCAAAAAACTGGAAATGCATTTAGTTGTGAAACTATAACATCTAGGTGAGAAAATCATTTCTGCAGAAAGCAACATAGTAACTCTGATATTTTTATGAAGAAAACAGATCTGCCTAAGAAATGATATGTTGGATGGCAGGGCAAATTCTAGTGCATCTTGTAATCCAAATGCAACTCAGACAATCAATTTCTGACAAGCCAAGATGGCAGCTTGGAAGACTACTTTTCACTGTTGCTATTAAGGAAAGAAAACTGGATGCTTGATCTTGATGAAGACCTTTAGAAATGAGATGGGTCTTAATGGGTATAAAAATAACAGCAAAGCAAAAAAAAAAACAGAAAAAGAATCAAAGATCTGCTTTATTGCTTTATCAGAGACTATCTCCAATGAGGGTATAGATGTGCAGAGGTGACAAAGACATTGATAGCATCGGGTTAGCACAAGAAAACAAACCAGTACATTATGGTGTCTCAGTACAGATTTCAGGACAGCAAAGCATTGTTTGCGTTGGAAATGCAATACTCTGCACACCTGATATCGCACAGCACAGATTGCTAAATGACTGTGGGCCCTTCAAGGTTCAGTTTGGCACAGAAGCCTTCATAGGGATACCACTGAAATGGTGATGTCTATGAAAGTCAACAATCTCACTGCTATAGGGCTTAAATAGTGAATAAAAATAAAGTAATGCCCAAAGTATTTCAATAACTAGCAGTCTGAAATTAGTTCTGTTGCAATTCCCTTTATTTTTACAACTCTAACACTTTCAAAATATAAACCAATCTGTTTTAACCAAGGAAAAACACACTAAAATTCTTCCTATTCTAACTGGATCTGAACACCAATAGAGAAGAAACACCTGACATCAAAGCCAAGTGTATTACTTAGGAATATTCAGAAGTTGTGCATTACTCAAAACCAACACAAATCTTTCTCTCTCTCACTTATTTGCTTGCTCCCTCTCTGGGATATAGTTATTTCTCAGTGGGTAGAATTACGATATTTGACTTGGCAGTGCAGGGGAAGCATCACACATCTTATAATGAAGGCCCAACTGCCATTTCTATTATTGGTAGCAAGTTATGTCACCAGAATGTTCTCACATGTCAACAGCAGGTGTCCCCACTGCTGATTATAAATAAAATAATTTGCAGTCAGAATTTGGATTTAAAATGAAAGAAGCAGCAAGTGACTAACCATTGAACCTCCAAATGTGGCATGGAGGTAAAGAAAGAAAAAGGATAATCTGAGATCATTTAGTCATGAAAAGCAAGTGAAAAACAGGTTTTAAAAACATCTAGCAGGAAGCAGAACAATTTTGAATTAACAGCCTGTGTTAAGGGTGTGAGCACTTAAAATCACTATTCAGAAATGAGAAGGATTGAAGAAGAGTTTTTGAAAAACCATTTAACATATAACATTTTCATTTTGAGGAAATCAAAACTAACTCATAACTCTTCCTCAGATTTTAAACAAAAGCCAATTATCTTTTCCACAACCTGTGAAAGTTCTTTTAGTATTTCCATCCTCTGAGATTTTCTTGGTTCTAGAAGATGAAGATTTAATATAAGAGAAGCAATTCTTCTGAGTTTTCAGTAGAGAATTTGAGTTGTGCATTCATGTTAAAGGCAACCAAGTTGGTCTGGAAATCAAGGGTGCAAAGTAGTTTCCAGTTCCCCACAAAATTGCACTAACCTAAGACTGATCAGTAGTGATGAGAATTCATCAGTACTTTTTCTACTCTAAAAACCAATGACTTCGGTTCTTGGGTTCAGGCTGAAATTTCAGGATAAGTCATGGAAGAAGGATATCTCGCGGGGGAGTGAGGCACTCACTAGTGAGGTGGGAGACAGTTTAGCTCAGGAAAAAAAGCAAAGCAAAGAAATGAACCCAGGTTTCCCAGATCTCATATCTTTAATAAACATGTAATACTCGGTGCTTTGGAGCTCTTTTTCCCAAGGTTTATGTTAAGCTTCTATGGCTTTAATTTCATGTCAGTGGAAAAGGAAAAATCACCACTATTCTTTTATAAAACTGCATAAGAGTATCTTACCCAAACTCTTAAAAATGTAATTTAACCATCTTTGTCTGTTGCATAATTCATCAAGCTTCTAGTGAATTCTGTGATACTTCTACACTAAGCAGGATCTAGAACAATGAAATTGTGTATCTTCAGAAAATAAAGAAATAAGAACACAGATACATACTTAAATAAATCTATTTATTAGCTTGGAGCTAGTCAACACTTTCTGAAACCTCTAAATATATCTGAGCAAAACAGACCACTGTTTGGCATTCTATGGTTGTTGTTTTTCCTTTTTTAGTGCAAGCCAGGATGCACTCTGCATGTCCACATGCAGCTTGAGACAACATAGTGCAAGAGGAACAGTTCTCTTACAAATGCAGCTGCTACTCCAGGAATATTCACCAACTGTGAAACAAAACAAGCCTCAGAAACAAGAGTGAGATGGTGTAGTGATCACTGCCTGGTTGCTACTGAATCCCTAGAGGATGATTCTCCATCATGTCTAATGGGGTGCTGTGTGCCTATTTACAAAGTAATTTGATGCGGAGTATTCCTGACTACCAGCCCTCTACCAGAACTAAAGGGAGAAAAACCAAACTTACATACAAAAATGTAGCCATTTGAATGAGAAAGTAAGGCATGAGTGAGAAAACTGAGAGGGGACCTTGAAGGGAGAACAAAGGACTATTTAAATGCCTTCAGTATAAAGCTAAAAGTAATACAGAGACTGAATTCGAGATCCTTGAAAATCAAACTCCGTTCCTAAAATACAAGCCCAGATGGTAGACTTGTGTAAATAAGTGCAACTTCATTGCCCTGAAGGGAACAGTATCAATGTATACCAGGTGAAGTTTTGGCAAGTCCTCCTTCTGAGGTTCAATCAACACTCACATGTTCTGAGGTCAGTGACACAGATTTATAAGATTCGTTCTCAACCTACCGTTATGACAGATACAATTACCATTTTTTGGTAATGAGGAGATCATTGCTCACCACAATAATTTTTTCACTTCATTTTTCATGCCAGAATATTCTAGACATTAACATCACCAGACTCGTATTTTGGCAGAATCTGAGGGTTTCCACTGAATCTTGCCTGCAAGCTTCTTTCTATGACTTACTAAATAAGTGATGTACAAGTTACTGCAGAGGGAATTTCTGATAATTATCGGCATCAAAGAAGTACAGTTGATTTGAATTCGTTTAAGAACGAGAATATGATCTGCCTCAACTGCTCTATAGACATCTTCTCAATGCATTAACACCAGAGATCTATCTTTTGTGTCTCGGCTGTAGGTCTGACCTTGGCTTGGAGTAAAATTTCTAGCAGAAAGGGAGGATTTCAGTCTCACACATTGATTTACTTCTTGGACTGTGCTCTGAGAATGCAAATTAGAGTACTGTTTCAGTGAATGATATCTGTGCGACTGGTAAAAATGTACAGTAACAACAGATATCATTGACTTCTGTCCAGTCAGCAACAATTCATTATGAACAAGTAGTACATGAGTTCTGAACTAAGACATTAAAAGCATCAAGTCCTGTGGCATTATACCCAGGCCTTATGTGCTCAGAGAAGCCTAACAACTTGATCAAGGATGTGATGGATGGTAGTGCTATTAGGCTCAACTCTGTTAGTTCCCACTAGCACATCAGATCATTCCCCAGAAGGGAAATCACTCTGTGCAATGTATTTCTCTTCATGTCACTGTGCTTATTTCTCTAACTTTGGATTTGTAGACAGAGTGAACATGGAGAGTAGAAAATGAAGAAAATAAGAAGTATTATGTTTTGCATAATAGGTGAAAGGAGATGAGAGAGAAGAGGTGCTTTTAGTTCCTAAAGGTGGTTGGCTTTGATTTTTTTCACTCTCTCATCACCATCACCCCTAATAAAAATGTTAAATGTTACAATAAAAATAAAAATTTCCTGAAGGGAAGTGAGGAACTTGTAGGGACCATACCAAATCAGTGTAAACTTTCTCCATGAACTGACAATCCTTCCAGGTAAATGAATTATAACACTGATTTTAATTCAAAGCAAAGTCACAACAAGAACACAGGGTACACCACATACTTGATGTCTGAAAAAATTCCAAAGCTGAGCAAAATACTTGCTTTGATATTTATAGTAGGAAGTACAAACATTTGGTCAAATTAAGGTTTTACTAGAGAAAATTTATTTTTGGATTATTCAGGAAATGTTGCTTGTTTGTTTTTTTTTGTTTTAAGAAAACATTGCAGCTTTAACATAAGTATACCACAGTCATTTATACAGTGCAGAAGCAATGTGAACTGAATACCAGCTGAACATCTGCGCCCAGAGGGTGGCAATCAGTGGCACAAAATCTAGTTGGAGACCAGTAAGTAGCAGTGTACCCCAGGGCTCAATACTGACTCTCATGCTGCTCAGCATCTCCATTAGTGATCTGGGTGATGTGAGAAGAGTGCACTCTCCACAGCTCTGCAGAACGCACAGCACTGAGAGGAGTGGCTGATGACATCAGAGAGTTATCAGTCACCAGAGCCTGGACAGGCTGAAGAAATGGGCTGACAGGAACCTCACAAAGTTCAACAAGGGCAAGGGCAAAGTCCTGCACCTGGGCAGGAACAACCCCAGGCAACAGCAGATGCTGGGGGACACGCAGATGGAAAGCAGCCTGGCAGACGTGGGGGTCCTGGTGAGCATCAAGCTGAACGTGAGCCAACACTGTGCCCTTGCTGCAAAGAAAGCCAACGTTATCCCAGGCTGCATCGGGCACAGCACTGTCAGCAGGGCACGGGAGCAGATCCTTCCCTCTCCTCGGCACTGGTGGTGGCACGTTTGGAGTGCTGTGTCCAGTGCTTGGGATCCTTGGTACAACAGAGACACAGACCTTCTGGAGAGAGTCCAGTGAAGGTTCACAAAGATGATGAAGTGACAGGAGAACCTCATATATCAGAAAAGATTGAGAAAACTGGAACTCTTCATCCTGGGGAAGAGTAGGCTCAGTGGGCTCTCATATATATACACATATATATGTGAAGGAATGGTGTAAGGATTATGAGCCAGACTCTGCTATGTGGTGCTCAGTGACAAAACAAGAAGAAATGGGTACAAACTCAAACCCAGGAGGTTACCTCGGAACATGAGGAAACATTTTTGCTATGAGGGTAATCAAGGACTGTCACAGGCCACCCAGACAGGTTATAGAGTCTCCATTCTTGGACATACTTGAAAGCTGTCTGGACATGGGCCTGGGCAACCAACTTAGTTGGCCTTGCTTGCATAAGGGCATGGAACAGAAGACCTCCAGAAGTCTCTTCCAGTTTCAACCATTCCATAATTCTTTGAATACAGAAGCTTCTCCCTGGGAGCTGCAGAGAGTCACACAGTTCTCCTATCATCACTTTTCACCTGAAATTACATCAGAGGGCTTTGGCATGGGAAGTTGCTGCTAATGTGCAATTCAATAACTGGCCCATCTCATTAGCAAATCTGCATTTTCAAATAAAAAATCTTGATTCATATTTTTTTCCAGGGTGCATGGATGGGGAGATTGAACACATGAGAGAGCACAGATAATAAATGTAAATTCCCCTAAACCAGGTAGAATTGCTAAAACAGATAACATACATTGCAAAAATGTATAAAAGAATCAAGATCCTATCTAGATTTTAGTTTTCATTCAGAGGGGAAAGGTGTAATAGGAATCTGTTTCTCTGCTTTTGTTCAAAAGATATTTCACAGCAAATGAATACTTTGTTGGGAGATGTGCAGTTTTTAATCTCAACAAAGTTAACAAGATTTACCAAATAACCCCACCCTAACTCATACATGCACAAACAGGAATTTATAAGAACATCCACCTATCTGGCTTTTTAATGTTTTATTTCCTTTTCTGTTTTCAGAGACCTATCAGCAAGTGTTCAAAGAAAAGAGTAAAAGCAAATTCACATGCGTTTGGATGTGTTTAGAATGCATGAATTCAAAGCCTACATATTTCAAGCTTTTTAGTGCCCCACAATTAACACCGTGTAACCTGCCATTATGCAGGAATATGTTGGGAAATCCCCTGTTCTGCCGACATAAAACCTATTTCAACTGAATCAATTTCTGCCACAAAAAAATAACAAAAAAAATTGCTAAAAATCCCAACTTCTAATCAGAGAACAAACAAAAGAGGCAAATCTATGCATATTATTCCTAAATCTCCTTTTTTTTTTTTTTTTACCTCTTTGTCTCAAATTTATAAGATCATCTGATCCAATTCAGATCCCATTGCACCAAAACTCCTACTCTTTACCAACCCTTTGCCCTTCTCTGTGGAAACAGAGCATTCTCCTGTAAACTGCAGAAAGAGACTTTCTGCCTACAAAGCTCAGCATGGGTCTTATGCAGCAGCTAACAAAAAGAAGATTGAACAAACCAGAGCAAGTTCCACCACTTCGCTTCATATCTTGGAAATTTATTACGCTCAAATATGCTACGTGTGTTTTTGAGAATATTCTCTTTTGGAAATCTCCAGGAGTCCTGTAGCAAGAAAACTAGACCTGGATTTATGGAAGTATTCTAAATAAAATAACTTGATTTATTTGATTTTTATAATTTTAAATTTTGATTACAATGCTATAATCTCTGATAAGTACGGAAATAGACATCAGACCACTAGCGCATCAGACCACTCTCCTCAGAGATAGTCCTGCTAGTGACAGTATTCTAATGGTTGTCACTCATTTGTTTTACTACACACTGGAAAAAGGATGCTTAGAAAATTATAAAGAAATTATATATTAAAAATACCCAAACAAACAAACAACAAACCATTTTATTTCTACAATTATTCCTAGGTTTTGGTTGGGTTTTTTTGCACTTTAAGCAGGTGCTATCCATCCCATTTTAAAGTCAGTCTCCCTAATACAAGAGGCACAACCTGAATTTCCACTGCAAAACTAGGTTAGGCACAATTAACACAATCATTCTGTAATTGTTCTCCTTGCACAACCTCTGGAAGCGTATTTTGCACCACTAAATAGTGTTAAATTGAGCATAACATTAAGGAAGCTTACTATGGGACTTTGCAATCCTACTGAAGGCACAATCACTGCAGAGAAGAGCTTCCAACTTAAATAAAGGCATATAATAATCAAAATAATACAGCAATATTGAATATTACTGATTTAATTGTGTATCAAATTTGAAAAATTGAGACCTTTTTTTCAAATTACCTTTACTTCATTGGGTGTGCTGTGAATCCTCTCTTGTGGATGCTTGAGGGAAACTTCAAGCCCTTCATCCCAAAAGCATAGCTTTATTTCCCCAAGCTTCAAAGGACACCAGGGGAGGAAGTGAAGTGGAGACTGAGAAGGGGGAAATGCTACCAGACTAAGCCTACAATACGTGTATTACTGAAGGTTTTGGAATGAAGGAATATGGGACACCAAGGGAAATACTTTCATTAATCCATTCAAGACTGCTTCACGCACAGCCACAAGGACAGCTTGCAGGGCATGGAATGTGGTGCAGCTCCAGGGTGAGCCTTTAGGTGCTATTTAAATTGGATGAAAACCCCTATCCTTTTATTTGGCTGTAGTTGGGTCTTGAGCAGAACTTGTCGGTGAACATACCATGTACCTGAGCTATGTGTAAGGCCCAAATTCTGATTTGGTCCATATCTTTAGTTGCACAATAATGAAAAAAACAAAGACGTGCAACAGGTTTCATCCATAATATTGAGATTGCTTTGGAAGCACATGCTTTAGTAATCTAGCATAAGCATTTCAAGATAAAAGCCTCACTGATTTTCAGCTAGGAATGTATAACCTATGTCACTACCATTTTGATAATGAAAAACAAATTAAAAGATATTCAAGAATAAGTCAAATGGGATCCAATTTCCTTAATAAATCTTTCCGATGACTTCCAGCACAATCAGCAAGCAGACATTTCAAGTATATCCTCATTTCAAGTATATCCTTTGTTGCATACTTGGACTCCTTACTGCTTTAATTGAAACACCAAGTTTAAAGGTTGTTTTGTTCTTTCTTGAACACATTAAGTATTTTTCTTTACCTTCTCAGTGTCCAAGTACACTCTATGTGGCGAGCATTAAGCGGACTAACTTTTGTTTACAGGGCTGACAAAATTCACATTCTGATTGTCTTTCGAGCAATAACAATAATAATTGTTCTGTCAAAGCTTTTGAGGTTAATTCTGGTTTTGTTCTTTTATATTATTTTATTTGTGTATGACATGTTAATGCCCGTCACTATAAGCATAGTAATAAAAACAAAAGTGTATGTATTTGTTAAAAGATTTCACTTCATATTAGCATCAGGGATACTCCTCCTGCGGACAGGCAAGAAAAGATACACATAGACCATTTCCACATTATAAGATGTTTTAAAACTCACTTTAGAGATGCAAAACTACTCTTTCAAAGGCAACATTACCACTGAATTGCAGAAACACGACTTCCAAATGACCCTAAAGCTCTAAGACCACAATAACTACAGACTAAACTTCAGAGAGTTAAGCGATATGTACTCTCAGATGTCCTACTTTGTACTCAAGCAAGAAAAAAAATGCAGGCTTGGTTCTGCTATCACTAACATGAGATTCAATTCAAGAGGAAAGACAATTATATGGATGGCTTGAGAAGACGCAAACTGTGGATTATTTGGGCTTGAAAAATAGACACTGAGGGATCCATCCCTAATTCATACCAGTAAGGTTTGAGAAATCCACCACAGACTACTAGCTCTGTATTTACTTGAAGAATCTTTCCCATATTTATTAAGGGATCTTCAGTAATCACATATATTCTAGAAGTTACTTGGCACTGTTTCTTGTGATATTTGGTGGAGCTGGCCAGTTTTAATTTGTTTTGTAAATTACAGCTGGTTTTCTTCACTTCCCAGAACACATAACTCTAACACCAAAAAAAAGTTTGGGAATCAATAAGCTATGTCCACAAATTAAAATTCTCTGAAATGGATTCCCACTAATGCGTGAGAATATTCTGGTTGTGGTGGCCCTTAAAGAAATTATAGATAGAGAAACATGCCTGGGATGAAAATAATTTCATGTTCCAAATGTATGAGCACTATCTAAAATTCACGTAATTCTTTTGCTCATGCACATTTTTCTCTTGACCAATTCATGGAAAAATATTGCTAAAAAACCCAGTGCAATGGAATTTGCAGAGTCTCAAGTTCTCCTACCTATGAAACCAAGAACAACTGTGAGTGCCACGTGGCCTTCTGAGATTATTTGAAATGTTTCTGACAAGACTGTAAATAGCGTAGGTTACTGATTTCTTATTAGCTAATTGCAACCACCTTCATTTTAAAGATAAGCTGAAAAATTTTCCTGATGGCATATTCTAGCCTTTGTAGTAAATTTAAAAGGTTTTGTGAGAAAATAAATAGCACTTAATGAGAAGTAATATTTTCTTTGTTTCTTCATAACAAAGCAAGACTTCT
This sequence comes from Calyptomena viridis, assembly GCA_013390005.1. Taxonomy (NCBI): domain Eukaryota; kingdom Metazoa; phylum Chordata; class Aves; order Passeriformes; family Eurylaimidae; genus Calyptomena; species Calyptomena viridis. Next base: position 47,389 of record WEIV01016072.1, on the reverse strand, counting down.
TGTCTTGCAAAACAAGAATATCTTCCTTAAAATGGTCCCAAAATAAAATATCGCATCATCTTACTCCTATCTTATTTTTTACCTCCAACTGAATAAAAGGATATATGGAAGATACAACTAATGTCCAATTCCAGCATTCTAGCAGGACTACTGTGCACATGATCCAAGCTTATAAAATGTCAATGGACACTTGTGATTCATAAGTAGCTGAACATACACTGTCCCACTTCATGCAACAGGACATGTGCCAACAGTGTTACTGGTCTTTCAAGAGGCAGACTTACAGTTCCACTTCTGGAGTGACACTGATGACCTGAATAAGACAATCCCAGCATAAATTGATATAATAAGGTATTATAAGATGCATAATCACTATGTGAGAGAGAAATAATTGCAAGAAGTTCTATGGATAAGTAAATTGCAGAGTCAGTGTTAACAAAATCCTGTCAAACTTCAGTAGTATGAGAGCATACTACTTTCATACAGTTGTGTTCAGAAGGGTGAGAGAATAGGGATTGTTCAGCCTGGAAAAGAGAAAGCCTCGGAATGACCTAGTTGTGGGCACCTAGTACCTGAAAGGAGCCTACAAGCCAGAAGGATAGTGAGTATTTACAAGAGCACGTAGTAACAGGAGAAGGCGAAATGGTTTTAAACTGAAAGAGAGTAGGTGTAGATTAGATAATAGGAAGAAATTTTTCCATGTGGGGTTGGTGAGATGCCGGAACAGATTATCCAGAGAAGTTGTGGCTGCCCCATCACTGCAAATGGTTCAATGACAGGTTGGATGCAGGTCTGAGAAAGCTATCTAGTAGATGGTTCCCTACCCACAGCAGGAGGTTTGGAATTTGATGACCTTCAGGGTCGCTTCCAACCCAAATAATTCAATAATTCTGTGAAGACACGAGGCACAACAGACTTAATTTCTCTAGAGCTATACTGGGAGAAAATTTAGCAACATAATCTGGTATTCCACTGTTTTTATCTTTGAAACTTTACTTTAAAGACAGATGTACTTTTCAGGAACTAATGTGTGAGGTTGGTGGTCTTTCCCATTTGTTTACTCCTGCTAAGTGGATCAATGTATTACTTGGATACATTTCCAGCCCAAAGAATGTGTGAAGTAGCTATAAAAAGAAATAAGTACAATCTACTAAACTGTAAAGCAAAATAGTATTGCTGGCATCCTAAATGTATCCTGGGGATACTGGAGCTCTGTAGAGTCACCAGGTCTCCAAAGTTTTGTGTGCATACCAACTGTAGTGGATAGACTTTGCAATAAAACTCTCTGGTCAACTTTCAGGTCATCTGTTGAACTAATCTGCAGTCCCTGAAGGCCTACCTAACCTCCAATGCAAAACAATTCTTTAAAACTGAGATCAAAACCTTCAGAGGTGGCCTCTTTCAGCCAATGAAAACAATGTGCAGCTGCAAGTTTAAGTTGTAGTGACTAGATTGCAGACTTATTGCCCCAAGCTCTTAAAAATGAAGTGAAATGGGCAGGCTGGCACTTCTCTGTTGCTTCTTTCCTTCCCCATGTGGTGCTGCCTACCTCACTTTCAGCAAAAGCAACCATTCATGCCTATCTGTACAAAAGAACAGTTAAAGGCTATCAGTTGACAAAAAGCTCTGGAACTATGGACCAACATGTCTTTCTAAAGAGCATTCACTTTGCTGATGCTAATGTTACAAATAATAAAAAAAAAGTATTAAAATTGCATATGGCATCTGGTAAGTGAAAAGCAGTGCAGTTCCTATTTCTTCCCTGTGGGATATACCTCTTATCTTAAGGACTTTAGAACTACTCAGCAGTATTTCTGACTCAAACTCCTGAGCTCCTAGAAGCAGCCTGTGAAGCTGGAACAAATATAGTCTAAAGTAACATCAGCAAACTTTTAGAGTGAGCTATTTAAATTCAAGAGTACAAAATAAAAAAAATTAACTTGCCAAGTGTTTGATTCCAAGCTTTCAGTTTTAGTGCATGACAGTACTTTCTCACAATTTAAAGAATGCTTTATAGTGAAAAAAAAATCCCCATATATTTTATTGTATTGTCACATGGGATTTCATAACTGGTGTTAGAGTACAAGCAAAGGTGAGATATTTCTGCTGCAAGACCTATAATCTCACCAAAACTATGCAAGTAAAAGTTAACCTTTTTGACTGAATCACAGTAGACATCACAAGGAAGTAATCTGATCTCTTCTTCTATCCTTCTCCAGAATAAGCTCTTTGAATTTGTTGTTTTGTATAGTAACACAAACAAAAGTCTTACGTAGCCAGGAAAGTACTCCTAACTCATAAATACAACTTTTGGACAAAATGAAATGTTCTCAGGAGCGGATCTCTCAATAGTGGTTTTTTTCTTCTTTGCTTTCTTTTCTTTTTTTTTTAATTCTTCTCCCTTTTTTCTTTTGTTAATACATACAGATAAAAGGAATAGATATTAACATTCTTCAGCCAAAATTGCAGTAAGCCCTTATGGTCATGTCTAGTAAGCCAGGAAAGATATCACTACAGTGTAAATAATTCCAAAATGGATAAATGAACACAGGAATATATAACACTACAAAAAGTCTACAGGACCATCCATTTAGTAATGGGTATATCTGACTTCTATGTACATTTGTACAGTAATTTTCATTTCCATGTTAAGGATGTAGGCCTTTAAGGGCCTTAAAATACAGCTATTTCAGCAGCTGTTCTTTATTACCACTCATGTTGTTCCTGGCTGATGAGAATGTCAGGAAATTTGTGTCTTACTGTAGACAGGGAAAAGTAATTCTGTGCAACATCTTTAAGTAGTGCTGTCTCATGCATAATGTCCCTCATTTTGAAAGACAAATCAGGCCTAACATTTACTAATTGGAGTTTATTTAATACAAAGTTCTTCATATGTAACAGTAATACCTAGACTCCCATGTCTGAAAACTATAGTTTTTCCACTTAACAAACAGCAGAACTGGAGATATTGAATATGTGGTACAGCCTAAATCCATAGCAAGATATCATCTTTTTTTAAAAAATACCTGTTAGTAAAGGAAAAAAACCCAGTGTTTTGTGAAACTTAATTCAGACAAGAGATTAGGGAAAAGTGATTAATCACAACAGTTCGAAGTATAAGTTGATCTCCTGAAAGAAAATTTTAGAAATGTTCCAGATCCACATACTATACCTTTATTACTATTTTATGAAAGTCATCAATAAAAGGATATTTTCTAAGGAAAAAAAAAAAGAAGTTTTTTAAAAGAAGTGTGTTTTTGCCATCTAAATGAGATATGTTATAGTACACAGTGACAAGTTGTACCACACCTGGAGATTTTCACATACATTGTAGCTCCTTAACAAGGCAGTTAAAAAATAACCAAGAAAAAAAAAAAAAGAAATAGCAGGAGAAACACACACGGAAAAGCAAACCTTTAATACAGGTGAACAAACCTGTGGAGAGTTTGTGGGGTTTGGACTAAATGATACTAGTCCGAGTTTAATTCATTATAGAGCTGAAGTTTACCTATGCTCAGCCATAAAATTCCTCACAGTCTTAATTAACAAACAGAATCTGCTTTTCCAAACTGCTCCTCAAAACTTCAAAAATATTCATTTCTGATTTTGAGGGCCTGAGTTGTGAGAATAAAACCTTCCAGAAACTCCCTAGTTAGAACAGCATCCTTGTATTTACAGGTTGGATGGGGCTTTGAACAACCTCGTGTCGTAAGTGGCATTCCTGTCCACAGCAGAGGCATTGGAACCACATCACCTTCAAGGTTCCTTCCAACCTAAACCAGTCTGTTGTCGTGTCTGGGGGCTGAACATCAAAATGATGAGGTGATAAGGTTTCGTGGAGCTCCTAAGGGTGAACANATTCCTCACAGTCTTAATTAACAAACAGAATCTGCTTTTCCAAACTGCTCCTCAAAACTTCAAAAATATTCATTTCTGATTTTGAGGGCCTGAGTTGTGAGAATAAAACCTTCCAGAAACTCCCTAGTTAGAACAGCATCCTTGTATTTACAGGTTGGATGGGGCTTTGAACAACCTCGTGTCGTAAGTGGCATTCCTGTCCACGGCAGAGGCATTGGAACCACATCATCTTCAAGGTTCCTTCCAACCTAAACCAGTCTGTTGTCGTGTCTGGGGTCTGAACATCAAAATGATGAGGTGACAAGGCGTGGAGCTCCTAAGGGTGAATACCTTGGGTATTTTATTAACTACTTTTATACCTTATTCTACAGTTGCTACTGGTACTTTGCAAGACATGTCCACACATAATTGGTTACCTGACCTGTGGCAAGTTTAGATTGGCACCGTGAAACATAAACATGTATTTATTGGACAATAAATCAAAACATTCTTCCATTGTCTGTAAGGGAGAAAGGCACGTAGGCAGCTTTCCTCCATCGTCTCCAGGATCCAAGGCACATAGGTAGTTTTTGCTGAGTCATGGTCTTAAGGTCGTACTGCGGCTCCTGGTGTCTCTTAAGGACCCAGGTTGGTCAAATTAATATCTAAACCATCTCCACATAAGCCAACAGACCAGCTGTTAGCCGTCACAGTCTATGATCTATTAACAGATTAAATTATATAGAGAGAAACCAAAATGAATGCCATGGTCAAAAAGAAGCATTTTTGTGCTGTGTCCATTAGGCAACGCATAAAGCCATACACAGAAAGCAAGCAGGTACTTGTAATTGCAAAAGTATTTATAAAAATGCCATTGGTTCTCTTCCCATAGCCTGCCTCCCACAATGGCTAAAAAAATGGAAGGGGAAAAAAAAATGAGGTCACTGCTGTGTTTTCTTTTTCTTCACAGATATTATCAGACAAGGTAGGTGTGAGTTGGATGTATTACATGGCAAAAAAGTCAAAGGCACAGAAAATTAGGAACAACTCTTTTTGCCTTCTCTGTTACCACATTTTAAAAAGATAGACAACAAAGAAGTTAGTGTAGAAGCTGTGATTCTGAAAATGGCAGCAGAGGCAAGACCCTCTGTAAAAGACTTTAACAGCAGTTCATAGCTGCATAGAGATTTTTGCCTTTTATTGGTACCAAGAGATTTGCTTTGTATTCACATTGCCTCTGTATTTATCACCTTTTTTTCCTAATCTATATTTCAGACTCTCCATTTGCTGATATGTGTTTGCAGATGATATTTTAATTTCAGTAGATGTAGTTTGATCTGTTTGAATGGTCTGGCAAAATTCAAAGAGGCTTATGGCACAAAATGAGTAGAGTTAATTAACTATAATCTGCAGTATATAACCCTTCTGCATTGAAAGGTCTTACTTTAGCAGTCCACCAGTATGATTGGTTCTACATTTTAGCATCAATAAAAAGCTCCATAAAGGATTACTAATCAAAACCAATTCTGTAAAGTGGACTTAAGTGTTAATCCAACATATGAATTAATCACTGATCTTATACAAGCTTGCTCTGCTGGTTTAACATATTTTCAAGGTTTTGAATCTTTGTACTGTCAGCTCATCCTTCAAGCTAGACACAGCACCTAGCCAGCATTTTGGTTAATTCGAAAGAAAGGCAATCCTTCTGACTTGCCAGGCTGAACTCAGATTCATTCCTGTGACTAATACAGCAGATCATAGGTCTAGTATCAAAGAACATGAAACTAGAGTCTCAAGCTCCAAATGAAAGGGTAAGTGACTGGAGACACTCTTTAAATCCTATGTTGGCTCTCTATATTACAGATCCCTGTAGGAAAGCCGTAAGTTTCAAGGAAGTTCACTGAGTAAAATGTGCTTCACTGTGATACAGCATCTTCTATGAGACAACAATTTGCATTATCTTTCAAGAACAGTAATATGAAGAAGACCTTAACAGAATTTCCCTTCATGCAGAGTTCTGCTGTTCTAACAGTGCAGAACTCATATTCCATATGCTGGTCTTACAGATGTACATAACGTACTTCAATTTGGTGCACAGGTGTTCAGATATCAACCTCCATAACACCTACATGCATTTCCCTGCAATTTCCAAATTACTAATGCATTAAATAAGAAAAACTAAAGCACTTTAAAAATAAAAAACAGACCCATCAATAAAATATCTATACACACTGCAGGTATGCAGACCTTCTTAGAGCCTATCTTCTAAATCCAGACTTCCCTCCATAGTTCCAGACTTATTTGGTTTATCTTTCTGCGTCCTATTGCACTGTATGTCATATGTATGTATAAAACACACACATACATAAGAATACATATAAATCTTTTTTATAGAGAGAAATCTCCCCAAAGGCAGCATCCTGTAGACTCTAAATCAATTTATTTTAATCTAATCTTCATCTGTAATGGTTTTCTTGGCTTCAGCCATCAAGGAAACCTCTTGGCAGGTGGGAAAGAATGAAAATGTATAACATTTGTTTCTAATGGTTCCTATGCACCATGTAGTTTTGACTTTCCAACACAGAAATGCCTGCAAAACCCATGAAATATGACTGGGCTTTGAACTAACCTCTGATGTAAACTTACATCTGCACAGCTAAGAACTGCTGAGAACTCCCTAAAATATGAACATAAAAATGTCAGAAACTCCTCAAAATATCTTAAAAATCATTGACACAAAGTTGCAAAGTGAACTTTTCTACCTAAAGACAAAGCTGAAATGGAATTTTTCCATATAGCCATTTCACCAAATGGAAAGCCTTTTCTATATTCTAAGACTTTTCCTTTCTTCCTCAGTACACAAGTCACCTGAATGGGTTTTCTATTAGAAATTACTCAGACCACAAACCCCTAAGAAAATCCATGTGTTGTCAGATTTCCACTCCCTGTTGCCAAACTTAGTGCGGTACTAATTGTCTGAGGCTACAGTGTCTCGCTTATAGAAACAAATTATTTTCTTGATGGAATAGAAAAATTTGCACCTGCAGAGACTTAGCTTGGAAAGCCTGGCAAGCAATTGGGTGGGCAGCTGGGGAGCCTAGCTGCCCAGCAACCTCCAGGACAGGCCTCTGGAAAGCCAGGAAATCTGTTAGATTACACATCAGCTAGCAGGCAGCTCATGGTTGCTGGCAGAAAACCAAGACATCAGGAGAGGTTAGTCTATGGATCTCCTAAGCTGGCTTCTGTCAGTAACCCTGACGAATCAACCCACTCTGATGAAAAATTTCTGTTCAGTGACATCAGCATTGCATAACAAATGAAGTATATTAGAAAAAAAATTTTAAAAATGCTAACCACAACTTTCCTAGATCCCTGAACCCTCAGAAAGAACGTCAGCTCCAGGTTAGGACGTTTCTTGCACATGCTGCACTGTGGAAAATAACTGAAAGCAGACAAGAAGAAATCCCCAGCAGTACCCTGATCATGTATAATATTATGTCTGCACCACATTGGTCAAGATTGCTCTGGGGCTTGTTCTTTGAAAGGCCAGGCTGTAATTCACATTTGTTCACACACCTCATAAAATTGCAGAGCTGAGTTACTTACAGTGTTAGCCACTTATTCTTTTGACCGCTAAAACAATAAAAAGTCAGTTTGATTTTAATTTATTAACTGAAAGGAGGTTGGTGGTCACAGATTAGTCCTCTTTGGGAGTCACTGCAGAATCCAAGCAACACTTGGTCTGGCACACAATAGCTGTGCACACAATCAGTTCTGCTGATGGACATATAAAGTAGAATAAACACCAAAATCTGCTTGATACTGTAAGTCATACTTTTCATTGCCACAGGCACTTTTCTATCAGAGAGTCAGATCATGCTGAACAGGAATGTATATATCACCACATGAGAAAAAGGTTTCATCTCCTCTATTACTTCAATAGGTTTGCACCTGGCCCACTTTGGGGTTTTTTGACAAATTGATCTGACTGCTGTAGCTGGGAAGAGAAACTGCTTATATTTTCTCTGAGCTTTCTGGTTGGCTGCTTCTTCAAAACAAGACTGGCATAACATATTCTGACTTGAAGAAGCAGATACTGAACTTGTAATTTTCTATCACATTTCTTACAGGATCATTGTTAGGTCGAATCTCTCTCAAAATTAAACCTTGAACAACCACAAAAAATGCATAGAAAAATTTGCAAGACAAAGATTTATATTATGGTTCAGTTTTAATTTTTGAAAGCACTTAGTAAGTATAAGAGCTAGACAACACTTTAGTAGTGTCTCCTAAAACCATACTCACTGTCTCAAAAAAATAGCACTAATCTCCAACTCAGCTCTAAATATTTCACTCAATCACTGCAAACACATTTGAATTTGACCTGTAAAAACAATGATTGTCAAATTATTAAAACAAAAAACAAATTAAGAAGTAAGAACGATAGGATGAAAAATAATTTAACAGAGCAGTTTTTCTAGCCTTCCTCCTCTCCTCTCTGAATTGGGTCAATAAGGAATACATGCCAAGAGAATGTGCTGCATTAACATCAAAAAATCAAAGTTATCATCAACATTTTGATCACAAAGTATGGTTCAGCTACTCCTCAGCCCTCCAAAGCTATCATCTCATGTCTCCTGAAGTAAAATGCCTTTTCTCCTACTACATTAAATAAGAAAACAAAAGTAGAAGAGAACTGACCTCCACTTCATAAGAACTAAAAATTAATTCCAAGACATTGTTGGAATTAGCCATTGTTGGCTATATTCACTGCAATCATGCTAAAAATACATAAAGGAGCATAATACAGCATCACTACCTTTCTAAAAGAGTTGTGATAGAGAAGAACAGCCATACAAACTGTTCTGCCCAACATACACCAATTCAAAAGTCAAAAGTGTTTTGTTCTACATGTACCTGAAAAAGTGTTACAAGAATCCAATGGCATATACATAATGGAAAATAATAATTACTCTTCAGCATCTATTGGTATGATTCAAAGTTCTGAATGAAGGCACAAGGTAATTTTAAGGAGAGCATTTTTAAAAGTAAACAAAATATGTGAAACAAGAATGAAAAGCATCAGGAAATATTCTAGGATTTATAAGTCTTCCAGACAACTGACATTTTCACCTTTGCCATCTCTGTCAATCACCTTTCTCTACTATAAGCTTCTAATTAGAAAGACAGAAAGGGAAAATTCAGGCTATTTCCTACTAGTCATGTTGATAGGATACTGTTCAGCACAGAACTTTACTGATTCACTTTGTGTTCCATGAAATAGAGAAGCTCTTTTAAATAACCATAATAAAAAAGAATAGTGTGAAGATTAACTATTAAGAAATCAATAAAAACTTCAATACTTGAACATCAAGATTTCACATCAAAGATCTTTTGAAATCTCTGTAAACGTTTTTCTCCTGAAAATGTAATCACATATTATCACCAAGGCACCTTTCATGCACACCATTTCCGATTTTTGATCCTGATAGAGCTCTGTCAGGAACTCGTGGGCAAGGAATGTTGCCTTTCCATATCTCAATCTAATTTTACATAGAATAGAAAAATTATTGTAACCCACTTTGACATAGTCACATCTTTTAATTATTATTTAAAACCTCAGCTTGCCAAGCAACCAGTTCCTCATCCTCTGTGGACTTTTCTCACTGCCTCAGGCAATGGACATTATTCAGTTGTTTTCTGTGTGATTTTTAAATCTCAGAACCTGAAGTTACATATTGTTACAGTGCAGAATACTTTATTCCCCCAATGATACAAAAAACTTTCACCCATAAAGTATGGGTGGGTGGTGAGGCACTGGTGCAGGTTGCCCAGAGAATATGTGGATGACCCATCCCTGGAAGCATTCAAGGCCAGGTTAGTCACTCTGAGTAATTTGGTCTAATGAAAAAATGCTATTGCCCATGGCAGGGGGATTGGAATGAGATGATCTTCAAGCTCACTTCCAACCCAGGCCATTCTATGGTTCTATGATATCTATCTATCTATCTAGCCACAAATCTTTAATGGTATAATATTGAGGTTAGACACCTTAAACTATCTTCTTCTTTCTCTTCCTCCTCTCACAATTATCTGCTTATTTAAGATTTATAATAGGCAAAACCACCTAGATTTCTATAAAGGAAACAGATAATAATCCCAAACAGATAATTATCCCAAACCCATGTGGATGGGTCATCCACATATTATCTGGGCAACCTGCATCAGTACCTCACCACCCATAATCCCAAACTACCTAACTGCTATCTAGTTTTTAATTATGTTTCCCATTCTGTTTTGTAACAGCTGAAGAATATATGAAGTATTGAAAAAGCTGTAGTTGTAGACATACTACTGACTTGACCTCTGCAGTTTAATTTTAAAGCCATTGCTTGTAAGTTTATCATGCTTAACTGACTTCATACTTAGGCACTACCATTATATATTGACTACAGTAAAAGCTACCATAATTCCATAACAGTAAGAGATGTAAAACAACTGTGAATTTACAAGACGCTTTTTTTACCCTTCCGAGATGACTATTAGATCTTAGATAACATAAAGAACTTAAAAGGCTCTTCAAAATCTTGTTTCTCATTGTTCTCTAAATCTGGGGAGATTCTAAGAATTATTAAGTATTTGAGTGCCTCACTAACCTCCAAATTGTCTGTAGTACACTCATTTCAGACTGTAAGACAGGAGAACAAGATCTCTTTTAACTGCATTGCCAAGTTTTTCACTATGAAGCATCGAATGTAGTCTTTGCTCAGCAAAGTTCACTCCTCAGTGGCCTAGATATTTGAAAATAATAAGTACCCAACATTTCAGGTTCCTTTGAAAGTCTCTACTTACACTTGTTAAGTAACATAAAGTAAAAAAGGTCTCAAAGTCTTTTTTACCTTGTAAATATTTAGGGCAACGTATCAGGCTCTGTGTCTGTACTCTCACTGAAGGCTGGAACAGACTAAGTCTTCCTGGCTCCTAAATACAAAGGCTGCATAATTTCAAGCATATCCATATGAGACAAGGAGCTCCCAAGAAACTGAATTCTTAGAACTGTGACAATGAAACATTAAGTAATTTCTATTCTTTTAATTTCTCTAAGCTACTTTCTCTCTTCTAATGTATTTATAATAGAAATGAGAACAAGTTTTCAGCATTTAAACTCTCACAGATATGTCAGTGTCATTTAGAACATGTCACAATCAACATACATTTTGAGCGGAGTTAACACCATCCTCAACTAAGAAAAGCAGTAGATGGGGTTAGAGGTAGCCATTTATTTTGCTAGCAATTCGTTTCATAGTAAACTAGCTCTATTCACTAGCCCATGAACATGACATACATTTACACTCCCATTTCACACTGTAGTACATCAATCTAACACCATCTCTCAAAGGGAACTGTCTATATGCAGTCCAAATGGCTTCCCAGATGAAAAATAAGGGCAATAGCCTTATATCTCAGGAGACTTGGGTTCAAACCCTCGATTAGGTCACAACTTAAAATCAGTTTGGTGCTCTCATCCTTCCTCACATTTGTGCTCCTCACAAAACTGCTACTCATTCAGACACTGTGGGATGTGACCAGCAGTCCCCACTCAAAGGGAGGCTGCCCAGCTACCAAGGAAGAGGATGTTGTCAGGAAGAGCACACAGGTGTGTTGACATGAATACGGAGGGAAAAAGGGGAATGTGAAACAGGAGAAGAAAAAGAGGGACGAACTCCTAGTTCACATTGGTTCTGGCAATATTAAAATTCAATTTCTTCCTATTATCCCAACCTTTTTTTAAAATGGCCAACAAGCATGTTGGAGCACAGCTATGTTCTGCTGTTTGACAGTGAAGGGCCTTCTTACGTGCCTTGGTTACCTAAGGACCATATATAACATCTGCAACTTCTAACTGGCTATTCACGGAACAAAGTGAATGGGTAAATTAATACTTTAAATATCCCTGTGATCATGATTAAAAAACCATCTTTTTTCAGACCTATATACTGAACCTTTGGCATTCAGAATCACCTGACAAAGAATTGCCACTTGTCAGAAGTCAAGCAACAAACATGGGCTCGGACTATTTACTTCAGGCTCTCCTTGGTTTCCAGCTTTGAAGATATTCAGTCAGCTAGAAGAATGGAGAGTCTAAAATCCTGTTATTTCTGCTCAGAGCTGTCCATCCACACTAACAATGGAGGACTTCCTGTTCTTTGTAGAACATAGTAGTAAATCAGTGCCATCTTCATAGAACACAGCAGCACCATCTGCACTATTAATGCCTCACCAAAGTATATTATTGCATTCTGCCTATTCAATAGCAAGAAATTGTCAGAAACTCTGCTGTACATTGAAGTGCATGTTAATTTTTAGCTTATCCTATTTTCCACTGTAACAAAACTATCTTGCTGTACATATGGGTATATAAAAAAAATTACATTCAATTATGAGCAAAGTGTGTTTTACACTCAAATCCACATAACAGGCTTATCTTAACAATATCTCCAAAGTAAGTAATATAACCACAATGTAAACTCTAATGTGTTTATTCACAAGTGTATTTCTGTGAGACAAAGCAGTGTGTTATCCCCACTTTACAGACAAAAATTGGAGCTCAAGACAGAATAACTTGTCCAACCTGCACAATAGCAGTTCTGAGGCAGAGCAGAAATTTGAACTGACTGAATTCTAGACTAACTTCTCTTTGGTGTTTCTGAGATAAGCTCCTACTGGAAAATGCTGAATACCATTTTCTCAGATATTGTATGATAAACAAGAAAGAACAAATGAATGACTGAATTATTTAAAATAGTAATTAAAAAGCGTGCAAAATAAAAAAAATAATTTGATGGCTACTGTGAAGAAAAAGACACTTTCCAAAGAAATAATCTTTACAAATCTTTATGCTCTTCTTTGTCATGTACATGATTTTGAGGGGAAAGGGTATGACAGAAAAGTAGCGCAGATATGATTTTTCCCCAAAACACATTACCTTCAACAACTGGATTTTAATTAAGTGAAATCAAATGCATACTCCCACTTGACTTGTATAAGTTATATATAATTTCCTATACAGAGCTTAAAAAAAGAATGCTGGTGATACTGACAATCAACTTTATTAATGCTCCTGTATCTAGCCATCTGATGCCTGAATGCTTAAATATTCACTGCAAGTTTATGCATACCACTATCAAAAACATTGATATTTTAATGTGTAATCTGCAATTAATTATATGAACCACTGGATATGCCATTTACACTAATTAAACTTCAATAGGTGCTATTTGGCAATACATGGCTAGTTCATATGCAACACATTTTCTTAAATAAGGCACTTCATTAAACAATATTGCTAGGATCATTGAAGTGTTTCCTCACCAGTACTGGATGCAACTTACAGCAAAAAGAATATCACATGTTAATGTTATGAATACTTGGAATTGTATTCAGGTTGTACTTGGTCGACTACTATCTTTGTCTAAATGTTGTCTCTCAAGCATAATCACACAGGTAAAAAATTAATTTGGAGCATCTAAATCAAGATTGCAGAGTTATTTCAGGTACCACGGCTTACAAAAAGTTTAGGAACCCACAGATCATCTGTCATGAGCTCTTGAAAGGTTAGACTTTTCTGAAACATTATTCTGATCCTGCTTTGAGATTAAACTTTTGCATTGTGATGTGTCATTTTTCTTTATTAAGAACATTCAGGGACAAATTTTCTAAAAGCGTTTAGGCACCTAGTGATGCAAATAGGTAGCTTATGTTATTTTTCAAAATCACTTAGGCAGGTTAGACAGCTAAATGCCACTAAAATTAGTGAGAGTTAGGCATCTGACTTAGGCACTTAGAAAAATTTAGCCAATGCTTATTTGCATTTTCATGCTTCTAATAATTTTTGAACATCTGTGTGAAAAGTTTTGATTTATTTGGGCTAGTTCCCAGTACATTACTTTCTATCACCTGACTGAAAGACCACACCTCATTAAGCAAGTTGCAGATTTTTCTTGCAGACCATGTTAAGAAGACATAGGAGTGAAACATATAACAAGTTTTGTTCTATAATTTGATTTTTTTTCCTTTAAATAGGTAACAAGACAGTGCGGACTAGTGGATACTGTAAAAGGACTGTTTTATGCTAAAATCTGCTCATTGACTCAATGAACTTTTGGATAACATTTAATTAAATTTAGCACAAAATAAAGAGTGAGTATTTGAAAGCTAGCAAAATATATGTAAGTTGATCAGATTATTTTACTCATCTTAAGACAAAAAGAAAATCAACCCCAAAATGATTGCTCCATAATTAAATGGAGAAATAGTCACACTTTAGTCAAATTTTAATTAAATTTGAGAAGCACAAGACAAAGGCCTCATTTTAGCAGAAAATATTTTTCTCTCCAGATCTTTGGTTTTTCATTGAATGAGAAACTTTGAGTTATGAAATATTTCGCAAGTAAATTGTAAGATTGAGATATATATGTCTTAACCATGAAATGTATTCATATTTTTCTAAACTAGAAAATAACAAAATATTTTGACCAGCTTAGTTTTAAGAGGATGTTCTATGGAAAAGGGATTAATCAGAGTATGTCACAACACTACAATAGGTCCTTTACACCAGCTTAATAGCTTTTGAATCCACTAGCAATTTTCTGTGATGTCTGATTTAAAACAAGTGAGATCTCAAAGAGAAGAAGTTCCTGTAAGTGCCATGAAAATTGACAACTGAGACACAGGAGAAACACACTATTAATTGTTGTCACCAATGGAAATATTACAGGTGAGCTCTACAATTCTCTGCATTCTCTTTGATCTGCAGACACAAGTTCCTGATCCAACCAGCGGAGGACTGGGAGGGCTTAGCGGCACAGATGAAGGTGGCTCTCTGGAAGCACAGAGCAGGCAGAGGTACTGTGAGGCAGCCAAGGTGGGAAAAAAGTAAAAATGCAAATATGTTGGAAACCATCCCTTAACAGTGTGATTAAACACCACCAAATTATTTTCTTGAGAGACCATTTTTGGCTTACAGGCTTGAAAATTCTGACTTTTTAAAATTTCATTTTCAAACAAATACACCTTCAAATATTTTTAAAATACCCAAAAGACTATCTGATATTTTTTTCCAAACTGTTATTTTACCTTTTTTACAAAAGCATTTTTTCCAGTATACGGTTCTTTTCATTAGGGAGAATGAAATGAAAGAATTGGCTGCCTCTGATGATTCATAATTGTACATTCTGTGGCTTCGATGACAGGATTTTTTTTCTTTTGTAGCAGGCATTAATTTATCAAAGGAACACAAGTCTAAAGCTGTCTTTCTACATATGTATAGTGCAGTTTATATCAAGGTACAAATTTAATAATTTCCCATCTTATGTTTACATAAAGGGAACAGTGAAGTCCAAATGTAAGACGTTATATATCATAAAATAATAATCACTCTAATGTGTGGGTGCTGAAGTTGATTAGTGACTTAAAGCTTGTAGAATAAATGTACTAAGAGAGGGCTAGAAGCAAGGAAAAGATACATAGAATACATCAAATTTAATCAGGCAAATGTATCCCTCCAGGCTACTTAGCCTGACCTAAGCTTTCCACTGGGAAACCAGAGTTCAGAATAGTATTCTGCAATGTAATTTCAGGTGCAACAAAGTCACATTAAAGTAGCTTAGAAGCTATTTCTCATGCTGTGATTTGCATGGCTAGAGAAGCAAAAGGCAGGCAATGCTGTCCACCCCAAATCTATAGTAAAATAATTTATTTCATTGCTTGAAAGCCTCTAATTCCATATACCCACAGCTGTACAGTGTGCTCTCAAGAACCATCTTTAATTGACTCATACCTGTTACAGGGACAGGAAAAACTGTCTGGAAAAGTATGTTTTCTAGGTTTCCACTGAAAGAGTTTGTCTTGCTTAAGCCAAACAAATTACTTGGGTTCAAGATAAGTTTCTATATGATTTATAAAACTGCAAATTTAAACAAAAAATTGGATAATCCTTCTTTCTCCAAGAAATTATTCTACAAGGTTGCAGGCTATAGATGCTGCAAAAAAATAATGGGCTGTTCATATATTCCTTGGAGGGATTTCTGTAACTAGAAACTGGGAGCCTAAAAAGGAGTATTAGAGTGTTGTGTTTCCAGATCAGAAAGGTTGCACACCCCTGCTTACCCCAGTGTTCCACAAACATACAACCTTAATTCTGAATTAATTTTTCTCTAGGCAGTGAAAAAGTGCTCTATTGACAGTTGAAGAAAAAAAAAGGATTAATACAAGAATATTTTCTGACTGAGGTCTTCTTTGCAGTAATGCATGTAAGAGTGATGGAGATGAAGGTATTTAAGGGATATCTTAGGTACATTAGTATGTATAGAAGCTTGTCAAAGAAATAGGTAACTCAATTATATTAGCCACTGACATCAAGGGGAGTAGAGGGACAAGTCTACCTAGAGGTCCATATTAACTGCTCTCTTACTCTCTTTTTCCATGTCACCTGGATAGTGTCGAATAAAAAGGAATATTTCTCTGTGCAGGTGCAGCATCAAGCCTTACCCAGCATTGCAAAACATTTCAAACAAAACTAATTGGACCTGCTATCCAATAAACTTTATCTCTTTATTGACTACTTTGACAAAAAACACATTAAACAATCTTAGCTCGCAATTAACATTATATTTGATGTGGAGCTTATATTAAATTTTTATTAAATTTTGTTTAAGCACAGTTCTCTAAATATCTTAACACTGCATTAAAGAAAGGGATGACATAATAAATACACTTGCCACTCAGCAGAAATAAAAACAGCCTTCAATATCTCTTGGGGTTTTTTTTAGTATCTTGAAAAGAGTAATAATGCATAATTTTACTTATAAATACCAGTATTTCTAAGAACTCCTTAAAATTCCTTCTATATGGATAATTTGATCATTTCGGTTGGTGCCAAATCATCCTCCCAGCAGCCTTGCGTTTGTCAAATGAAATGTAAAACAGGATTTTTTATGTCCTTTTAAACCTGCTTTATTTTTCACTTCCCCTCCTCCTTTGCCCCCACTCAGACCCAATTTATAACTGACCACACTCAAAAAAAATCCTATTATGACTAGCCAAGCTTCGTTCCCAACCCCAAATCCAGGTTTTATGAAAGAGAACACATTGCTCATGCAACCTCACATTCAGCTCTTGGCATAAATAATTTAACCACAAGCTGACTTTGTTGGCTATGCTTACAGAATTGAAAGCCATCCTACCTAGTTTATCATGGATGGGAAATCCAGAGAGGCTAAGGATAGAGCAGAAAGGGTAAGGATAGAGTAGATTCAGCTTGCAGTGAGGCTGCCCAAGAAGCTCCATCCTTGGTTTTCTTCAGAGTCTCTGCATGTCTAATGCAGAAGAGTGACAGCATCTCATCAGTACAAACTCCACTACTTTCTTCTGGCATTCGGAGTGCTACTATGTCTCAGCTTCTGTCATGAAAGATCGTTTCATTTCCAAGAGGGTCAGAGCTCAAACCATTCTTGAAGACAAGTTTGAACATTTTTTTATTTGAACCTTATTTATCATCACATTAGCATTAACTTCTTTCTGCACGGCACCATTTTCAGTGTAATTACTTCTGCTGCATTCCACCAACCTACTGTGCAATTAGGCACTGTTGCAGCAATAGTGAGCCAGAATGGTTTACTGGCAGGCTAATTATTACTTTGTCTATATAGCCCTTGTACTATAGACAACAGGGCTGCATATTTTCCTTTCAAATACAAGTTTTGCAAAGAACTGAAAGGTTCTTTTTGCTATTCAGCACATATAAATGTTCTAGTAACTATGTGTTGCTTTTTATATTTCTATCTGCATATCCAGAGAGGGTATTTGACTTCCTTTCTTAGAAAAGTTTCTCAGGAGAAACTCTTCTCACAGGGAACCCTCTTCACTAAGAATACAATAGGCAAAGGAACAAACCCCAAGCAGCATATCCAGCCCCCATTAATCAACATATGCAAGCACATGTATGTGTACATTAATAGATATTTATGTACACACACACACATATGTGTGCACATACAAAAAGCTCTCCCAGAACACTTCTGCAAAAACTCCATACAAACGGGAGGCAGGAGGCAGGGCAAGTAACAAGTAGCAAGTAAAACCCACACAGAATCTGCAAACAGGGCTTGCAAAGGGATGTTCAGTGCAGTGAAAGGTTGGTACTGTAAGTTAATACCCACCAGGAAACACTTTGTACAGCTGAAAATCACTGTGGTATCATGTGCTGTCAGGGACAGACAAATGCTACCCCCTTTCCCAGTAGGTACAACAAGCTTGGAATCCTCCAGAGAACAGCACTGATATAAAGAAGTCCATCAATATTATGTAGTCATTTCTGGAGCCCACTTGAACATGCTTTCTAGATTTCTAATACTCAACTTCTGGCTTGGAGTTAGAAGTTTGTGGTTTTTTTCTGGAAAACTTTGGACTGCAAAACATCAAGACAAACTGTCCCTACAGTTGTATATCTGGCAAACACAGATGTAAAATGCTCACTATATGACAGATGTTGACAAGACCAGTTCACCTCAATGTATGAGACACCAAGGTATCACAATGAAAGATATAAGAAAAAAAACCATAGTTGCAGAACCTACAGCTGCCTGACGAGAAGATTCTGATAGTTCTTTTCAGTGATGAAGGTTTATTTAGAGGTTCAGGAACCCATGAGTTCAGATGTTTGTCTGATCCTCCTCATTTGTGAATAAATACTGATTTCTATAGCCTCATCAAAGATAACATAAAAACTATACTTAAAAGAGAAGTGATGAAGATGAGAATCTGATGGTATTTTGATATTCTGCTAATTATTCAGAGAGAAACAAAGAAAGGAAACAAAAAGGAAACAGGAAACAAAGAGGCTGACAGGTTGTTAAGGAAGCAGAATTTAGCAAAACAAATTGCATTCCCTGTTGAGATTGCTGAAAATTCTAAATTTAATACAAGGTTTTGGTGAAAAATTAATTTGGCACCTATTTGCTGAACTCTGTTCCAGGTATTCCAAGTGGATACTAACAACTTATCATTGGCATGTGAAGGATTTGAAACTAGAAGTAACCAGTATAAAAATGATTCTTGCCTTCAGGAAAGACAATCCATCTCAAATATACAATATCTAGACCTTAACCATGATTAAATACAGGATATGTTGTTTAAAAATCATACCAACTAAAACTGTATAGTTTCAAAGTTCAACTACAATTCTAATACTATCTGGTATATCAGTATATAATAGTAAAATGTTTGAAAATAAAGGGATTGGAAGGAGTGGAAACAAGTATAGAAGCAGGATGCTTAACATGCCATAGAGAAACAAGAATCTACATTCTGAGTCCATTTTAGCATCATGTTCAAAATTGTTATTTTCATTGAGGTTAACAGAAAGCAGGTAAATGCAGAATTCATCCCAGTGACAACTCCTTCAAAAGATGATTAAACACCTTGAAGCACCACAAAAGCATAAGTTTACATATTAAACCCACAGGCACACAGAAATTCCTCAGCAGCACTGTGTTTTTAAACATACCACTACCCAGCAATGCCAACCCATTTAGAGAGCAGCACAGTATTCTCCTTGTCTGGCTTGGAATCATCCAACATGATCTGTCTCAGCCCAGCCCTTTGCTGCACAGCAGCAACAAGATCTTCAGTCCAGAAAGGATAGAGAAGGAGAAAGGACAGGACACATTCTTGTCCACCTGACTACTGCTACCCTCTTTCTCCCCCAGTTCTTCACACATACCCCACTTTCTTCCTGGAAAAAAAAAATTACTTATTATTAGTTCTTTGGGTTTCATTGGGGGTGCCCAGCTCCCTGGGAGCTTATATGTAATTTGGGTGCCAACTGCTGCTGCCATGTGCATGGAGAACTGGCTGTCTGAGAACAGGCAGGGGAGTGAAACAAGACCCTGAGAAAGACTTCTCCCAAGGACTTCACTCACTTTCATCTAAAACATTACATAGTATTACAAGTTGCATGTCTGTATCATAAAAGATTTAACTGGTAAAACCTTATCATCACATTCGCTATCTCAAATTTTCATGTAAGTTAGAGACATCCAGACTGACAAAATATATAAACGTCATCCAATTTAAAAAGGAGCAGCTTTATAATTTCAGAAGACAAATTAGAGACTGCATCTGAGACTACAAGGCAGGAAATGTTTGGAAAAAGATCTTGATTGGCTACAGCTTTTGCAGATAATGGAAGTTTTGCAAAGTGCCTTGATTTAGTACCTAGAAAAAGAAAATGAACGCTAACCACTGAATGTGTGGATGGATTTTCTACTTCTGGTTTGTTATGCTTCTCAAGAAAATGCTACTTTAAGTGAGTCACACAAATATACGTGTTCGTTTTTTAGATTATTTAAGAGGGCTCTGCTCTGTGAAAGATTTTTTGTGTGTTTACTCTGTTCCAGTGATGAGTACCAAATTGCAGAGAGGACTTTGCAGGGAGTGTAAATAGGCCAGAATTCTGTGGATTTACAGAAGAATGCAATTAATCTGCCAACAAACCTGAAGTTAACTGCACATATTTAAAAAAGACCTAAAGGTAACCAAATATCCTCTAAACCTGACAGCAATATTTACAAATGTCACATCTTGTAAGGTCAGCTTACAGATCGAAAAAGTGAATCAAAATTCCTTGATTTTTTTAAAACTAGAAGAGAAAATTAAAGTAGGAATGCTATGATCTTGATGATACAGTGAAGGCAGTTCGAGAAGTTCCTTCAGATTTTTCTCTTTCAGGCATCTTTAATTTTATTTATGCTTTTTTTAGTCTTTCTTCATTGTGTCTCACCTGTTTCTTTATACAACTTCTACAAGGAAAAAAAAAAACAAACACTCAATGTGTCACCACTATCTGAAGGTTTTCATAGAAGCTCTCTAAAAGGACATAATTGATGAAAAGATTTTAATCTAATAAAATTTATCTGCTACATTTAATGTAATTTGATTCATGCCATACACAGCATGCCTGCTGATTGACATATCAGGTGTTTTTATCCCTTCAACTGAGAGGTCTCTTTTCTTTTATAGGACTACTATAAGTATAAGTTGTCCTTCAACTTGACAAGAAGTTCTAAATACAGCTTATAGATCACATTCACTAATGTATTTAGACATTTAGGACTTGGCCAATTTTCACTGTTTCAATGCAGAGGTTATTTGGCTTAGATATATCTTAGAACTTAAGGTTCCATTGTCACATTTTTCTTCTTCACCTACAAATTGTTCTGTTTATTCCCAACTCAGCAGTGGAAGCTATTGATTAAACTCACTTAGGTCAGCCCACCCTGTAATTCCAGCCTCAATCCTTACATTGTTTTCCAATAGCTTGCTTTATTGCTGTCATGTCTTGGTTTTGACTTTAGGATCTTGCTTTTAGCTTTAACCCTGTCCTGCATTCTTTGCTCAAGTTTTATTTTACTGTTGCCTCAAACTGTCAAGAGAAATTGCAATTGAACGTAAAGATGTGTCTGCTAAGCTAAAAGGGAAGAAACTAAGCATCAGTAAAAAAGCATGCAAGTCCTGTTACAAGCTAGTTTCACAATATGTATTTTTCAATCTAAGTGCATATTATGCCATATCAAAAGCAATCTTCAAAAGAACAACTTGTGCCATTTCTTCTGCTTTACTAAGCCTCTGGGGAATCACTGATCCTCTCTGCATAGCTCACTTGGTGACCTTTGGTATCTGAAGTCCTGAAATGCTTTCTATTTATATGGGTGAATTAAAGACAGCAGGCCCAGTTTTTTACCATCTCACAATTTGTTAAATTACATTCCTGTTGAACAAACTATAAAATCTCATTATTCCTATTGGGTAGCATTTTTAGTCACTTTGTCCTGTAGAGAATCAGACATACAAATGAGACTTGAGCTGGTTCTGGGAGACCCTTACCTGTGAATCTGAGGGCAGAACAGGCATGGTTACAACAGGGATGGTTTCGATATCTGAATTTGCATTTTACAAAATATCCAGTGTGAGTGTTTTTGCAGTTCTGTACTACAGTTCTGCAGCTGAAGTTAGCATTCTGTCAATGCATTTAGTTTGGTTTATCTATTTTACTGAAAAAGCATGAGAAATTTGTGTGTGAATAGTTCTAAATATATATGTTTCCATCGCAGTAAAATATTGTTTGGGTTGGTCAGCAAAAGCTTTCAAGAAATGTATGCTTATAGAAGTGTTTATTTTTGCAAAAATAAATATTCCATTATTTGTGTGGCTGACAGTCAGCTTTGTTGTAGTTCCAGACGAAAAAGGGAGTATGTTGATTAGAGAAAATACAGCTATGTTCCATCTTCCTCCCCTGCTTCAATAAGAGAAGAGCATTTGCATATTAATTCCAGGACTGAACAGCTGCATTCCCTAGAAAGCACCATTCATTGCACCAGTGAGCCCCTGGAAGCAGGCAGGGAAAAAAAATAAACAAGGGGGAAGAAAAAGATAGAAAGAAGCTGGCATAAAACTTAAGGTGGATAGAGAGACTGATTTTGCAATTCTTTATTTCTAGAAGGAATACTTTTCATTTTAAGGAGTGTAAGTGCATGTAGACATTTCCATACTACCTATTATAAGAATATTCCAATTATCTGATGAGCAAAAGGAATACTACTATTTCCATTTCACAACAAGGCAAACAGAGACATGAAGAGATAATTTACTAGATTTAGAAAACTATTTACCTATAAATTTAGGTCTCTAGTCTATGTAGAGAGCTAGGTGATTTGCCCAGGATTACACAAGAGAGCCATGGCACAGTCTGAAATAATTTCCATTTCTAGTTCCAACTTCCAAGTCTTATACTTTGCAAGAATGATTCACGCTTTTGTCTTCTTTACCGTTTTGTTATGTAACTTTAAAATACATTTAAAGCAGAGATACACAGTTGTTTTGACAAGAACTGCAATGAAGGCTTAGATGTTTTTTGCTCATCTGTAAAAATCTGTGAAGATGGAATGCAAAGCCTTCTGTGGAGCACTGAGCATCAACAGTACCACAACTTACTATGTTTGAAATGCAGAATAATATTAACACTAAGACAAAATATTACAAATCCTTGTCTTAGCTGCATGCCACTCATGTTTCCTAAGTCTATGAACTATCTTTGTGGCTGGTGATGACCTCTGTGACGAAGAAATGTAAATGAAAATAGGAAGCCTCCCACCATGGCCTCCAAGGGAAAAATCACTGGGAAGTAGTAAAATCTCTCTTCATTCTTGGGACATATCATACTTAGTCTTCCTGGCCTCAAAATTGTCAAGTCAAATCAGAAATGGTTATACACAACAGACTGGCAGAACATTTCTTGATGAGGATCTATAAGAATAGTAGCACTCGACATTAGAAAACACAAAATTATGCAACTGAAGGTCCAATCCTGGAAATATTTCCACTGCCAGCATCAGTATGCCAAAGCAGATGAATACGAGCTACTTTTACAATGCCGTAAAATTTCACAGTATATTAATCTAGTTTACGAAGCTCTCCTGCTTCCAAGTTACTTTGGTCACTAACTTCTATTCCTACAGGTACAACTGCTCTCGGGCCATGTGGCAAATTAAATTAATACAATTATACAGGCTAAAAACAACTTCTCAAAACACTGTTGTTTTTAATTCAGCCTGCTTGAATTCAGTCATTGGTGTTCTTAATATTTGCTAGCACTGCAAGCAATTACAGCAGAATGCTTCATGACAGCGTTTCAAAGCAAGGCCATTCATCAATGGTTTAAGGAGAAAAAGGAGCATTATTTGTCTTATTAAATATCATCAATACCTACTGGCATTGAAGTTATGGAATTTGGAGACAGCTGTTGTCCACAAGTCACTCTCTGTAGCAGGTTACACTTCCTCCTCCTCAGCAGGTTCACAGCTGCCAAGCATATTTGCCCAGTCTCCCACCCAGCCATGGAGGACTTTGCATGCTCCACAGGCTGCAATGCATGGGAGAATGCCATCTTTTCTACAACTCACAGAATCCTCTGCACAATACCTGATTATTATGTTTTTTTCAAAAATGCGTGCTATGTGCTAACAAAAAAAATTAGGAGCTTGCTCGTCTGCCTTCTGGAACTTCCAACAGTGTTTTTATACAGACTTTTACTTATTCCTCCTCCCCCATATGTTTTTCTTTTTCTGAATTGGAACTTAATGGAACTTTTGAAAGATAGAATCTGAAGTTGAAGGCAAAGAAACATGTTTAAAGCTTATTCAGCTGCAGTGATGAGATCACACAGCAAACTACCAGGAACTGAAGTCATGCAGAGGAGAAACGTCAACTCTAACAGAAAATGTATTTGAAAGAATGGTGGGCAGAAAGGAAAAGTGGGAAAAACAAACATAAAAAGAACTCTAGCATTTCCAGAAATGCTACCACCTTTATATTAGCATTCTGAAAGACTCAGATGAGCTCCTGTCTCACAAAAAATTACATGATTTTTAAAGAAAATATACTTTTTCTTTGCTTTCTTCCTTTTCTACCATTTTCTAAGAAGAGTTCCTGCTTAGACTGGCAATTAGCAACAGCACTAACAGTTTATCATACTGTGTTCAGAAAAGCAAAACTGGCCATAGAAGAGAAAAATCATACCTTCTGCTGAGTGCTTTCATGAATGATTTTCATATTTGCTGGTTTTCACAATACAGCATTCCACCACCTGGAGCATTTTACTGTAAGAGAGGTTGTTGTAGTCCTTCCACCTTGTCAGCCAAAGTGACCAGCAGTCAGTGGGCCTAAACTCAATTCACTCAATAGCCATGGTACCATTTCCACACTTCTGTTCCTCTTCAGTATTACCCCTGTAGATTTAAAAAGTGGTATAATGATTGTAACTGTTACATTTGAAAATCATCCTTTACATTTCTACAAGGCTCTTCCCTGAACTTTCTGCAACAAGAATGATTTTAACAACTTCAGCGTAAGTATGACAAGCATAGTAACTCTCATCAAAATGCCTCAGCTTTGTAGTATAAGCTCAGCTTGGAGAACTTACACATCAATTGTAAGTTGATGTGTATCTGAATACAAATAAAAAATAAAATACACAGAATTTTTATATCTGGAGGAAACTTGCATTTTCATCAAACATAAGGCTCAAGTGACGTCTGACTGAGCAGTGCAAGAGTGCTTCCTGAAATTTGGCTATAAATAACCATTTGCTACTACATTTAAATGAAATATTTTTCTTACCCAAAGTATCCTTATTAAAGTCACAATACTAGCCTAGGTCTAATTAACAGTATTATTTCACTAATTAGGAATATATCATATCACTCTTCGAGAGGCAAACGAATATTCTCAAGGAAAAATAGGCTAATTATTTTAAATCAGTTATAAAGACAAAATAATTTTATGTATAGTTAAATTTCTATGAAAATAACAGAAATTTAAAAGAAATCTAAAATTCTAAATCATGAAGCTTTCTTCATCAGTATTAAGTTCTAAGAGGATTAATTTTACTTAGAAAATTCGGAGGTCATGGACAATTTCTCAAATATTTCTTTATTTTTAGAGTTTGGGGTGTTTAGCTTTTTGGGGCTTTTTTGTGTTTCAGTTTGTTTGTTTTTGTTATTGTTCTCAGGGAAAAAAGCATACCAACTGTTTCACAGTTTCACATCTTAACTTCCTGCCACCTTGCAGGTATCTCTACTAAAACACAAAATCAAAGTTTTATTTCTTTATAAGATTTTTTTTTAATTTTCTGGGTAATTCATGTTTAATGTGTGTTCCAGGAAGTTGAAAGGGGAGTATAAAGTTTGGCATAAACCTATACCACTTTTGGCTTGCTGAAGACAAGCTCTAGCAAGTTACCTGCTATACAAGTTATTTGCATTGGTATGTTTTCCTGTTACAGACCAGTGATGCATTATATCAGAGTATTTTCCAAACAAGCAAAAAAAAAAAAAAAGAGAAAGAGACACTTCCAGAAAACTTGCCAAATATGACTTGAAAAAAATCTGGATGCAAGAGAGAGAGCAGAAAGGAAGAGTGAGAGAAGACTGCTTATAGTGAAAACTACTAATCACAATATGCTTACCATCCAGTCTTTAATAGACTTCTTATGGGAATTATACTAGAAGAGAAAAATAAGAATATATCTATGTATGAACTCAACAACTTTGAAGATGACACAAACTAGAATGAGTGGCTGATAACACAAGAAGGTCATGGTGCTATCCAGAAGGACTTGGACAGGCTGGAGAAATGGGCTGACAGGAACCTCACATAGTTCAACAAGGGCAAGGGCAAAGTCCTGCACCTGGGCAGGAACAACCCCAGGCAACAGCAGATGCTGGGGGACACGCAGATGGAAAGCAGCCTGGCAGACGTGGGGGTCCTGGTGGGCATCAAGCTGAACATGAGCCAACACTGTGCCCTTGCTGCAAAGAAAGCCAACGTTATCCCAGGCTGCATCAGGCACAGCACTGTCAGCAGGGCACGGGAGCAGATCCTTCCCTCTGCTCGGCACTGGTGGTGGCACGTTTGGAGTGCTGTGTCCAGTGCTTGGGATCCTTGGTACAACAGAGACACAGACCTCCTGGAGAGAAGGTTCACAAAGAAGATAAGACTGGAATACCTCGTATATGAGAAAAGACTGAGAGATCTGAAACTGTTCATCCTGGGGAAGAATAGGGTCAGTTGGTTCTCATATATGTATATAAACACGTGAAGGGAGAGTGCAAAGAAGACAGAGTAAGTTCAGCTCTGTTCAGCGGTGCCCAGTGACAGGACAAGAAGCAATGGGAATGAACTGAAACAAACTGAACATGAGGAAATACGGGTCACCCAGAGGAGTGGTGGGGTCTCAATCCTTGGACATATTCAAAAGTCACCTGGAAACAGGCCTGGGCAACTGGATCTAGATTGTCCCCTTTGAGAGGGGTGTGAGAGATTGTGGATGGACCAGATGATCTCCAGAGGTCCCTCCCTATACCTCAGCTATTCTATCTGAAGACAAAGCAGCTTGTGAACATGCACAGCGTAGACCACAAGCATATCTGGTGGAAGGACAGAACAGAGCAGGCATCTTTTCTTATGAAACAAGTCATTGTTCCAAACTCTATCTTCACATTCTCACCAGTGGATTCACACTGATTTAATGGCGTTTGTTTGACCAGGTCACCAGGCTGTTCTTCACACGAAACCAAGTGCTCATGCTCCTCTCTACACCACTCCACTTTCACAGTTTACTGTCAGATGAAGAGGCAGGAAAGAATAAGAGATGTCAATATATAAAGTTTGATGATCTCCTGGCTTCTTGAATTAACCTAGATGTTTAGAAAAAGACAGTAACACAATATCTAATGTTGTGTAGGACAACATTGATAGTGAAAAGGATCAAACAAAGCTGCTTCCAGAAAGCAACCACTGACTTGAAATGAAAACCATACAATGTTTCCAGTTTTAGCTAGGCCAACTGGTAGATTTATATTAATGTCAGAGAAAAAGTAATTAACGGAGTAATCTTTATTAGCAACCTTATCTGAAAGATATTAGTGAAGACCAATCACATAAACCAGTGCTAAATTCCTACCAGGCTTTTGAACTGAAGCCATTGAGCTAAGGCTTTACTCACAGAGAACTAACTATAGATTAAACACCACCTTGCTTTTAGAAAGTGATATTTTATTGCTTTCTCCTGACTAATCCAGATGTCCTGTATTTACCTGGACACCCATTTTGGCACAGAGGGAGACAATTGCTTGAAACACTATGTTTTTCTCTGTTCTATTGCCCACTTTCATATACAAGACAATGTCACAAAACAGTCCTCAAGCTAAGGGATGACTTCTGGTCAAACAAGTACAATCACACATTCACAGTTTCCACATTAAGATAGTTGGCCATAAAACAACTTGGATCCGGAAACGGTACAACTGCCAGGAGGCAGACAGCATTAGCTCAATCTCAGTGCTGCTCTAATACAGTTACCTGGCAGGGTAAACATGCATCTCCCTTTCAAAAAACTGCATAGAGATCCACTTGGGTTTTTTGTTATTCTGTTTTCAAGGCTTGAATGTCAGAGGCTATATACCCAGAACTTTGAAAAATGGGATTAAAAAAACCAAACAAACCCAAAGAATCAGGAGAATATCATATATACATACTAGATGATATTACAATAATAGAATGATGGCAAGATTTTCAATGCCAGGTATAAAACTGCAAAATCAGATCTACAGTTCAATGAATATTCTCCGCTGTTATTCACAGATATGCGTCTAACTTTATTTGAAAATTTACACCTAACTTGGATTTTGTTACTCACAGCGACTAGTAACCCTACAGCCCTTGCCAAAACATGGTTAGATTTTTCATACTAGATTATATATGCTTTACATCACTCAAAAAATTCTCAAACATATGAGAATATTTTCATGCTAAATTACAGTCTCATTTAAGTGAAAATATTATAACAGAAAACATGGTGCAGATGTTATATAAATTGACTGAGATACATCTCAAGAGAAGAATGCTTTGTCCCCCCTTTTTTTTTTCTTTAAGAAAAGTATGAGAAGATTTCAACCTGCTTCTTGGGAGTCTGGTTCCTCAAGAATACATTAGCTGTCACTGCACTCAGGTCCAGCTCCGGCTATAAATGAAAGCTGTCTGCTGCTATCTTCAATCATCCCTCTGCTACTCTTTCTTCTCATTTCTCCTAACATATTTTTTCCATTTCAGATAGAGAAAATCTAAAGGTAATCGTTTCTTTTCACTGAACTAAGTCCTGATATTTGTGGAAAAACAAAAGAAAAAGATAGTCAAATTTTCAGAGCCTAATAAAGCAAGCAGCAATCAAAGTTAGGTGTGGTTATTTTCCAGGCATGCCATGCTGTTTCCTTCTCCTTTGGGGAGCTATACACTACCTGTAGCCCTGGCCTTGACAATCCAGTCAAGGTTTAAATTCAGCATCTCTTTTTGCAAGAGCAAAATATTTTATGTTTATTATTTTCTCTAAAACAAACAACTTTTATGATCACTTTCATGATCATTTGATCCACTTTAACCCAGGATTAGTTGATTTCCAATACAGTAGGAGAATAAGGCCACTATCTAATAAGGAGCTTAAAAAAGTGAAATGTAGAAGACCTCAACATATCTGAATATCATTGCAAGTATACATTTACATTCCAGCACTAGGCAAGATTTAATTCTAGAATTCTTTATCAGTCACATAATGTAGAAAGTTTAGAGATACTAAAGGAAGTCTATTACACTGAAGGGATAATGGTACTTTCTGAGAACTTAGATCTGTCTCTTCTTTCTGGCTGGATTTAACTTAATTCCTTCTTCCATTATAAAGCAAGAAACTTTGATATAAAAAGAGGCAAACAGGACTCTTGTCCTATGAATTAAATTTCAGGAAGCAAACCTGAGGGTACCTTATCACAGTTGTTAGTGATGAGGCAAAGAAAAAGCCTGGAGGCCTGGTTGTACTGCTGCTATTGACTGCAAAATATCAGCAACTTTAAATATCTGAAGTGCATGGTGTTTGTACTTTAGTACTGCATATACTACTGCCCTATAACCATCTTAGAAAAAGTCTTTTATCTTTATTTACTTCATCTGTAATCTGAAACTAACAGTGTTGCTTGCTGTTGTATGAATAAGAAAATGATAAATACAGCCATTTTAAAAAAATTCTTCCATCCCTAGACTTTGTTTCACATGAAACTCTGTATTTATGTTCCTTCAGGGTCCACTGACCAAACCTGCATATTAAATGAGTGAACAGAGAATTGCCTCAAAATGACTGCTGACTAAGTGGTAAAACATATACTTTCACGTTCATTCATGCTTCCCTTTGAGGTCATGGCCTGGGATCTGTGTCATGAATAAAACTTGCACTTCTTTTTCTGTCCCGAAATACATTTGCTTGCATTCATTCATGACTCCCCAGGTCCATTTATACCACCTCTCAACGTATCCAGTTTGAATAGTAGTGATTTTGCTGTTGCCCTGTAAGCTACTGCAAAACAGGGGGGGAAAAAGTCCTTTTGTAAGCCTACATATAAGTTTGAAAAGGTATCAGAGAGGTAAGATGGGCAATTCCATCAGCAAGCCTCTCCCTTCAACTCTCCTCAGAGTAACTTCTGAAGGGATACTTTGTTATTGCCAGGTGGCAAAATACAACATAATGGCAAACCCCAGTGTGGCTCAGGATTCGGGATCAAGATTAAAACAAAACTATTTCATGAAAGTCTTGGAAAGGTCCCTCTTCATCTTCACATCTTGTGGCCAGGCCATTACCCACTGCCCCGCTCTCAGTGCTCCAGGTAGGGGTGGCTACCACAGCCTGTCACTCCAGCCCCACACTGCAGCAATGCCAGGATCTCCTCCCAGAGGCATCTGGTATTTCAAGTGAGGAGATTTTTAAATACAGGATATTCAGAAGGCAGTACTGTATATTTCTACTGTAGGCTGTAGTAATTTTTTGCAGACTGCACTATTACTTTTCTGAGGATATATGTGGGGCTACAGCACTGCAGCATCACCTTCCATTACATTTCAGGAAAACTTTTCCTTCTTATTATTGATGTTCAAACTTCTTACATTCCTTATTTTTTGACCCTTCTGGTGCAAAGCACAGAGCTGGCCTTGCCATTGTTTCTAAAGCAGCCTTTCATACCTGAGACATGGTCTAAATTACCATGGAGGCATGCAGGGGTGCTGTGGGCCAGTCTGTCACAGCCGTCCAGGCCAGCACAGCTTTCAAAGGCCAGAAGCAATTGCTTCCTTTCTCTGTTCCGGAGAAGTGGGGGGGGGGGGGGAAAAAAAAAAGAAAAAAAAA
>WEIV01016071.1:20083-37359 GCA_013390005.1 Calyptomena viridis | reverse complement strand
CACAGTGTTATGAACATGCTAGTCCTTTCCAAGTGTGTTGAGACTGTAAGAGTCTGGAGGGACAAAGTGACATCTCTACAAGAACTCACTCTTTGTCAGGATGCTCATAATTCCTCTTCATATCACATTCAGATCCAAATCATTTCCCCTCAGCATTAAAATCCCATAGTGGTTTCACTTAAACTCTTGTACAGTGGTAGGGTAGAAAAGTTTTCTCAGTAGCTCAGCAGGAAGGAACTATTTTTGCACAACCAATTTGGATTAAAAGATACGAAAAACTGAGACGTACACTGCATAGTCTGTCAAGAAGGAAAGTATTACATTTCCTTGAGAATGGAGAGTCTGATCAGTTGCCTTCTCAAGAGGACAAAAATGGTTTTAGTTGTACAGTGTTCTGGATGCTTCTCCCTAATGGGAGCTAGCTATCAAATCCTCATAACACTGAAAATATTAATACGTACACGTATCTGTCTATATTATTGAGCAGGCCTGTTTGCATGTTTACCAGAACACCAGTTCCCCACCATGGGTTTTAAACATACTAAGGATATAATTACAGCCAACCCTATCAGAGAGGGTTTTTTTTCATTTTTGCTTTGCAAAAATAATCTTCACATCTGGCTTAAAAAGTTCACGATAAGATCACGAACTAAAAGTAAGTTACAAAAATTTAGTAGTTAAGTTACTTTTTCTTAGACAGTTTCTTGACTGTAGAAAGGCTCCCTGTAAAGAGAAAAGTAGCCAGACCTCAGGCCTCCCACATGACAGCCCTCATCACAAGACACAGAGCCAGGCTCCTGTTCTCTCTCTACCCTAAATGATTATTGGATTCTTATCTGTGCAGTGACATTATTTTAGTCTCTTTGGTGTAAGAAAATGCAGAGGATTTTACTGTGACTCCATCACTGTATCTCAAAGAAGATTTGGAAAAGGGGAAGGTTTTCAGGAACAAAGGTCCTCAGTCCGGTAACCCAGAACAACAGGCAGAATTTTAGCTTTTTATTAAATGTATTCGAAAAAGAAAGGTAAGCATGTGAAATATAGACTTCTAAATAAAATTTTAAAAATATTTCTTCTTTTAGCTATGCAATTTCTTATATGGGGCAAAGTAACTTTTTCAATGTTATTAATCAGGAGTTTGAGCTAATTCTCCTGGAGCTGTCTGAGAATCCAAATAATATATAGCAGATTGTGTGCACTTTTGCAGAATTTTAGGTTGGAACTCTCTGTTGCAATTATTTTTCCAAGCTTTGGTTGGAAGCCAGTGATTTTCAGTCCCTCTTGCAGCAGGAGGTGAAGATCTTGTGGAAGAAACTGAGAATCCCTTAATGAGATCCACAAATGTATGTTTCTTGCTGAAACTACTTGAGTCGTTATCTACCCTGATGCATAATGTAATATGTGTGGTGCTGAAGTACAGGACTAGGAGTTGGAGTTTAAAGGATTAAGGTGAACATATATCATACTTTTCAGGACTTACTGAATAATTTGTAACTCTTTAAAGAGTTTTACGAGTTAAAAAAAAGCTGTACAGTACATTATTGCCTCAAACAATTACATCACTTCTTTAGAAATGTTTATGCTCCACGACACTTTACAGTGTCATTGTCAAAAGAGGTGGAAGAAAGCAATCACACAGCATAAGAAAACACACAGCATAAAAGCCTGAGGAAAATAAAGTTCATAGGTGCAGTGACTGCAACCCTGTTGCAGTAACAATGTGATTTTGTCAATGCTGAAGACTTTTAAAAGAGCAATTTAGGAAATAAAATTCACATTTTCTACAGACTGTGACATTTTAAAAAGGCCTTCCTCATACAGTAGCCCTGGACACTTCTCAGACCTTTTATGAATTTCATTTACTACAACTTCACATGCACTTCCTTCAAGTACAGTTTTTTTTAATGACATAAAATTCTTGCATAACCTGAATGCCTAGGATACTTTTTTTCTTTTTTTTTTTGTTTTTACCTGTTCAGGACCAAGTATCCCATGAGCTATTAGATGAGTAGCTTTGATGAGATTAGATGAGATTATATCTTCAGCAGTTTCGGGCGGGGGGGCAATTATGTTTTTCCAGTTCCTCCTCACGTGGAAGACAGTATTTCACCTAGCAGAAGGTAATCCTTTTATATGAATAGTGGACGTTACTTCTCTTGTGTATGTCTCCGACACGTTGTCACAAAAGGCTCCATGTGTGTGTCATTTTCACTACAGAATTAAAAACTAACCTAACTAAAGGAAAATTCTTCTCCTAAAGTCCCTATAGATCGCAGGTTTGGTTACATCCTAGGACAGAGGTACCTTTGCCTTGTATTTTTGTTCTGGTACTTCTTGATGTTTCTGTGCACTAGAAAGAGAAATTGATACCCAAATCCACCGAGATTATTAACATCCTCAGGTATCTAACCAGGAGACAGCATAAAATACACTGATTGCCTCCATTACTGACTCCAGATTATCAGCCATGTGACTGCTGCACAGCATGCCGAAAGGAGGAAGATATCATCATCATCATGGCTAAACTTCGCAAATGAAGATATGGGAAGGGCTCTACCCATGCTTGCTACAAACATGGTGACGGCTAAAAGTCCGGGTACGAAAGGCACAGCAGAAACTCTCCTTAGGTGGTATTGGTGAGGCGCGGTTCTTTCTGCGTTGTCTTTTCTCCTCAAGACTAATTCTATGTGAGTTTTCAAAGGAGGCAGCAGCTTTATAGATGGTGTGTCTCCATATCTCCTGATTTGAGGAATTACACCTGGAATATGTCAGGAATTTTCAGTTCTTTGTCAAAAGACCATTTTCTAAAAGGGAGTTAAAAACTATTGTCTAATTGTTAATGAAAAAAATATCATAAAAAAGGAAAGGAGCATAAAAGCACTATATTTATTCCTGATAATATTACCCCCCCTTTTGCTGTTCTCTTTCCTTCTTCCCAGTCCCATTGTTGTAGATTATTTGTAAAGGAGCTTCTGTAAAGAATGGCTTAAAGAATCAGAAAATCAACATTCTATTTGAAGAGAAATAAATATTTATTCATTTTTAAGGATTATAAAACATCTTCTTACCAGCTGGAGTGACACCATGTAGATGTGCCCAGGACACCAAACATCTGTGTCCCACCTCAGCTGACTCTCAGATGACACTGGCAAAAAATTTCTAAGTACTGACTCACTATCAACCTGTGGAATCCAGACCTAGTGTTTTGTGGTAACATATACTTATTGCAATCAGAATAGCCTTCCAAAACGCATGTGTATATTCCATGAATATGCAGGTTTACCGGGTTGAATATGGGTTTTCTTGCCAAGCTACTATAAAAATCTTCAATCATGCCAAAGGATCTTATTTCTGGAAAGAAACAAGAAAACACTAATCTTGTCTCTATATATTCTGCAGATGAAAACAGTTCACATAATGGAAATGTATTTTTTTGATGCTGTCCAATGTCAACACACTGTTGGGTAACAAAAATGTCTAATTCTTCATTAAGTGCTGTATGACATTTATCTCCATTAAAATAAAAAGATGGCGAGACCTAAATCAAGCCTTAGAAACCAGTGTTTAAATATTCCAACTCTAACCACTCCTTATAAAACGGGTTTTGAATAAACCTCCTTCGTCCCAGGAGCTCCTTTTAACTTTCAAATGAAGCATAACTAAATTCTAGCAAAACACATATGATGTTTCCAATTAGCTCAGAGAGCTGAAAATAGTTGTGATGTTATCAGACACTGAGTGCTGTGAATAAGAGCCACATTCTGACATAACCCTGGTTAAAATTTCAGAAGAAACATGAAAATTACTTAATAACATAATTATGAATTCTTACTTTTTTTATAAATTTTCCAAAGAATTTCTGGTCTTAACCAAATGTCTGCATTTTACTGTTTGGTCATTTTTTTTGCAGCCAATCTGTAGGTTATGTCTTAAAACAGTAACCCTCCATAACATCTTTCACCCAGGGCCTGATCTGGATTTCTCTGGAAAAAAATGCCTCCAAAAAAAAAAATCAATATGAGTCTTTCTCAGTTTTTTGACTTTTTGTTAGTTCACTGTAACATGATTGCAAGCAGTAATAATACAGTTTAGGCTACAGTCTTCCAAAACCTAATCTTTACATTAGGCACAATTGCTTCTATTGGGGACGAGTGGGAGAAGGCTGAGTCTTACACTTCTCCTAGCACTGGAAAATGTAAACAGAAAATATTATGCTGCTGATGAGTTATTCTCTCTTTAAATTGCGTTTAATAAAATGAAAGACCACAATGTGAGCTGTAATGTAAGAATCCTTTGTTCACATGCTGTATTATTATTACTGTGTTATCATTGGCTCCAGCCTATGGGGTTCTTGCAATTATTATTATTTCCTTGTATTCTCTGTTTATTTTTACAGCTAGTAAAAAAACAGCCTCATCCAGGATATACACCATGGATTAAACTGAACAAAGCCTTTTTTAGAGTCGATAAACTAGTTGTTCAGCAGTTGGAGTTTGGTCAAAAAAAAGGGCTTTTAGTGAGTACAAAATGACTAGGCAGAAATAACATATTTTTGTGAATATTTTAATTTGATTTTAATGTAACCACAGAGGACAAAATACAGAACACAGCTTTTGAACAAAACACACATATTTTCCTGCATTACCTTCCATGTAGAAAACACTACACTGTTGTCATTTTCATATTTGATCACGTGCTACCATATTTCTGATTTCTGCCAGAAGAAATCTAGTGGTGGCACATTTTTTTCAAGACTACACTATATACAATAAGATTACATACTGAAGAAAAAAGGTAAAATATTAATTTGACAGAACCTTCAAGTGGTCATATCAGTTTCTGCCATGAGTGTGCATGCCTTTGAATACACAGAATTTCCAAAGATAAATTGCTACAGAAAAAAACCCCAAAACATAAGAAAGAAAATAGCTTTTCAGAAATGCTATTGCTGTTTCACTTTCAGAAGTCAATATCAGGTTTTGGGAGGAAAAAGAAACAACCTTATTTTGGGTGAAGAAATTATATTTAAATTGATATTAAAGTCTGTGGGCCTTCAGGGAGTTTAAGATTTCACCACCAGTTTTTAATCTCCAAGTATCTGTGTTATTTGTGATCTAGCTGACATTATTTTGCCAAGAAAGTTTTCACAAAGTATTTTAGAAAATTAGAGTACCTTTTCAAGGACTGAATATGATATGGAAATTGGCATGTCATGGAATACATTTTTACCAGTGTCTTAGAGAAACACTTAGAGAAATACTGATATTTTTCTTTCTGTTTTTGGCTTTATGGAAAAAAAGCACCCTGTGTTTTCTTCTAAGAAAATGTCAATGTCTTCTAGATGTGAAACCAGTTTCAGCGAACGATTTAAGAGACAGCCAGGCTGGATGGAGCTCTGAACAACCCGGTTTAGTGTGTGGCATTCCTGACCACAGTGTAAGAGGGGTCAGAACCAAATGATCTTTATGGTCCCTTCCAACCTAAAGCATTCTATTATTCTATTAAATTGTATGCAAGGTTTCCCACCTGTTATACTCTATAAACAAGAGCTGCTACAGTCCTCACTAGTTTATGAGGTTTGTTTCCTGTAAACTTGGTAGAGAGTTTCTCTTGCTCCGTGGAAAAAATGTATAGAGAAGATGAGGAAGTCCAGCCTCTTCGAGCTGAGGGACTTTTGTAATATGGTAGATCTCTCTGCATCAATTATACTACATCTGTGTGCAAACATCTTCCTTATACTAGCTAGAAGGACAGAAAAGCAAAAAGTGTCAGCTGTGCAGTAAATAGGTGGCGTTGAGTAGTGGAACTTAGCTTTGCTTGGAAAGTGGCTTTGTCAAATGAAAAAGAAAGTTGAGAAGTCTGAAAGAGGAAATATA
Organism: Calyptomena viridis; assembly: GCA_013390005.1. Classification (NCBI taxonomy): domain Eukaryota; kingdom Metazoa; phylum Chordata; class Aves; order Passeriformes; family Eurylaimidae; genus Calyptomena; species Calyptomena viridis. The sequence goes on along the minus strand of WEIV01016071.1, from coordinate 31,483 downwards.
AAAAGATAATCAGAGAGCCGTCATTCTCTATTCCTAATGCATGCATTACCATCAGTACCTCCAGATTTGAGGGTTTTTTGCTCAAGAAGGAAATACGTATCAGAGTATCCATGTAGTGACTAACAACAAACAACCCTGAACCCTGCACTGTAACTGTTGGAGCCCCAGGTATAGCCACATACTTATTCTGAAAATAGAGACAATCACATTTAAGTGCTTCTGTGCATAGTTGAATAACAGATGTGACAGACCTGTTCCTGACCACAAATTATTAAAGAAAAACATTAGCTGGTACAAGTCTTGATTATGAAAGAGTACTAGTGGAAAAAGTCACAGGATCATGGTCACCAGCTACTGCACATGTGCCATGGAAAAATGTATCAACAAGGGATGAAGTTAATAAAAAGTACACAGTGTTTTTTGGATTAAAGAGGTTTCTGACTGCCTTAACTTATGTTGCTGTCATTTTAAGAGTAAATAACATGCAGACATCCGGCTAGCTAATTGGCTGCTGGAGTTTTCACTTGAAATAATTTACAAAACCATAACATAATTTATTATGCAATGATTGGCCTTCCATGAGCACAATTTCACATTATGGCCCTATCTAAACCAAATACCATTTGGGCAAACATCATCCACCTTTTTGCTCATTTGGCACCAGGGTAAAAATGTTAATTGCTGGGCATTGGGCTGGGCCCGATAGTCACTAGTCCACCCAAGGCTCTGCAGAGTGTTACCCCACAGGGAGCCTTCAGTAATGAGTCCTGGAGGATAATGATCCAGCTCCAACAAGTAGCTAGGACACCACCTCAGGCACACTGCTGAGGGGTAACATGATGTACTGCCTCAGAGAGTGGGAAAAGGCCTCTGATTATCTGGTATATTGGTTTGCATGGCAAGGTTTTGACAGCAAGAGGGCTACAGGTGTGGCTTCTGTGAGAAGCTGTCAGAAACTTTGCCCATCTCCAACAGAGCCAACGTCAGCTGGCTCCAAGACAGACTTGCCACTAGCCAAGGCCAAACCCGTCAGTGATCATGGTAACACCTCTGGGATAGCATAAGTGTCTCAGTTTAAAGACAAATTTGGGGGTGGGAACTCCAATAAAATGAACCTCTCTTATTTGTTTTATTCTCCACCAATATAGAGAGGCAAAATGCAAGGAGGTATAGGTGAAAAAAATAACAATATACTGACAAGGGAAAAAAAAATATCAGCAACCACAAAGATACAAAGGAAGCAGCTAAAATCAACAAGTCAGGATTCATTTTCTAGCACCCCCTACCCCAATCCTCGGGGCAAAACCAAGAGGCAAAATAGCAGGGTTCCTGCACTGGACCACATGGCTAGGGAGAACAAAGGAAACAATACGGCAAACTAGTTTCCGTGGTCCTATGCCCTCCCTCCAGCCAAAACACAACAGAAAAAGGGGCAAAGCAAAACCTGGGAAAGTATTTTGTCCAAGACAAGTTATGCTGCCAGAAAAATGATGACTGGCAGTGGCAGCAGTGGCCACAGTCCCTGCAGCTCGCTATGGTCCCAGCAGCAAGAGGCAGCAGCAAAGCATTGCTCCTGGCTTTTCTGCAGTTCTAACAGCAAGTAAATGGTTACCAGCAGTGCCTGGTCACCAGAGCAGCTCTGACCTGTGACAAAACCCTCTCTTGTACTCCCTGTGCCAGGTGGAAGAGTGGCCCCTTGTGATGATGTGAATATTCATCGCTATAGCTCCATCCCCTGGCTTGTAACCATAACACAAAGTTCAGAAGAGAGCAAGGGGAGGGGAATACTGTGAAATTTGACCAGAGAGAGGTCAGAGTATTGTGAGAGAAACGACCCTGAAGAACAAAAGTCAGTGAAGAAGGAAGGGGATGAAGTGCTCAAGGTACCACAGCAGAGATTCCTCTGCTGTAGGTGAAGACCTTGGTGAGGCAGACTGTCCCTCTGCAGCCAATGGAACAGATATCCACCTACAGTCTCTGGAAGACCCCACAATGGAGCATGTGGATGCCCAAAGGAAGCTGCAACTCTGTGGGAAGCCCACACTGGATCAGGCTCCTGGCAGGACCTGTGGCCTGATGGAGAGGGGAGCCTACACTGGAGCAGGTTTTCTGGCAGGATGCCTGATCCCACAGGAAACCCATGCTGGAGCATCCTGGGAAGGACTGCACCCCACAGAAGGGACCCACACTGGAACAATTAATGAAGAATTGCAGTCTGAAGGACTCATGTTGGAGAAATTTGTGGGGAACTGTCTCCTGTGGGAGGGACCCCACTCTGTAACAAGAAAACAGTGTGAGGAGTTGTCTCCATGTGTTGAACTGATTGTAATCCCAAGCCCCCACCCTCCTGTGTTGCTGGGAGGAGAGAAGCTAGGGAAAATTAAGAGTGGAGTTAAGTTTAGAAAGAAGGAAGGGGTAGGGCGAAGATGCTTTAAGGTTTGTGTTTATTGCTTATTACCCTACTCTGGATCAGTAATAAATGAAAATTATTTCCTCAAGTCTGCTTTACCCATGACAGTAACTGGTGAGTGATCTCTCCCTTCAGTTATCTCAGCCCATGAGCCTTTCTTTGTATTTTATGTTCCCTGTACAGCTGAGGAGGGGTGTGATAGAGTGGCTTTGCTGGGCATCTGGTGTCCTGCTACAGTCAACTCACTGCACAAGGCCTGCTTGCAGCCTGTGGCATGATAGGAGGCAGGAGTTCCAGTAGCAAAGAAGTTCCGTTGCTCTGAAAGGACATCTACTTAAAGGTAGGGACTAGAAAAGGTCTTTTCTTCATTCTCCTGATACCCATACTTCCTGCAAATTCTTCTTGGGAAAAAGAAAAAAGTCTATTCTTATTTCCATGGGTCTAAGTTCCAAAAGAAATGAGAAAACTATGTGAATGTATTTATGTCCCCCCATGTTGGTTCCAGAGATGTGCAGAGATTTAAGATATGATCTGCAGAGGCTGCATTTGTAATGGGATTTGTTGCCACTCAGATGTCAAAATACTGTAGCTGTGAAAATAAACATCTTAAATCCATTAAGCACATACACTTGGTCCTAAATTCACTGGTTCTATGAAATAGCTGAATTTGTGCTCCCAGGTATGAGCAAAAGAATCCCTGCAGGTCTGGTCAACACTTACCTAAGTTAAACCATGAACAGAAAGCCTAAACTTTAGTTATATTTTAGAGTGCCACATGAGCTGGCAGCCCAAAACCTTTGTTTGTTTGAGTATGTTGGTACTGTCTAAGCTGCTACATGAAAGATCGTTCATTGAGAAAGTAGGAATCACCTATTAAAGCCTTTTTCTACCCCTCATTACCCATATGACACTTTTGCCAGCAGCCTTTGAAATGATTGATATGGGGGTACCTCCCATAACTGGGTGATCCTACAGCTAACAGTGCTTAGTGTGAAGAACCTTATTTTCTCCCCCTTGCAGACACGCTTAAAATACTCAGGTTAACCCTTATTCTTAGGGTGAAAAAGTCCAGTCTTATCTTCACTGCTACAAGTATTTGCCCCTTGAAATGCCAAGTAATGCAGAGCAGCTTATATTTGCAATGTTTATAGACAGCTACACTGACACTGCATAGCACTTTGCCTCATGTGGTGTTCCTCTGACATGAGGAATTTCCAAGACACGATTATTTCAGCAGTGTGCATTCTTTTTTTGGACCAAAACTCTTCAACTATCATGAGGCCCCGTGTTTCCTCTGGTAAAGTGATGGCGTTACAGAGTGAATGTGGAAGTTGTATGTTGTGTGCTCAGAACAACTTTATGAGAGAGTATTTGCTTATCCCAAAATCATCAAATCACAAAATCAACCAATAAGGCATGCTCTGATAATATTAGTGATAGGACAAATGGAAATGGCTTTAAACTGAGAGTAGGCTTAGATTAGGTATTAGGAAGAAATTCTTTGCTGTGAGAGTGGTGAGGCACTGGAATATGTTGCCCAGAAAAGTTGGGATGCCAGGATGCCATTGGCCTTTTTGGCTACCTGGGCACACCGCTGACTCATACAAAGTTTCCTGTCTACCAGTCCTCCCAAGTCCCTTTCTGCCTGACCACTCTCCAGCCACTCTGTCTCCACCTTATAACTTTGCATGGGGTTATTGTGACCAAAGAGTAGAACCCAGCACTTGAACTTATTAAATTTCATCCTATTGGAATCAGCCCAACTCTCCAGTCTGTCAGGGTCCCTCTGTAGGACCCTACTACCCTCTAACAGATCAACATTTGCTCCCAATTGGTGTCATCTGCAAAATTTGCTAATGGTGGACTCAATTCCCTCATCCAGATCATCAATAAAGATATTAACCAAAACCAGGCCCCACACTGATCCCTGGGGGACACCACTAGTGACCGGCTGCCAATTGGATGTGACATCATTCACCACCACCCTCTGAGCTCAGCCATCCAACCAGTTCCCAACCCAGCACAGGATGTTCGTGTCCAAGCCATGGGATGCCATCTTTTTCAGGAGTTTACTATGGGAGACAGTGTCAAAGGCTTTACTGAAGTCTAGGTAAATTACATCCAGAGCCTTCCTCTCATCTACCAGATGAGTCACTTGGTCATAAAAGGAGATCAGGTTGGTCAGGCAGGACCTACTCCCCCTAAATGCATATTGCCTGGGCCTGATCTCCTGGTCATCCTGCAGGTGCTGCATGATTGCATCCAGGATTATCTGCTCCATAATTTTACCTGGAACTGAAGTCATCTGCAATTTCCCAGATACTCCTTCTGGCCCTTCTTGTGGATGGGCATCACATTGGCTAATTTCCAGTCATCTGGGACCACACCGGTGAGCCAAGATTTTTTGTAGATGATGGAGAGCAGCTTATCAAGGTCTTCTGCCAGCTCTCTCATCATTCTAGGATGGATCCCATCTGATCCCATAGACTTGTGAGGATCCAAGTGGCTCAGCAGGTCTCTAACTCCTTCCTACTGAATTACAGGGGGGCTATATTGCCCCATCTACCAGTTCAGAAGACTAGTTGTCCTGTAGACAATCCACCTTACTATTGAAAACGGAGGCAAAGAAGGTGTTAAGTACTTCTGTCTTTTCCTCATCTTTAGTTGGTATATTCCCCTTCATATCCAATAAGGAGTGGAGGTTGTTGCTGCCCTTCTTTTTGCCATTAATATGTTTATAAAAACACTTCATATTATCCTTTACAGAAGTGGCCAGTTTGAGCTCCCGCTGGTTTTTTGCCTCCCTAATTTTCTTCCTACACAACCTAACAACATCTTTGAACATAACCTGATTTACCTCCCCCTCTTTCCAAGGCAATACACCCTCTTTTTTTCCCTTAGTTGCTTCAGAAACTTCTTACTCATCCAGGCTGGTCTTCTTCCCCTTCAGCTCGTCTTTCAGCACATCAGGACAGCCTGCTTCTTCGCCTTCAAGATTTCATTCTTGAAGTATGTCCAGCCTTCCTGGACCCCCTTGCTTTTAAGGGCTATTTCCCAAGGTACTCTCCTAATTAATTCTTTAAATAATCAAAAGTCCACCCACTGGAAGTCCAGTGTGAAGGTTTTGTTGATGCTCTTCCTTGTTTCACTGTTTATTGAAAACTCTATAATCTCACAATCACTGCATTCCAGGCAACCTCCGACCACAACATCACCAATCAGCCCTTCTGTATTCGTGAACAGCAGGTCAAGCACAGCCTCACCCCTGGTAGGCTCACTCACCAGCTATGACAAAAAGCAATCCTCAATATACTCTAAGAACCCTTGGACTGCCTCCTCTCTGCTGTGATCTTAACTCATCTTGGAAGGAACAAATTGATCTGTGACANGTTTATTGAAAACTCTATAATCTCACAATCACTGCATTCCAGGCAACCTCCGACCACAACATCACCAATCAGCCCTTCTGTATTCGTGAACAGCAGGTCAAGCACAGCCTCACCCCTGGTAGGCTCACTCACCAGCTATGACAAAAAGCAATCCTCAATATACTCTAAGAACCCTCTGGACTGCCTCCTCTCTGCTGTGATCTTAACTCATCTTGGAAGGAACAAATTGATCTGTGACAAAATTATACCTGGGAAAGCACAAACACAGAAGTGAAATGATGAGGGAAGGATGTTGGTGTGAACCATAGACAAATCATTAGATAGCTGAACAACATCCTTTGAGTCCTAATGGAGAAAAACTAGTACACAGCCCTGAGTGTGACACATTACTAAACAAAGGAAGACCTCCTGTTTTCCTCCGCATTTTTTCCTTTTGCTAGATTAGTCTGCTTCTGAATTGCGCCCTGTTAGGTACACAAGAACTGTAGTGGCTTATGTACATGTATATTTGCTCCATCTCTCTTTTTTTAACCATCCAGAAGGCTAAAAATTACTAGTTTCATCTCTTTAGATTTTTGCAGGTTTAAGTGGAAAAATTGGTCTTTACATCTATTATTTATCTCAAGTGCTACTGACTTTGTGAAGGAAAGATAATGCATGTATCCCTCAAAAATGCCAGGAGTGAAAGGATTTAGGAAAATTCATTTCCAAAGGCAAGAACCAAAAAAAAAGAATATTAAGCCTAAGAGTGTTATAAACACTGGGCCTTGGGAAAAAGACATGTCCTTGTTCTTCTCAGGATTTTTATCGTCCCCAGCCCCCTGTGCTGTTTGAGGGCCTTCAAATGTGTCTGCAAGCAGCTTATATTTTTCCCATAGCAAAGAGAGCTTCTCTGGAATGTAGTGGCAGAAAAACATTTAGCTGTCTCTGGAAGAAATTACTCTTCTTGGTGGGAGAGACCTCCTAAATGAAATAAGCCTTAAACCTCCTCGAAATAATCTTGTGGAAAGGGTCTTCTACACTTACAGACTCAGATGAAGGAAGGCAGTAAGAGCCTTCCATTTTTCTCTCTCCCCCATTGTCTGCATTAAATTTAGGTGGAGGTTGATGGAGTAGTAATGTTGATGCAAGAGGGGCACAGGCAGGTATATTCCCCCCAAGAAATCCAATGTACAGCCTATGTGTCATTTCTACATCTTTTTATAAAGATATTGATTTACAGCCTAAAACTCAAGATATGAATTCTTCAGCTGTGAATCTGCCACTAATTCTCTCAACATGCTGCTTTGCTTGAGATATTTGAAAAATGCTTTTCTTTCTACAGCATGTACCCTTTACTAAGCCAGCAGGAGAATATGTCCCAGTAAGGTAGAGAACATGTCCACCATCCGCAGACTTTCTTCCATATTTGCTCTTAGTACACCTAGAAGTAGCTGACAAAGGAAATGACCTGTCACATTATTGTCCATTTCCTTGCAAGGATAGGATAGAGTCCCATGGGAGATAATGTATCAGATATTAAAGTGATTTCACACTTAATCACAAGAGGTTAGACCTAATGTTTATTGTACACATCAGGTCTATGAGTTTGTCTACTTAGCCACTTTGCAGTAAATAGACAAAATCTGTGCAGTGAGCACATGCTCCTTTTCTTATTCGGGGCAATGAATCCCACAAACTGACCCCAGTTGTTGCAGCTTTGATTTTCAGGTAATTCAGGATCCAGGGAATCCAAACAAAGAGTCTCACAGAGGTATGGTCTCAAAAACCTCCCAAAAGCATCAGTAGAGTCCCAGAGTTAAAATGTAATGTGTGCATTGGGAAAAGCATTCTCAGCTTATAGTATGTTGGACATCATTACCCACATACACAGGAACTTAATACCAGGCAAGGGGCATCCTCTATTAAATCCTGACAGAGTGTATTCAATAAAAAGCCTATTTAGAAATAAATTAACAACAAAATGTAGTAAATTAAAAGCTACAATGGAGGAAAATAATTTAAGGAATGGAATAACGAGAACAATTTTCAGCCATGAAATGTTTTTATCTTCTGATAACTTGCAAATGGTAAAGCCATGAATTTATGCATAAGATACAATACACAACAAAGAGATAATTCATATTCAAATCTCATGGTCCTTCATCACATACCCCTCTGCTTATATGTAGATAGGCTTATGAGAAAATGACACCAGGCACAACCAAAATTATGAGACAGCAAGTCAAGCCTGAAGATAATAATTACTTAGTTCACACAGGCACAGTGAAATTCTTCAGCTCACTGTCTTGGTGGCCTGCAGTGGCAAATGTATCGTGTGAAAGCAGTAAATTAGAAGGATATTATTTCTTTTTTTTTTAATTTTTTTCTCCCAAAACACTTAGTGAACCAACAGCTATTTAGCAATTGCATGGCTGTTATTTTGGAGGAAAGGGAGAACACAAAGCTGACTGAGAGCACTAAGAGCCCAAATCCATTCCCATTTACACTAGTGTAAATATGGAGCAAGGCCATTGGTTTTAGCTGAATTACTCTGATTATCAATGGCATAAAATGGCAGAAAAATGGAAAAAGGGATCACATTTTACTATGGAAAGACAATTGCTTCCAAAAGAAATGCACACTATATAAACTACAAGGAATACTCAGTGTCCTAGTTAAAGGTAATGTGTTAAAATAAAGCAATGAAAAATTAATCTAATCTCATAAAATAAAAGCATTAGATAAACTTATTTACAACATTTTCCCCTTGATAAAAGGGACTATTTATCATTTTGTCAAGATGCTTAGCTATTCAAGGACTTTGTTAGACTAGCCTATTGAGATATATTTAGCACTTTACACAAGAAATGCCTTAGTTGTCTCTTCTTCCTGAGAAAAGTTTGACTATTTAGTTTCATCAACACTCAGATTCTCCTTTTTCTCCCCTCAAAACAGTCAACAGAGCAATTAATTATGACATTTCTCTCAGGATGACTACAGGTTGGAAAGTGTGCAAAGCATCTGTTTAATATAACGATACATTTAAACTTCCTAATTGCTAGAATCATGATATACAATAGTCTTTTCTCATAGAAATTGTGATTAAATAGTCATAGGGTGTCTAAGAATAAAGTACTTCTGGCACTTCTGTAGGAGAAATTTAACATCAAGAAGATTTTGTTCTAATGAGTCTTAAAGCAGCAACATGTTACAGTTAAGAAATGCCAATACATAATTCCACCTCAGGATTTTTTTAATGTGGATGTTTGTATTACTTCTCCAGATATTTTTTTTCTTTAAAAGTCCCCTTTTATTCCAGTCTCTTAAGTGATTTATAAAATTATAATAATATATTTTTATTTGTACTCGATCCATAGTAGTACTTGTAACAGTTTTGTCGCTGTACTGGTCAAGCTAATTGTAAATTACTAGCTAGGATATATTGTATCTTAGCTCCTAAATGTGATTTCACACTTTGCTCCATGTAGACTAAATGCCACATATTCACTGACTTTTAAAACAGCTGAAACTCTCAACAAGAAATGCAAGAGGACACTGAGAAGAAACACTTCTTTTTGAAAGACTATAAAGTGTGGCTTGTGAAACAGAGTGCTTTTTCCAGGATTTCTGGATCTGCTCATGAACTAGAGAGGAATAAATGTAGCAGATGAATACAAGCAAGTGAATGCTAAGACTGTCTGCTGAGACAGGTTACAACAATAAAAAGAAATAAGATACTAGCGTGTATAAGGTATAAAGTATGATCATGGGAACACAGAAACCCACCGACAATTCAAAAATCTGTACAAAAATGAAATTCATAAATATGAGGTCCAGATAATTATCTTAATTCACAAATCTTTTAACAGACACTAACATACACTAACATAAAATCTGTATTTGGAAAGATTGGTTGGTTGGAAAAAAAATTAACTTGAACTGGTTATTTTCTTGTTTTAAGATTTTGTGCAGGAAATTTTAATCTGATTTTACAAGTCTATATTCATGAAGATGGAAACCTGGGGGAAAAATACTGATAGGGAAAATTACCACAAAATAATACACTTAGTTTTGTATAGTTTTTCTAGCCCATGAAGTTAGTGTTGCATTTTCAGACATCTATGGAAATTGTAGTAAAAGAAGAGCTGTTAGAGAATCTCAGGTCAGTTTTCAATGCAAATTTCAGAAACCTGGTGGAATGATAAAAGACAGTTCAAATTACTACTATCTACTTAAAACTTCAATACAAATGTTACGTCCTATTCCATACAAAGTGTAAATTCACTAACATTCTGCCAGTTATAGGCTTTTTACTTTTTCCATTTTATTACATGCTTCCTTGAAAAATACTCATCAAGTAGTTTTAAAATATGACTACATGTATGCATGGACTTACATTTACATTTACAGCATAATTTAATGTAAATCTTACATTTACAGAATAATTTAAAGATACCAAGGCTACCATTTGATAATATGTCATAACAAAGACAACCTTCCCAAGACAGTTCTAGAAACCCAATACAATTCTTTAATTCATAACATAATAAATGCTTACTAAATATGACCAGGTAATGCAAAAATAATAATTGATTTATTTTATTTCTTTTTTCTGTTCACAAATTATCTTCAAACAGAACACATTATTCTTCAGTTATTGAATTATTTGAATCACAGATTTATTCCTAAAAAATATACTGATAATTTGTTAGCTATCTAACAACTCTGAAGTAGTTTATTTTGAATATTTAATTTAAAAACTAGGTTATTTATATTAGCTACACAGCTCATTTTTTTCTTAAACTAGATAAGCTCAACTATTAAATCTCAGCTGTTGGATGCAAATTATTTTGATTACAATTCAGTGAATTTTCTTCAAAGAAGATTATTCACTAGAATATTCCACAGGACATGAAAAAAAAAATATTTTTGTCAAAGTCTAAAGTTTCCGTAAGATTCCATGGTTCCTAAGTCTTTAGTTTAACTTGCTGCAGAGGAAGAGATATAACTATTTCTTTAGTGTCAAAGTTAACACTACATGTCTAGCTAACATGCACTACCAATACACCTGGCAGTGCTCAGATAGTGCTCAGGTGTGTGTTACGGCAGTCAGACTCTGCCAGGAACTGTAAGTACTGGACAAAATACTGTTCAAGCAGACACACCCACAACACAGTCTCAAATCAGAACCCAAGTGGCATTAACTCATAATGTTGTTTAAATGAATAAGAAAATAGAAAACAAAAAAAGCATAATTTCTTCTCTCCCCTTACATTCTCTCTCTCAATCAATGCAGGAAAGTTTAAGCTTTTTTCCCCCTGGAAATAGACTACCCATTTTGAAGTAAAAATTCTCAGACTGCATTGCACTTTCTTATCTGCCATGAGGATTTCCTTTGCACTCCTGCTCTCTTTGGAATACCAATGATAACAATACCAGATCTGCATGCAGAGCAAATACAGAGTAAGCATCTGGTACCCATCCTGTGGGTCATTAAAAGAAATTCTAGCTCCTTAACAGAACAGCAGATTCAAAGGACTTATCAATTTCAGTGATTTAAGTGTTCATAACCACTACTGTAGAGAAAAATTTATTAACAAAGTTTAATACTGGAAAATA
>WEIV01016067.1:1212-14290 GCA_013390005.1 Calyptomena viridis | reverse complement strand
TGGAGACATGACTATAGGTTACTGTTTTTGTACAGGTAAATGAGATGTGTCTCCAAGACTTCTGTGGAAGGCATACAGCACCTTGTGTGTCCTATTTGACCAATGGCTGGTCACACATGTGAAATTCATATAGAGAAATTATTTATCAAAGCACTATGTAGGTAGCTTTTTACTTTTTATTTTTTACTTCTTTTTTCTTTTTACTTTTATAGAGAGAAGGAAAGAAGCCATTCACACAATTCAGAATTCCTTTCTATTCCCCCACCACTCCCTACTCCATCAGATAGTTAAAAACAACTGACTGAATTTTACCTCAGTCACCAAGGAAAATATTGTTTGAAAAGTTATGATGAAACCTTAGAAAAGGAATACTCGGTCCCTAAAGGAAATGTGACAGCTTGTTGGAAAACTGCCATTGTGTCATTTTCAGACCTTGGAAAACAGTTACTGCCCATCATATTTTTTGTAGAAAATTCCTTTTGTCTCAAGAAATTAGGGATGGCTCAGGAAACCAGGGATGTGGGAGTTTCTGTGGCAGCTTCTTCCCTAAAAAAACTAAATTACACGATGGAAATGAATCAAGAGTTCTTACACAGGGAAGACTAGAAAGGCTCCGTACACATTCAATCACACTTCTGCTCAGTACACACTTCTGTGCACACTATTGACCTACATGCACATATTGCAGACAGACACTCCTTGCCTGTTTCAGATTATGGCCTTCAGAGCTCTACTCTTCATGGCTACAAAATAAATATGATTGCCAAATACATGCTCACAGGTAGGAAAAATTTAAAAAGATAAAGTGAGTACATGAGCTTTTACAGGAACATATTATTAATCCCAACTTCTTTCTAATCTCTTCCATGTACAGCTTGGCTCTGACAGTAAGGCCCACTCTCGTGCAGTTCATGCCTTATGGAATAGCTCTCTTTTAAGTCCGAGTTTCATCTATTCTTTCATCCCATTCCAAAACACAGCTAACATTTTTTCACCCTTATCTCACCCATTTGGCTTCACTTCCCTTCCCTATTGCTGAGGACTTTACCCACAAAATGCAGCATATGACATATATTCAAAAACTGTTTCTCAACAGCAGTATATACATGCCAAGAGACATGTATATCACTGAGAACACAAAAACAACAAATCCACAAAACACAAAATCCACCAACCACAAACACAGACTAACAGGAGATCACAGGACTAAAGGCTGCTGAGAAGTCAGAGCTCCAGGGTTTGGTCCATAGTGTAGAAGAGAGACTTGATTCCACCAGTACAAGCCTCTCATGGGATACATCCCATTTTCCATTTTTCATTATTTTTTTCATTCAGACACAAAGAACAAAGTGGAGTCAAGCAGACTCTCCATTTAACTTTCTTCTGTGAAATAGCTACTTACACAAATTAACGTCTCCTCATCTTCAAGGCTATAACATTTCCAAATTTTCCCAAGATCATAACTTCTGCTTGGCTGAGTTAAATCCTACTCATGAACAACATGAGTATTTCGATAGATGGACTAAATTATGCAAAAGATATCTTGGAAAACAGATGCAGAATAGCAAGGTGCACATATGTCTTGATAGTAGAACAGTTTCAATATACCTCATTCAATTATGAACATACTTCCAACCTAGTGTTAACCAGGTTGTCTCACCACTGAATTAAGGCAAATACCCACACCCAACTAAACTCAGGACAAACCGAGTCCTCTAACCTTCACATCTGCTCCATTTTCCTCTTTCAGCCTTGCAAATCAGAACATGTGACGAATCAGAGGATCAAATGAATCATTTTTTTTTATTAAATAAAAAAGAGTAATTCTTGAGAGGTGCCATACTGAAGTTTTTTTAAACAGACATACCACAATTCACCATTGCTAGCACTAAGTGATGCTGACAAGGAGCAGCCAAAGAAAAACAAGGCCAACATGGATATTGCACTTATCACTTCCTGCTCCTATTTTTAAACTTTTGTAACAAGTTATAGTGTAAATGCACTACACTACAAGTTTTTACTCCCTTCCCTCCTTTTTTGAGCACAGAAGTATTGTTTTAGCAATTCCTGAAGTTTGCAATGTGTTTCATAAAACTTCAAGAGATACTTAATCAAATGACTGACTTCTAAGAACAGCATGAATCTTTTTTATTACAGCATCTGTCAGCCATCCCAGTTGTAGCTACTTTAGAAGTATGGCTTTTGTTTTCCTCCATTATTGCTCTAAAATTTCTTAAGTCTCCATAAATTTTAATCAGGAAATAGTGTCCTAGCTCCTAAACTCTGGGAGTAAGTTTTCATCCTGATTCAACCAGACAAGTAGGAGATGTGTTCACATATTTGAGGGGAAAAAAATGTTTTCTGCTAATTCAGTGAACTACATTCCAAAGCTGTTTTGTGTTGTGCCCTTATTGGACAAAATTCTTTGCTACGGCTTCATGCTAAGCTAAAAGTAAACACTGTTGCCTTCTTATATGGACAGTCTATCCCAAAGTACCAACACTGGCATCAGTTGACACAAGAAAAGCTATATTCCCCCAACAAGAGAGAAGAATTAAAAAAAAAAACCAACCAAAAAACCCAATTCCACAAACATTGTTCAAGCAAATAAACAGATGTGTCTGAAATGCAAAAGCAGATATTCCAGATACTAGTCAAGTTGTGTTCTTGGGTATCACCTGAGAGGACAGTATCCATTAGCACAATGGCACACTAAGACAAAACCCACCATACAATCCCTGACTAAAAGATATCCTTCACAAATAAATGCAGTTTAAAACTTACCAAGGACTTTTGCAGCATGCAGAAATTTGTTAACCTAAATATCACATACAGCACCTGCATAATTTTTAGAACATTCTTTTCTAAAACCAGCTCAACTGTAATGTGAATGGACAAGACATAGCAGTCAAAAACAACTTTTATCGTGTTCTCATATTTGGCGGATATATTTATGTTCCTTTGCTTCAATAGTCTCCACAATCACTTTTCAAAAAGACTTTCAAAATAGCAAGACTAAACACCATCGAGGACTTACCAGATTGGAATTGGTGGCATTGGAATCATCTTCTGGAAAGGGGATATAGATAGCTAAGGCCACACAATTGGCAAAAATAGTCAGTAAAATAATTATTTCAAATGGTCTGAGGAATGGAGTTAAGGAAATTGTTCCATAAAATGCACCAAAAAAAAAAAAAAAGAAAGAAAGAATTCTGTTTAAAGAAACCATTCCAAGCCCCTTATATTCTGAAAAGAAACATATGCTTTCTTAAGTGCTTTTAGGAGCTCCCAGCCAAGAATCTTCCTAATATGTCAAAAGCAGTGTAGGCCAGTCGCGTGCCACAGTAAACAGATTTCTTAAAAGTTATTTCTTCTTTTATTTATTTAGATTGCATTTTCACAATTTTCCTTCAAGTGTGGCTGTACTATTTTTAAAAACAGAAATCTGTTCTACAAGGTTTGACATTGTTCTGCTCAGTATTATTTTCTCTGGATCTTTTCCATCTGCATTTACAAATTCTCAAATAATTTTAACAAATATTTTGGGGTTTTTTTATTTTCTTTTGTTGTTGTTGCTCTATTTTTTCCCTTTTCTCAGTTTCTTGTATCTCAAAGTTAAATGTAAGAGCCCAAGGAATACATGCATACATTGTTAGAAGACATTTAAAAGGTGATAAATTTTGTTAAAGCAAAAAAATGGCCTTGTCCAAAATGTGCTTGCACTGCACATTACCATGTGTACTTGTTTTACTTAATTATTTGAGAGAGTATTTCTTTTTGTCTTATTTGCATTTCATTTGGCATCACAAGAAATACAAATATGACTACACAGTATATTAGGGACACCAGGAAGCCAGGAGTTCCTTACAACAGAGAAACTAGCAGCAATTTGTGGGCATCTCAACCTTGCATCACCTTTGTTAGGGAAAAAAACCCGAAAACAAACATTTGGAATGTGTAACAAGGAAATCCTGTGTGACTTTAGTGTCCACTGGAATCAAAGGGCATTTTTTTACTGCCCAATTTGCTGGCACTCTACTTCATCTACATCAGTGGACTCCTTAATCTCAGTTGCTGTGAAGTGTCTCCAAACTCAGACTAGAATTCAGATTTATGGTCTGTCTACTTTTACTTGCCTACAAGAATATTCTGGAGGTTAGATCTGGGATAACTCACCAGTACTCTGAAGGAGAATGAACAGGAGCAGGGTAGGACAGGGAGAATGCCAAGCATAACCTGTGTCAGAGAGTGCATTCGAGCATGAATTTATCTACCATGAGACTGGATCTGCAGCACTGCCAAATGTCAACACAGCATGTAAGATTTTGGTCAGCAGACTATTGGTCTCAGCAGGCTTCAGTAGGAAAGAACTGGAGATCTTTGAATGTGCAGCTGAACTGCAAGATATACACAAATTCCAGGCACCTGACTGCTGTTTTTACTCAAATACATTCTGCATTTCACATATGGAAGAGTCAAAAGGTTCCAAATTCTCCAGACTACTGTGCTTAAGCCTGTGAATAATAGAAGATATGTGATACTACAGAGGAAGAAGAGCAAATCAGGGTAGGTAGATTACATGTGAGACTTTACAGGTATACACCCGAGGCTCTTTATATAATATTCACCACTCAAAGACCTGGATTTCCATAGGCTTTCCTTTTCTTAATTGTTTTTTCCCTAGATTTTCTTTTGTTTTGGCAGGATTATTATCTATTAGCTTATCACTATTTATGAATATTTTCTTTTACTTCTATTCTTTTTATTGCACTGTAAAAGTAAATTTGTGTAACACCTAAAAATACAGTGCAGACAAAGCAGAAAATTAAATACACAGCTCAACCTTTATAAAATAGGTCATTACTTCATTTCACTTTTTCTTCAATGCAATTGCACCTTTAGGCTCTTAATGCTATAATATTTGGTTAAGAAACACCACTGAAGTACCATTTGATATTTGTTTAATATTTATTACACTGCAACTTTAGTGGCTCAACAAATTAAGATGAGCTTTCCTCAGAAATTTTTAGCAATTAGGAGAAGTCAGAACAGAGAATAAAATTAAACTTTATCACAACTCTTTGATATTGCTACTTATCAGTGAAGTGTTTCATGTTTATAAACACTAGATGTCCAATTCAAGGTTCTGATGGAAAAAAAATAATTCCATCAACTCACCTAAAACAAAACAAAAAATTGCAAGCTTCAGCATCTTTGGATTGCTTTAGTCATATTGTTCGGTCCTCTCTTGATCTTAGCAGTGCTGTAGCCTGGTTTATGACACATCATTGCCATCATTCATTGCTGATCCTATCCATCTATCCAATGTTACTCTGTGCTTTCTCTAAAAAGATGTGGTTACTGGGGTGATGGCAAGTAAACCAATATTCAGCTTCAACCCGTTAGTCAACATCCATCACCTTATGCTTAAAGTATCAGAGCTTTGTCAGAAGGAACAAAAAGTAGCAAACTTAATTGAGGGATTAAAAAATTAGCATCTGAAGATGACAGGCAGGCAGGTAGTTTAAGAAATCTGATAATTGACAGGAGCATTTTTAACAAGTTCTCCATCTGAAAAATATGTCTATATCAGCAATACCTAACACACTTATTTTCTGTTTTCACCATTCTACAGTCCCACCAGACACTCAAAGGAATAATATTATCACATTGTCTTAAATGCCTTAATTCCTTTTTTATCATATGAACTACTGCAAAGTTCTGTACTGCCTTCCCTTGGCATGCTTATCTACCCCTAAAAACGTTCTCTCTCTTTTGTATTTACTTAAGAACTCCATTAGCTTGTGATTACTGATCAGAGTTAGCCTTGGTTTCTCTTTGAGGACGCAAAGAAGGGATGTTTTATTTCAGTTTGCATTTCACATCAAATACTCAAATTCCAGCTTGTGCTAAGCAGACTTGGGTGACTAAAAAGGCTTTGCTCCTTTTACATAACAAACCAATGGCCAAACTCCCACTGACTTTCCAGGAAAGCAGTACTGACCCTTACATTCTGCAGTCCTGTGCCAGTGGTTATCTATTATCTGTGGCACAGTCTGTCTCTTGTTCAGACTATTAGATCTGGCTCTGCACTGCATTTTTACATATTGCAGGATTACTTTAACTGTGCTTCTTTTTCACTTCTTCTAGATAATCATTATCCCTTACTATACGTTATTGAGTGTTACTAGTTTAAGTGGAATTCCAATATAATTAACAGTCCTTAGTTCTGTTTCAGGATCTTACTACATACGTTTGGGGTTTTTTTTTACCTTCTCCTTTTGTCCCACTCTTTTCTCCATACTGTAGAAAGTGTGACGTTTAACAAAATAGCATATAATTCCAAGTACCAGAGCTGTTGGCTGGTGATACAGATGTGCTTGAAAAAAAATCCCCCAAAAATCCAAACAAACAAAACAAAAAAACAACCCACAAAAAACCAGAAGGGAAAGCCAGCAGCTGCTATCAATCCCATAGAGTCAGTACAATTCTGGCCTCATATACATTGAGTATCTCCCACTCATTTCAGCCTGAGCCATGTGTTTTTAAAAGAGCAGAATTCAGCCCATTACCTATACCATTTAAACTTGTGGTTTCTTACACACAGGTATAGTTAAGTCTTCAGTTCTAACCTTCTTTCTCCACCCCTCCCCAAGCATAAATGATCTCAATTAAGACATCAAAAACTACTCAGGTACTTTAAGTTCCCAGTGGTGCCTTTAAACTTAACATATTGATTTCCCCACACTTATGAATAGCTCCTGATGTGCACAAATGATTTGCTGTTTTCCAAATAAAAACATCAGAAAGGATATTTCCATTCGACAATGCTGATACAGGCCCTCCGGATGGGATTTTTCAGTGTTAAACACAGCAGTGCCCGGGGAGGACGTGTAGCTGTGGTGGTACCCTGTTTTTTCTGTTTCCCATACTGCTGTCGTTTCCTCTGCGTGGAGCTAGCTGTGGATATTGTGGCATTGCCAGCACTACCCATCAGCTTGGCTTGCCTGGCAGCATCAATCGCAGCTTGCCAGGACAGAGCTGCCCCTGGCGTAGGGATGTGCTCTGGAGCAAGCCCTGCAGCTGCATTGGCATTCATGTTGGCATGAGCTGGGCGGGGACTCCCATAGTTGGAACCTGGGGAAAAAAAAACAAAAATAAAATAAAACAGACAGAAATTTGTGAAGACATTCTTTAAACAGCAGAAGAGATAACTAGTGTTTTTAAAAAACCTTCAGTATCAGTAAATATCTCTTATCAGAGATAAGACAAAGTGTGGGGCATCCATTTACTATCAGCTTGTTCCTTCAATTCAAACCCTTCATTTTAAAGGGGTAATACTGAGCAATCCTTTTTCTTGCTAGAGACTCTCAACACCAATGCATATTGAACTGTTAGAAGTGCCTCCAATCAATACAATCTCCAGAGATTCAGAGAAAACAAACCATCCTTTCTCTTTTTCACCCACACATTTTGCAAGTTGGACTGTTTGAAAGCTCGAAAGGTGAGGCTAATTCCCATCACCTTATCACACAGACCATGCTATTTAGTACATGGCAAAGCACCCAAAGGTTCTCAAGTCCTATCATAAAAATCATTATGCTTTCAAGATTATCACAAGTGAAATTTTAACAATAAGCTTAATTCCCTCTACAAACACACATATGTATAAGCCTAAGAACGGCCTGGCCCAAAGTTCCAGTGAAGCAGGAACTGGAACACAAAGGCAGGGCTCACAGCTTTTGTGCTCTGTATGTTGCTGTGCAGGCAGTTTAGGTCAGCCAACCCATATTTACAAATCAGAACCGATTCCTTATCCTGACAGACTGATTTTAAGACACTGAATCAGTGGAGTAACACCTGCTTAAAAAGCGTATATTAACAAGAATGCTAAGACCTAGCAGTCCCAAGTTTTGTACCTCTTACAAACAAAAGTGAGGGGTATATGCTTTGGCCCAATCATAATAATAGAATATACACATCAGGTGACATGTAGTTGATATTTAAAAGGTCTTAGCAGTACAAAAAAAAGAAATTCACCCTTTCAAGCTAGTGCAATTGTCCCATTGTTTCAGTAAAGACAGTCAAGTCACCTACGCCTCTTCAGTGAGGCTTTTTCAGTAATTTAAATTAAAACTTCAATCAGTTCAAAATGAGTAAATTTTGAAACTTCAAAACAGATTCCCTTCCTCCTTAGAGCTCCAGTTGAGTTCTGTAAGAACTTGAGAAATACTAACTGAAATTTTCTACAGACACCTTACAGAAGAAAATACAAGTCATGTTAAAAAAGTGCAACACAGAATCTACACAAAGTCACAACAGCAAACTCTGATTAAGAAAAACACCTCCCTTAGGTACATCCTATATATTAAAAGACTACTATTTCTTTGTGGCCCACATGTTAAGGTACAGGTAAAAGGGAGCCCAAGGGGTCTACAGATGTTATTCCTCCAAAGGCTACGAGACCAGAGTTCATTTTCAAAACACTGCACACTCCATAGACTGTCTTCCCTCGTATCTGAGCAGCAGACGCCGCTTCAGAAAAAGTGCATGTGCAAGGGGCAGATAATAGAAACTCAGTAAAGCAATTAGATCCCCTCCTATTTCAAAGCAAGCTCAAAGTCTACTACTGACCATGTTCCACTTTAGATTAATGTAGAAAGGTGGTGTTACTAAATAGGTCAGACAGGCTCCTTATAGACTCCCTGACCAAGCAAACAGAAGACACTTAACACAGTGTTTCATTTACAACATCAGATGAAATACATTCAAAACCAGGGAATTAATGAGCTGTTCTTGAATGGAAATAACTACCCAAGATGCATATTTCATACCTGGATGTGAAGTGCCAAGGTATCAGAGCACTGACTGCACTACTAATGAACTAAAGCAGGCAGAATAAATACAATTATACTGATACACAGAGTGCAACAGCTTATGCCTTTACCTAGAAAGCATACAAGACTTTTAAATTCATCTCACTGAATTGCAAGGATGGATACGATAGTCAGATGTTATTTTATGTCAGGCACTGCCATAAGATTTCCAGGCTGTTGTAGTTTCATTACATAGCAGGAAAATCTAGAATTATCTCCTAGTTGCAAACCAACCAAAAGAAGCTGGTAATATGACTCTGATATGTGAAAGGGAAAGCTGAAAGAAACAAGAAACAGGAAATAGTTAATTCACATCCTTCAGATTTTGAAACTGAAGAAAAAGAGCTTTCAGAATCATACAGGCTAAGCAGATTTCCTCGATGAAGCAGGCAATCAACTGGCAAACAAACTTAGTTTTCTAAGGCTAAGCAAATTGTACACAGCACTACTCATGAGATACATATTTTCAGACTAGTTCCAGATGCAGTTTTTCTCTTTAGCATCTGTTTGACCTCCCTAGCCTGAGGCGTGCTGGAAAGGAAAAAAATAAATGGAAAATTACTCTAATTATTCTCCAACTCCGGCTCTTCTTTAATACTGACCTATTAGAGTGGATAAGAAAGATGTGTGTATTTTCCAGTAAAAGCAAACTTGCTGATCCCTCTCCATTGTATTCTTATCATGCTGACTAGACCATGTGGTCCCAAAAATAAACAGCTGCTGCATCTTAATGAAGACTTTTCTGCAATTTGGGAATGTGTCAAGTGTCTTCATTATTATTGCCTATTAGTTAAGTTTCCACACGAGGATTCAAGTCTATGCATTTTGACTTTGATGTGCCAGCAAAGTTAAGGATCCAACTTCTGGTGGTTTTATTGGTTTTGCTTCTACCATGATCCTCAGTCCCATAATAAAGTGCTTTGTCTCAAATTCATTTCAAACGATGAGTCAGTAATGACAGATTTATATTAACAAATATTACAAATATTGATTACTGATAAGGATCTGTCTGTTTTATGAAGCTCAGCAGCTGCAGACATTATCTGTACTAAATGACTAATGGCAGTGACAAATTAGTTGTTCTAGAGGCAGTTTATAGAAACAGCTTGAATCTAAGAGTGAAGCTCACACAGCCTCGTGGAAAGTACATACAAGAACTGAGCAAAATATTTTCAAGGACAGCATAGCCAAAATTTCAGGCAGAATGAAATTCTACCCTATAATCTAAATGCTCGGTGTTAATTCCTGGGAAATAAGGAGAACACAGTCCTTATTGAACTCATGAGGCAGAATGCTGAAATTTTACCTATGGCACCCACTTCTCCCCCACCACAAAACATTAGTGAAACCCGAGAGCTGCAGTTACTGGATTTGCTGTTTTCTTTTTGCAACATAGCAGTTAAAATACTTCACTCAATTTCCCCATTACAAATAAAGTTTCACACTCCCTAAATCTCTTTAACCATATTTGTTTATACTGTTATTAAGCTGAAAGTTGACCAGAACCAGCAAATGGAGATTCAGCCCACACCCAAATACAATCACTCACTAAATATGATCCACAGCATCATGGCCCTGCTAATCCCTACCACCCCTTAGCAAGAATTTGTATTGTTGACTATGTCCAGCTGGTGCACTGAGTTCTTCTCTCCCAAGTACTTCTGTGCTATGGATCATGAGTTTAAGTATTTGAAAAATAATTAAACATAAATAAGTAAACAAATTTGATTACAAAGTCTTTGGGAGAGATTTTCATTTCTGCAGAAATGCAAATTTGCAGAACTTAAATGTAGAAACAACAGAAGCACGGGTCTCAAAAATCAGAGTTAAGTCACAAAAGTAACAGGTAAGGTTGCTATACAACGGGAAATGAACCATGCTGCACACAGCACCTCACATTTTAAGCTTACAAATAAATAATCAAAATGATCATCACCAAAATCATTATTAAAATATAGAGGGATGACCATTAATAGCTTTATAAATGACATTTGCATTCTAATAATATCTGCCATGACATCTATCTTAACTATCTCAAAAGTATCACCAAAAAAACCCCAAAAAATCAACTAAGCAGTGACTATTTAATATGAGATTTGAGCAAGCTAATAACACAATGAAATCATAACTTATGAGCTTTTTTGACCTCATCTAGTCAGCCACATACTTTTTTCCTAGGAATTTGTGTTTAGTTGATGCTTTAAATGAAAATAGACCTGTCCTGATGTGGGGTGTCACCATTCTTTTTTCCCACCACTTTAAAAACATCAGAATACAAAACTGCAAGTCTTGAAACTGTGCTACACATCTGTACTTTTCCCCAAAGCAGAGGAGAGATGGGTACAGTAAAAGGTAAGACTGGTTAAATCCTAATGTCTTAATTGAACTCAGAAGAAAGCAAACAGAAAGCAGGAAACTGGTCACACTACAAAGATCATGTGTGAGACCAATTCAAGCACACAGCAAAAGAGTTATAAAATATCAAAGTGAGAAGTGTCCAAAGCAGAAGCATGAAGAGTAACACCAAAAAGCAAACAAACAAAACCACAAAAAAGTCAGTGTATGAGATCATGTGTTAATAAGAGGAAGAATGTGGAAAACATTGATCCACTAACCAATGGAAAAAGGAGAGCAATTGATAGATGACTGCAAAAAGGATTAAGTGTTACATTACCTTTTCACATCAATTTTATTAAATAAAAATCCATCAAGAACTGGTGACTAGCACAAATAATCCCCAAACCAAAAGAGGTATCATTTCCAGCTGTAAGAGTGGAATGAAGGCAGGAGAGATCTCAGAGAGAAAGGCTGAATGGAGTCCCCAGTTAAAAATGTGGAAGGGGGACAAACTGAAATCCAATTTAACCTCTGTTTAAAAAAAAAAAAAAGTAAAATAAACAAGTGTCAGCAAGTACTTGGAGGATAAGTAGGAAAACAGCAAGAGACCCGGATCTGTCATGAATACACTGCATCAAAGAAAACCAGTTTCTTCCAGATCCTGGTAACAGAATTCACAGGCAAAATGGAAGCAGTAGAGCCCATGTCTCCTGATTTTATTAATACTTTTATGAGGTCTTGAATGACAGTTTCATGAGTGTGCTAGGGATATATGAGCAAGAAAAAATTGCTATAACATAAGTATGAAGCCAGTGGATGCCTGAGAGCAGTTGTCATTGGTACACAGTCTAAACTGGAGGATATGTCACACAGAAGTATCCAGGTGCCTGCCCTGGATCTGATTCTGTTCAATGTTTTGATTCTGTTCAATTAATGATCTGGATCATTAAATGGTGAATAGTGTTATTAAACAAGCAGATAACTGAAGCTGGGAAGTAAAGCAAATACACTGAAGGACAAGATTTGAATTTAAAATTAACTTCATCAATGGAAGAAAAAGTCTTTAAAATAGAATGGAGTTCAGCAGGGACAAATGCAAAGTATTTAAGCAAAATGAATCATCTGCCCAAATAATTTTCAGAAAATCCTTGGGGGTGCTATACTGGATCCACAACAGAACAGAAGTTGATATTGTCATGCTGCCTTCTTCCCATTAAAATGCAGTAATCACAATGCAGTATATAAACAGGGATAAAATCTATGCAACACTACAAGTAAACCTTCTCTTCAGCTCAGCATTCACAAGGCTTCAGCTGAAATACAGGAAGCAGTTTCAGGCTCCACACTCCAAGAAAGACAGAGCTCAGTTCGGGCTGCCCAAAGGAGAGCAAGGAGACCAGACAAAGGCCTAGAAAACACAAGCTATGAGGCAAAGCCACAGAAATCAGAATGATAGAACTTGGACTGCTGTTCCTGAGGGTGTGAGGGGAAGGATGGTATGATAAGAATCTTTAAGTATGTGTGTGTGTATGTGTATATATATGAATGTTATATACATACACATATTATATATCTAGTTTTAATACATATTTCTATATATATACATTATTCAAAGAACAGAAAGGAAATATCTATCACCATACTTACAGGGAATAAGCAGAAGCAATACTTATTAAGTAAGAAAAATTCAGCATGTACATCACACACTCTAAGTCTTCTAGGCCAGGGCAGAAAAACATTTATCTGGAATTACATACCCAAGGCAAGATGAATAGTGAGTGGCAGTTGCTTTTATTAGCTTTAAGCAAGTTTGACATGAAGGAAGGCCTTTGTACAGAAAGCTTATGTATTTATTCCATCAGTTA
>WEIV01016065.1:47145-110293 GCA_013390005.1 Calyptomena viridis | reverse complement strand
AGAATTTGGTAGCATATGAATTAGACTCTCAAAAAAAACGCAACTAAGTATTTTCAACAAGTCTGAAGATTTCATCTGACCAACGAGATCACTTGTGATAGAGAAATCAAATACAACTTGCATCATACTCATTTTTCCCCGAAAAGATGCACTCTGAATGAAAAAGACTCAACTTCCCTGCTCAGGCAGGACTAGGTGACCCACTGTGGTCCCTTCTAACCTTACCTGTTCTGTGATTCCCTGATTAATGCAATATAGAATAATACTTCAGACACACAGACAACTGACAAGCTATTCATGCAGGTAATGTTCAATTTATAGACTAATATTAGAACACATGGAAATTCATAATGAAAAGGCAGTGTTTTCTACCAAAGCTCTCAGCTACCCTTGTCTCTGTTTCGCACTAACTAGAAAACAACTCTCCCATTGTTTGAATATATCCTTTTTAATATTCAGCAAAAGATGCTCAGAATCCAACCAGCTGAAAGAAACTTGTCCACTGACCCTTGCTGAAGTAATTTAAATACAAAGTTCTACAAAGCAAAAGATCAACCACAAGGAGTTTCATATGAAGAACATATGAAACTTTCTTTAAACAAAGATTAAACAGTGTTTATTTTAAATCTAATGTTGACATTTCAATCCAGAAAAGGCACTTTTTTGCCTTTTTTTTTTAACTTACAACATAAACACTTGAAAAAAGGAAAATATAAATGCATAATTTCACTTTGATTCTGGAACCCAAAACCAGCAGGACTCAGCTCAAGTACAACGCACTGGCCAGAATGCAAATTCTCAGCTGATTAATGTTTTGCTACATTTGAAATCTCTTTGGTACCTNCGTTCAGATTCACTGTGTCTTTGGGGTGCCACCAGCAGGGTCACAGATTCTTCATGTGCCAATGAAGAATTTGACAATCCTCAAATTGCTTGATGAGTTCACCAAGACTTTTGGTTCAACTCCTATCATCACCAAACTCTTCCATTCCTCTCTCCCCACTTCATACTCAAGACAGGACTCATGATGAGCCCACTGGTTCTGAACCACACTTAACACCACTCCTGAGAAGTGTCAGGATCCTGGGGGTCTCAGCTGCAGTTAAACAACCAGTGCCCCCACCTGACACTTCATACAGCCCACATGCAACTTCACCTCACAAGACAGTCACTTTTCTCAAGAGTCTGAAAGCTAAAAAAATTTGGCAACTGATTGGCCTCTACCAGCTCCATTTGGGGTGAGCATCAGCTGGCACCTTCTTGCTTCGCTTGTTTGCTATGAAAAGTCTGAGATCTCAAGGGCAAGTTAAACAGAGCCTCCAGCATAAAGCATTGCCTGGCTCTCTTCTACACCTTGGGTACATGTCAGCTAAGATGGTGACTGAATCTGTCAAACACAATTCCCAGCTTCCGTTGCTCAAAAGCCCTCTTCAAAAATTATTGGCTTTCTACTTCACCAAGAATGCCAATGTTTGTTTAGAGTGCAGTGACTGCCACAATAAGCACAACACTTTACGCCACTTAACAAAAATTTAGTCTATCCTGATTTGTGTATCTACAGGGTCAGTTGGACTTAGCTGAGAAACTACTTCTGGTCTCTGCACATTTGACAGAAAGAAAGTAGTCACATCAATAATTTATACAGATAAATGAACGACATCAAGGTTTAATTTCATTTGCATCATCTTTTTTTTATTTCTTCTATTTGTGCTCTTCCTGAAGTACTTGCATGAAGCATGCAATCGCATTCTGTTTGAGTGGTTAATACAGCATGAAGAGAAATCCATACTTGTCATGTCATTTCAGGTCCTGCACAGCAGAATCACATGTTAAATTATTTTTGACTACTGAAAGCAAAACAGGGCAGATGCTATAAAAAGCAAATGACCAGAAACCTAAATTTCTATAAACTCTTTTGATTGTAAATAACTGTCCATGTATCTCTTGTGCAGTCCAGGATCAGCTGTCTTCTATTACAAAGCATGATACAATATGCTTTTGCAGTCATCTGTCACAATTCCACTGAAAGATAGGCCAAGGATGAAGGTTTTTTGAGACAAAACTTTTGCGTACTTTTTTTGAACATTTGTTTTCCCCTAATTGTTCCTCTGTCAGGTTTCAGTTTTGTACTTGGTGTGTAAAGAAAAACCTTCACTAAAAATAAATATGATATTGAATCTACCATATTAGCTAGCTTGGTTTGTCTAGGCCAGTGTCTTTCCCATATCTGTCAGAATACTACATCAGTCTCACTTAAGCTTGCAAAATCTTTTACAGACATATACAAAACCAAACTCCTGTAAGGCAATATTCTTCAGAATACTGCCATATTCATTGGCTTCTGTGCTGAAACATGAGGATTTAAACTCTCTATACATCTTAATCCTATCAAATTTACTTACTCATTTTCTAATTATCTGCATAGAGTCAAATCCTTACCAAAAAATTTAAAAATAAAAAATTCCTACTAAGATTCTAAGCATTCAATACATTAACTTTGAGTTCAGAAAGTTCTTGCTGTTTTTCAGCCTTGACCCTGTCTCCTACGGGGTTGAAATAAAATCCCTCTTTCTCTCTCTTCCCATCACCATTTTCCCTCCTTCAAGTATATATTTTTTTTTATAACAGCTCTAAGATTCTGCACTTTTCCACATTTTTTCCCTTTGAATATTTAAGCCTGTGTCACATGTATCTTAATAGAACACCATCACCAGAAAGCAAAAATGAAAAACATGATGTTTCTAACACATTTACATTGAACTCTCTCAGGTGACACTCCGGCCCTTTCTTCCATAAACTGCACTACTGCTTTGAAATTCATTATTTTTCCATGAGCACAACTTTGCAAGTCTGAGCAGCAAGTTTCAGCTGTCATTACACTACCCATTGACCTATTCTTACTAGAGTCACTAAGTTACTGCCTGCTCTAATCTCCATGTGCGCCACCTGTATGGAATTGCTCTTCCCAATTCCACATTAGAGATGAGAACACTAAACACTGTTTTTATAGCATAGAACTTGTAGGTTCCCCACATTAGGTTTTTGCTGTGCTAACCGTTTGTGTTCACATACTTTCACAGCTCCTGAATTACAACAGCTTCTCATCTCCATTCTCCCTTTCTCCAGAACTGCTTGGATATGCTGCTGGCTTCTGTGAGCGTTGCCAGAGCATGATTTTTCCATATGGTAACCCATTGACCTATAATAGCATAGTTTGAACATTTTCAAAAAATAAGTATATCCTTGAGTGTTTCCATCTTGGGTGAAGATCACATTGTCTTATAACCACATGTTTAATTGGGTATTGTTTTGAGAAATTGTGTTGTAGCTTCAATGAGAGCCCCAAGCTGATCTCAGGATCTGAAAGGTACTGTAGCAGTCCTATATTTTCATGAAATTGCACTTGCCGTGTTGCAGCAAAACATCTCATACATCTCATTTCAGTTCCTTGAAAAGATGATGAAGAAAACCAAAAGAACAATGAGCTGATTGTAAAGCCACCCCCACTTTTTTTAAGATTTAGTAGTACCAAATCTTGCCATCTCTGGAAAAACATAAAAAGCAGAACCAATAAAAACCCACAAATAGACTTTACATTTTGTCTACACTGTGCAGTTTACAACTGCACCAGCTTCTGGTATGTTAGCTAGGGTATTCTGAAGTCACACAGGTTCCTCTGTGCTACAGTGCACTGAGCAGTGCAGACAAGCTCATAAGTGGCACACCTCACAAAAACAAAGTCGGGCAGAAGGCTCTGATGTTCTGGTTAAGTCTCATGCTTCTGAGGCAGGTAATGCACTAGTTATACTATA
Organism: Calyptomena viridis; assembly: GCA_013390005.1. Lineage (NCBI taxonomy): Eukaryota > Metazoa > Chordata > Aves > Passeriformes > Eurylaimidae > Calyptomena > Calyptomena viridis. The sequence goes on along the minus strand of WEIV01016065.1, from coordinate 106,481 downwards.
CTGTTTTCCTCCATCAAGAAACCTAAAAAAATATGATAGAATTCTAAGATTTACTGATGCAGAACCCACCCTAGCAGCCTACATCATTTCCTGAGAAAATAATACCACAAAAAAAGGAATGATTTAGTGTCAAATTGGACCTAGTTTGCTGTTACCCTTGGTCTGGAATACATGGGCTGAACACATGAGCCAAAAATGCCTTTAAAATATTCAAAATACTGTACAGAACTTGTCAATAAGGTTGTCACTCCATTATGTGGCTGAGATGGAAGGGGATGTTACCTATCCCAGTACAAATCTCTATGCAAATCACATAAGATTTACCACTTAAAAGTGGAAATGAGGATTCCTTTTTGTGGCTGAGTGTGGCAATCTGCCAATTAATTCCCTGTGCTTAATGAAGGCAAGCACCACGGACAACATAAGTAAAGCTACAAGAACTGGAACTGTACTATATGGAACAAAATACCACACCTTGGAGAGCATTGCTAAAGAACTGTAATTATTGGTTAATAGGGGCTTGTGCCATTGTTTTGTGGAAACATAGCATGAATTGGTGGAAAATTACTGAGCTGGGCTGTAAGGTAATATAAAGCTTGTTATAATATTCAATAAATTGTCGTCAATCTTGGATTGTCATGGATCCTGATCGGAGTCTGTTATGGTTTTAGTTTTTAGGAAAACTTTTTTCTCTTTCGTTTACAGGCAGCTGTGGGGAAGGGGAGGGAGGGTCCTTCCCCACCCCCCCCCNCCTTCTTCCCCCCCTCCTGGGCATCCTGTCACAGCCCTGCCCCGCTGCCGTGGCGGGGGATGCTCCATTGCCGCTGGTCACGCAGGGCCAAGCCCTGGCTCCCCAGTGCCCTGTTTCTGGCTCACCGCCTGCCCCATGCGGGCGCTGCCCCGTCCCTGGTGCGGCACAGGCGGCACCGTGCCAGCTCTGCCGCCTGCACACGGGGGACACTGCCGCGTGTTCCCTGCTGCCACTGCCTGCACTTGCCATCCCTCGCGCAGGACAGGCCATTCCAATTGCCATCACTCGGTGGCTCACTCGCCGCCCCCTCGGCACTCGGGAGTGCCGTGACCGCAGCGTGGGTCCCCCAAGCCGCTGTGTTGGTGGGGGGGTGGCACAGGGCGCCCAGGCTGAGAGAGAGCAGTTGCCATTTTTTGGACCACAGCACACAGCAGAAGACAAAGGAACTCGCCGCGGTTTGGGACTGGAAGGAGGTAGGGAGAAGACAGACCAATGTTAGTATTCTAACCCAATGCACTACTGAAGAACACTAACTACTTAAACTGCATTTTTAAGAATAAACTTTGAGAAGATTAAAAACAAAAAACTCTTAAGTTTTCTGAACCAAGACCAGAATCCTGGTTGGAGTTTTCATTTACTGCTTCCATAACCATCAATTAAAATCGCTGGGCTAATGTATACCATTGGATAAAACAACAAGCAAATAATGGAAATAGAACCTTGCCGCAGCATCATGTGTCCCTTTGAAGAGGAGCACCTCAGAGTCCAGTGCTGATTTTGCTGTTTTATCTATCAAGTTATAGCTCGCACTAAAGTATTTGCTTACCCCAGAGAAAACACTTTTCTGGTTGCATTATCTTTGCTGGACTGTCCTATTGCCCTCTCCACTTCAAAACCTCTGAGAACACAGAACAGAAATTCAGACCTAATTTATCTTACTGCAGTGGGGACAGATCTACCAGTCAGAGCTGGAATAAGAGACATTGGACTGGAATGAAAACAGGAATTTGAAATTATTAGTATTAAAATATTTATATATGTATATGTACATGTACATTTCAAAGTCAACTGACTTACAAAATTCTTTTCTACGACCTTTAATAATTGACATACCATTTATGGGCTGTGCACTCAGCCACAAAATCCAGCTACAAACATCCAAGAGAGACAGTGGCACTATCAGCAGTTACAGACAAAGAAACTACACTAACCCCAATGAGCCCTGCTACTCTCTCTTTGACAGAGAGGAAATATCACGGCTAAATGGCACTACTTTTACACTATTTTTCAATTAGAAAAATAAAACAATACCTGCCTCTTAGGCCTTATGGCTAAAGACTAAGAGACATGCACTACAGAAGAGCCACATTCAATTCAGTAAACACACTGACTACACTGAAAGGAAATAAGAAGGCACCTAGCCCAATACTCCCTTTTCATTTTTATTCGTAAATAAACAACATGTAGCAGCTGACAATTACACAAAGACCTCATGAAGCAGAGCATGTACCGTGTGACCCTCCTGTCTGCATACTGACAGTGGTTCCAGCAGCTTAAAAGAATTACCTTAAATTAGAGCTAGCTTCCAATCTACCTTTTTTTTTTATTGGATGTGGCCTAGAAAAGAATTATTCTTGATAGAAATTCTTGAATTTTAAGCCCTTTAGAATTTCTTTTCCTTTATACCGTATGGTAAAAAGCTCCACCATTTAATTGAAAAGTACATTGAAAAGTACTTATTTTAAAATTTTCATTTTTGTTGGTCATCCCTTAGATCCCATATTACAACATGCAGGTAATTCTTCCTGCCTACTTTTATTTTTATATACTACTATCGTATCTTTTTTTCTGCAACAATCCTAATCTATTGTGTTTCTCCTCCTGTACAGGCAGTTTAACACCTTTAACTACTCTTCCTATCCCTCTTCTAGATTTTATCAGTTTGACCGTGACCTTTGAGAGACAGGATCATCAGACCTGCATATAGAATTCGAGATACAGAAGAACACTTGAAAAATGAGGTTGATTTGTTCTCCATTCTCTTCCTAAGAATCCCAAAGATTTATTTGTCTTTTCTTATGTCACCAAGCATTCAAGTAGTGGTTTTGGAGAAATACCCAAAACTAGATGCAAGATCTCTTTCCTTAAAGGTAATAACAGTTTTCAAATTTACTATTGTGTATGTGAATGCATATATATTCTGTGAGGAACCACACACATAGCATATTGCAGCAGAAAATATTTCTTGACAGCTCCACAATACTAAGAAAACAAAATGCCCAGAAAAAAACAAACAATCTGTCGTACCAGATCAAAATAACTACTGAACTATATGCATCTGCCCATTGCTATGTCCATTCCTCTAAAAATTTTTATAAAAGCAAACATACAAATATACAGTCAAAAAAACAGAAGGACACACATTTGATGTTTGGACAGTGTCCAAAATAACATCAAAAAGTTTTATTCTCACCAGGTAACAGGCAGATAACTATCACAAGCTTTTCCCACGTGTTGCAGGTGTAGCCTGCAATGTAGCCAAGATTTTGTCACTGCTCTCAGACTGCTCAAACAGAAGTACCTCAGAGGTAAATAAGTTGCTTTTTCAGCCATGCTGAAGCCTACACAGCATAGGGACTACAAGACTAACACACAGCCTGATCAGGAGCCCCCCACGATCACTGGAAGTGGCTGTATGCAGCACAAAAGATTTTGATCTTCAGGTGTTTTCAGGGCAGTGTAAGGAACAGCTGGGGAAAGGCGGTCGTGCAGACTCCGGCCAGCACAGCACAATACTCGGTGTGCACAAATCCATGCTTTGACCGGAGGCTTCTGCATCCAGAATGCGGAATTGTTTTCTGCCATCTCGATGTGTATCTTTAATAGGTCCATCTATTCTCATGAATAACTGTAGAACACATGACAACAGGGATGAACATGCCTAATAAACAACCACTCAATAGATACACCAGAGATAGCAGGCATGAATGCCTTTGTGCATTCCTTCAGAAAAATCTTGTGCTACATTTAAATTCAACTTTTCTAGAAAACACTGCGAACGTCTTTACCTGCCTCAGTGAAATCAAAGAGCATATTATGAAGCAGCAGAAGTTATTTCCTTGCCACGTTTTCTATTTGTGTTTTCTGATTGTCTGGGTGCTTTTTCATTTGCACCCAACTGAGCACTGCTACATCACCAAGTCCTTTGCACTGGCCTGCTCATCTGCTGCAACAACTCTTTTGTTTTCCAGTTGGTAATTCCATCTTCTAGCATCTATCATCCTGTTTGGCTACTTTATTCAATTTTAGACAGTTGCCACTGCAGATTATTTGCACAAATGGAGAGTGATTTCTTTTTACATTAGCTCTCTCTTCGAGACTTGCTCCAAAGCACTCAGCAAACAGTGGAAAGGAATGGCACAAGCACAAATGGGAACTACTGAACTCAAGTGCTCGAGGAGAACTACACGCTGGCAAAAATCATACTCATTTTGCAAGGCACAGGAAACCAAGATAACTTACCTTAGTCCCAATTATCTTGGGAAAATACTTGCTTTAACAGATTATTTTATAATCTGTACATTTAGCATAAATCCTCCATTATCCACAGTCATTTTAAATGAGTGAAAAGAATGAGATGCTTCATGTTGTTTCAAATAAGTGAAAAATTACACAACAGCAGCAAACAAGAAGTCTACATCAGAAAGATGCCCAACCCTAACAAGATCTAAAGAATAGGCTATATGTGATCTTGTTGTCTTCAATTTCTACTCATCAATTGAAGCACTCCTACTAAATGGCCTTTATATGATCCCCAATTCAAAAAATGTCCAGAAGTTAATTTAATCCTCAAAGCAGATATCATCAGAAGCGTGTCTTGTGCCATAAACAGATAATGGAAGAAACAGCTTAAATGCAGGAACAGAAAATTTCAGGTTTTTTCCATAATATTGACTTCTTACACTTCCCCTACATCTCTTTTGTGCACTTTCCAAGCAGTACAAAAGTTCACATTCTAACAAACATAGCTGCAGGCCTGCCAGATAAAAAGTATCTCCAGCCAACTTTTTACACTTAACCACATACCACGCCAGCTTCGAGGAATTTAATACACTTTAAATTTTGAAACACTTCTTCATTTGTTTCTGAAGCCTGAATTGCTCTGCATTAAAAGTTTGGGAGAGCCAAATTCTCACTTTCAGCACCCTGATCTATCTATATGTTTATTATTCTTTATTGAAATAGCATATTAAGAGCATTCAGCTTAACTCATTTGTTGCCCATCAGAGGTCAGCCCAATTCATATTGCAAACAACTGATTATATCCTTGTACATATTTCAATCCTACTTCAAAAAGGATAAAATGGCAAGCAGAACGGAAACAGCCTTTGTCTTTCAGGGGCTTCATTTGTCGGAGATATCAACAACAGGCTGAGGCTTTATAGCTCTGTTCTTCACAGGGTTGCAGATGCAACTGTAGGAAAAAGCAGGACCTGGAGGAGCAGCAGGTAAATAGAGACAGGCTGAATTACGGCTCATATCCAGAGAGGGATGAAGACTGCATAGGTGATGCCCAAAGGACACAGGGATTCACACACTGTTGTGCCATAAAGCACACTCAATTTGCAGCTGTGTGGTGCCTCCTTCGAGAAAACACACAGCTATATTTTTAACTAATTGCATGTGTCTTTGGACATATGTACCAATCTGTCTCATATCAATATTTAGAAGGTTTACTCATAAAATCATTCATTTTCAAGTCTTGATGATGTTAATCCTAGTCAGTGGTTTCCCCTTTTTGCAAGAAGCAGGGCCCCCCAAGAGCTTGGGGACAACTGACAAAAAATTAGTCGTGCAAGTTTTTTTTCTAATTCAGGGAAACAGCAACAATTACAAGACAAATGCACTGTTAAGTGTCCTACAATGAATAAGAGTGGAATCATGGCATAAATTAGTATTGTGGTTTTAAGTAGCCAGAGTTTTTTATTAGCTGAGGGGGCTATCAGAGAGGCTTCTTTAAGTAGCTGCTCGAAATTTTGCCATTTTAGTACAGCTACTGTTAGCTCCAAGCTAGCCAAGGTCAGCTGGTAACGCCTCTGTGATAACATATTTAAGAAGGAGAAGAAGAAAAAAAAAGACAAGGCAGAACATCATGGCCACTTAAGGGAGAGGAGAGTGAGAAGTTTGATTAACACCAAGGTCGGAGAGAAGGAGAAAGAGGAGATGCCTTAAACACTGAAATAGGGCTCCAGCAATCTGTGGGGGACCATGGGGAGCAAAGATTCGCGTGCAAACCCATGGAAGACTGGAAGAGTTCACGCTGGAGCAGATAAGTGCTGGAAAACAGAAGCTGTGATCCTGTNACAGCAACAATTACAAGACAAATGCACTGTTAAGTGTCCTACAATGAATAAGAGTGGAATCATAGCATAAATTAGTATTGTGGTTTTAAGTAGCCAGAGTTTTTTATTAGCTGAGGGGGCTATCAGAGAGGCTTCTTTAAGTAGCTGCTCGAAATTTTGCCATTTTAGTACAGCTACTGTTAGCTCCAAGCTAGCCAAGGTCAGCTGGTAACGCCTCTGTGATAACATATTTAAGAAGGAGAAGAAGAAAAAAAAAAGACAAGGCAGAACATCATGGCCACTTAAGGGAGAGGAGAGTGAGAAGTTTGATTAACACCAAGGTCGGAGAGAAGGAGAAAGAGGAGATGCCTTAAACACTGAAATAGGGCTCCAGCAATCTGCGGGGGACCATGAGGAGCAAAGATTCGCCTGCAAAGCCATGGAAGACTGGAAGATTTCACGCTGGAGCAGATAAGTGCTGGAAAACAGAGGCTGTGATCCTGTGGGATGTTTGATGTCTGTGTCTGGAGCAGGGGCCCGATAGAGTCCTGTAGGCCGTGGGAAGAAGAGACCCACACTGGGGCAGCAGAGCAGCATTTCTTGGGAGGACTGGTGGCCCATAAGAATCTACACTGAAGCAGCCAAGCAGCACCTGAAGGACTGCACCCATGGTAATGTGACTTATGTGACAACAATACCTTAAAAAGCTGCTGTCCATAAAGGATAATAAACCACGAAACAGTTTTGTAACAGACTGTTTTCAGGAGCAAACCCAATGGGAAAGCCTGGGGTTGGACTTCTTTTTCCTCTGATCGGCAGGAAAAACTACCTCTGACCATAACACCCCCCCACTTTGTCTTCCTGGGCCACTGAGGGAAGAAGAGAGATCTTGGGAAAAGGAGGGGTAAAGCCGGGGAAGGGTGGAGGAAAGGTGTCTAACATCTATCCAACTTCTCATTCTTAAACTCTTAAGCTCTGATTTTAGTAGTAGTGAATTCTTAATATTCTAAGAGCCTGTTTTGCTTGTGAAATAGCTAATAAAAAGTTGCTTGCAATCGTTATCACAAAAGTTGAGGGGTTTTTTTTCCCTTCTCTCAGAAAATTTAGCTGTGTGTGAGTCTTTGGCATTTAGCCAGAGTCAAACCATAACAATGAGAATGAAATTACAAGAAACACTTTGAAAACCAGATTAAACTAGTGTGGCTTGAAAGATCTTTCATCTCATTATTCACAAGTTTGTAAAATTTGAAATAAGTCTTGCATGAATAATACTTTAAGTATATTTTAATTTTTTTATTCATATGCATCATAAGCAATATTTAATAACAATTACATATTAGATATTTTTAATTATTGCTTTAAAATATGTACAATAAAGTTGGGGGGATGTTGGTCTTTTCCTCCCCAAAAAAGTCACTATCCTTCTGCTGCTGGGCATTCCAACATATTTAAAGCCAAAAAACTAAAATGAGGATGTAATGTATCTTTTGGAATCATTTTTCTTGATTCTCATTCATTTCTGCTGCAACACTGCCTATAGCAGAGCAGAATTCATCTTATCAACTAATCCATAAATGCATACCTGTGCAAATAAAAATTTAGAGCAACATCTCCAAAAATTTGTAGCTTTTGGAGTGCAATTAGAGCCACCATAAAAAGCATAAAATTGATATTCAGGCAAGAGATCACCTGCACATTTTTAAAACGAGATTTTTCCACACAAACTGAAAGTGACAGTCTAAGGGGCAGGTGCACTAAAAGCCTCTGGAGATATTTTCAGCTCACTGCAGCTCACAAATATCCCCAGAGGAATACTCTGGGCAGAAGCAGCTACCCTGGACCACCACATGCAACCTAAGAGCTAGACAGGGCTGTTGTCAGTGCAGAGGTGGCACAAGCACATCTCTGGCTTTTGTATGCAGGTGGTCAGAGGAGATGGCCGGTAAGATTTTGATATTATAACAAGATCATTGCATGCCCTTCCAGACTCCACAATAAGCATCTTGAACTCAATAATATTTATATATCGTAAAGTAAGCTACATTAAATTTATCACCATGTCAATACAACAGCTGTCACTGATCACTTGGAAAAATCTAATAGCAACAATAGCAATATAAAATCAATGGTAATAATGCTTGACCCTTTAAAAAACGGACATCTTCATTTCATTTGCTAGAAACTACTAAAATAAACAAAGTTTCATATTTAAGGCCAAAAGGTGTGATTATAGCCATTTAGTCTGAGCTTCTGCACCATATTGCCATGAAATATTATTAAATGACTCTCACATCTAGTCTAGAGCTTCTTGGATTCACCACATGCTCAGCTTCACTGATCCAACATTTTATCACTTACTATTTCAGAAAGTGTCATTTGTTCCAGCATCAGTTTTTCCTAATTTTACTTTCTCTATTTTACAAAGACTTTTTCTACAAGTGTGGAGCAACTTACTACCAGAAATATTGCCTCAAAGTCATTACAGAAAGATTGTCAAACTTCTCTTTTCTGAACTAAGTGAATATTTTTAAGTTTTTAGTGCAAGAGACACAGATGTCAGATCAGCCTTGTAATGCTTTACTCAATACAGTGACTTGCCCATATCCTCTGTAAAGCCCACACAACTGAGACACTATTTTAAGACTCCTTACAGTAACATATTGGTACTACTGCTATTACTCAATATTCTGCTCTTATAGCTGCTATGAATATTTAAAAGCTTGTATTTAGGAGTCACAGAAGGTAGTGACCCATATTTTTTAACAAATCACAATGCACTGCTATGTTATGCAAGTATGATACACATCCTACATTCCTAGAAACATGAGGGCACAGCACTTAATATGATTATGGGACAGAAATGCTCTTTGCAGTAACTGTAAGACATAGCTAAGTATCAGCCCAAAATACAAATCTTTAGTTTGCATATAAGTAGAAATTTCCCATGTAATTTACCTGAAAAATAACTTTTTACTCCTTAATGATTACTCCTCCTCTTTACTGAGGTATTAAAAATTATTCAGGTTCAAAAAAGATGCAGGTAAAAGATAAAAACCTCCCTCCCAAGAAAAAAACCCTGCAGCAGGATGTTAGGTGCAGGAAGGTATCTGAATTACTGCAAACATAAATCACCATTTTCCTACTCTATGTCTGGATATACGCAGACGTCAAATACTGATTCACTTCATCTTTTGGCAACACCAGCATCCATCAGTTAGAGAGAAACTATGCAGAGCAAGAGAAATGCCACTCGCTTTGTCCATAGTTCAGATGGAATGTGAATAGAAATTCTAACTTATAGGATGACCAAAGATCACCAAAGGTGAAGAGGTAAGCTTACTTGTCACTCAAACCTACAGTCACAACTCAGCAGGTCTGCTTACACTAATTAGGCTACAACATAGGAAAAGGTCAACTTGATAAAATACCAACAGAATTAATACACAGTGACCTCGTCATTTTCTTTGATTTGATTACATGTACCCTGCCAGAGGAAGATTTCATGGGCTGCATTTTATTCATATCCACTTTTATCAAACACCTCTTGTAGAAAAAAGTGTTAATCCCAAGATGCATCTATTCAGACAGAAAATTTAAAAATTAATCTGTATCTCAAAAAAGGCATTGGTGCCTTTTTTCCCCCTTGTTTTTGTTATTTCATCTCTTTCCTGCTGACTTTATATTTATCAATGCTGTATAACCACAATACTGAAAAGAATTCTAAGTGTCTTCATAAAATGGGAACATCACAACACATTATTAATGAGAGTGGAAGACTGAATCCATTTCTCCATCTCTTTGAGTGCATTGAGTGTTTTGTATATTGGTCATGGGTTTTTCTGTTTTGTTTTAATAAGAGTTTCTATGTTTCTATTTTTTCCACTCACAGGCTTCATAGTGACAAACTGTTTTAAGGGGATAAAAAAAGGTTTTACAAATAGCATTTTATTCCCACTTTCAAGGACAGTATTAGTTTCTCCCAAACTGCAGTCTGCTAAGTGACAAATCTTACAGGAACTCTTGGGCAAACTCTGTAGAGTATAACTACACCTCTTTGTGTATTTTAGTGGTGTTGGGTGCCGGGTTTTTTTAAGGGTTTTGTCTTTGTGCCTAACACAGAGAAGCTCCAAAGAAAAGCTTTTTCAATTTTCAATTAATTTGAGTTAATTAGAAAAGGAAAAATCTATTTCCTGAGTTTCACTGCTTTGTTCTGAATTTTCTGTCATGCACTATTCTTCCCTTCAGCCATGATACAGATTATGTTTTTTAACACGTTCTTCCTATTTTTCAACCACACTTCTACTAACTCTTAATAGTCTTTTGCATTATTTAACTATTTTTCTCTATATTAAAGATATTCATGGTTCAGTACTGCTACATAACTTAGTTTATATTCTTCATTTTCTGTGCTATTAACAAATATATTAAACATTAGAACACATACAGCATTATTCCCCAGTTCAGCTTTTCCAGAAGCCCCATCTCATCCGTTTAAGATTTTTCTTCATTTACAGTCACCCTGCCAACTCTTAGATCATATGGCAGCATCTCCATCACAGTCAATTTGAATCAATTTTTTCAACATTTCATGAACCAGATTATCACATGCCTTACTTAAGTCCAAATCCATTACATTTACAGCACTTCCTTCATTCACCAGATTTGTAATTCTATCAGAAAGGTAATCGAGTTTGATATGCCTTTCACACCATCCTTTTAACTTTTCCATTTTCTAGCCAAAACCTATTCATCACACTGTACTTGCAAAATGCAGAACCACTGTACATGCAACACTGAAAAGAAATAGTTTTGTGGTTTCAGAGGCTGAGCAACCTTTACCATGTGAGCACAGGCTCAACTTGTTTAAATCTCATCTCCCACTTAAGAAAGCTGACCTCATATTATGATTCAGCACACACACAAATCCAGGGCGATTCAGCTGGCTTTGATACAATTTGTACAATTGTATATAGCTTCAAAATCCAAATCAGAGTTGAATGCAATCACCATTAATACCCACTTGGCTCTGCATCCTGTTAATGCTAGACAACAAACGTGTTCTTCAATCAACAAACTCACAGAAGCTACTCTTTTTTTCCTTCCAAAGCCAGACATCATGGCTGCTGCTGAGGTCAAGCTGTGAAAACTGTGGAACCAAGACAAATTATGGATGGCTGTTCTCATCTGCTGGCTTCTCTCATTCTTGGCTCTGAAATGCATGTTATGATGGCTAGGGAATCACCCTCGCTCAGCTGGCACCTGGAGGCTCCTGCATTCATTCAAACACGGAAATAGACACATTTACTTTTTAGCCTGTATTTTGCATTGTAAAAGCAACAGGCTACAACCACTGGACAAATGCACATTGTGGCTGCTGCTGCTATGCAGGACTTTCATCAATATATCCCCCACTTTCCTTCTCAATTACACCAGCATAGACCACTTTATTTTAAGAGTAGTTGCATAAAGAATGCAAGCCAAAGGTAACTGCTTCCTAAAAGCTACAAATGTTCCACATGACCAAGCCAAATTGGGCTTCAAGTCCCACTAAGTGAGGCAGATCCCCAGACAGGGTGGACAGGTAGATTGAAACGTACTGGCTCTTCATGCCATGCTTTTCAATAAAAATGCAAAAGCAAAATTATCTTTAAGAATACAGTTCCCTCTTTGTCTAGACCACTATGGGTTCTCTGTCCCATTCTGCTCTAACTGCTTTCTTCGTGATCTCTATATTCAGGTGCCCTTAGTGAAAGAATCACCTCAGATCCAGCACTGGAACACCACTCCCTTGTGAGAAGTCCATTCTCAGACACACAAAATACACTGTGATGTGTCAGCTGCTCCCTGGAGCACAAAAGATTCGCAAAAAAGTGAAAACAACTAGCATCTTTGTTGGCCTTTAACTAAATACAGATTTCTCCTAAACCATGGACAAGCCTTGCTCTACCACAACACAATCAGACCAAGATAACAACCTACTATAGCAGTTTCTTTTGCCTCTACTACTGTGAATCCTTCAGCTCTGTAGAGCTGCTGCCACACTGACACAGAGAGAGGTGAGCCATCCTTCAGGACACACTTGGCTGTGTGGCTGGGGCAGAGCCTCCTCCAGCAATGCTGCCATGTAGAAAGTGCTGCCACTCCACTCTCATTTGAGGCCTCCTAGACAGCGCACATTCCTGCAACTGGATCCTATCCCATGTGAGAACAAGTGGCAGGCTCCAAATCATGATGTCAGGCCTCCTTAGTCCTTGCAAGAATAGGCTAAATTTGTCATCACTGACAGCCAATACAGGACACATGACCACCTGAACTGCTCACACACCAGCGTACACACACCAGGTACCTTGTTACTGGCATTCCAAAGGGTCTTTAATTGACTGCTTCAAATTAAACATCCCAAACTCTTTTCAAACTAGAAACACACAAGGTTGTATCTCAAGGATACAATTCCATTTCTTTGTTTTTGATAAACTTGCCAACAATACCTTCAGGTTGAAGTAGAGATGATTAAGGAAGGAAACACCAAAATGTATTTCATATACCATGTATTTCATATACCTGGCATTGGTATCCAGGTTGACTAGCGAGGTAAATCTAGGAGCAGAAAACCTTTTTAAACATCTTGCCAGTCATGGAAAAAAAACCCAAACCAAAACACTACAACAAATTTAAAATAATGCACTGTCTGTCTTCAGCCAGATGAGTAATATTACAATTAAGGGATTTATAATGAACACAGTTTAAATCATAATGAGACCCCCTATTAAATGCAAACTCAAAACAATTATTTTTAAAAGCTTATTTTCATCAGCCTCTGCACAGAGCAATCCACATCAGCTGGCTACTGCCAAGCACTTTTGAAATGTTCAGTACTCAACCAAGGACAAGCTGAATGTAGCTTAAGTCAGAACCATCATCAGCTACAGAAACAGAGTATATGCAAAATGAACCAGTGCCTAGTTTATATACAAAAGCTGTATTTTAAAAAATAAACAAAGGAAAAACAAGGTTTACCCATTGAAGGATTTGGATTTCTTGCAGAGATACCACACAGATAGTTAAAAAGACAAAAACAACAGGATTCAGATCAATGCTGTGGTCCCCAGCAGTGCAGTAGCAAAGAAGTACAAACCTCCATCATCTCAGTCTTAATCACAGTTTAGTACGAGTTAGACTGGACCAGCCTAACACCTCACTGGCATGCGGCCACTTCTGTGAATGAAGCTGTTGATCTCATTACACTTTCTAGTAAATTATAGTAGACACATCAATAGCTATCAGCACTACTGTGACATTCTGAAAGGAAGTTAAGGGTTGGAAAGCTCTGGCCCCCAAGCAGCCCTTTTTTCCCCTAGAAGAGTTCCTATCACATCAAAGTTGGTAAATACTGCTAGATGTGGTAATAGTAATACAGACACTGACAGATTCAATTCTGTTTTGATGGCAATCCAAAATCTCTATCAGGAAATTAATTCATGCTAAAGAAATAAATCTACTCTCTTTAAGAGGTCACTTTGTAATTAATTATACTCCAGCTTTTAAAGCATTTTGCAAAGTGCAGCTCTCTCTGACATAATTATCTCACTGGCTGCATTTTATGGTAAATCTGAATTGAGAACTCTAGTCTGGAATGCCAGGAGTGAGACTACTTTAACATAAAGCTTCAGTAGGTGTTTATAACAAATATTGGAAAAGCAAGTAATAAAATATTACACAGCCTTGAGACAAAAGTTAACGAGACAATAAACAGTAAGAAATTAGGAATATGGCATGTATTCTGTTCTGGAAGCAGAAACAACACAACCAGTTGTCTCTTAACACTAGCTTTCATACTGACTAATGTTACATGATTTTGTTCAGACATGAAAAAAAACACATCAGAGCTCCTCAGTGGCCATTCCATGGCCCTCTTCAGCCCACACACAGCCCAATGGTACCATGTCCTTGCTCCCTGCACCTGACACACCCCCTCGTGCCTTCAACATCATCCAAACAACTCCAAATCACACACCCAACACTGCCGCTTTTCTCCAGCACTGCGGAAGGCACTTCTCATCTCCCTGGGGAATATGGGGGCATTTCCCTTTGCAGAGGGCTATGTATACAGCTAATGGAGAGATTTATCTACACCTAGGCCTTGCTCAGGACTGGGCACACACATGGGAGACTGGTACCAGTGTACCTGGTAAGGCAGTTAAAAAACAAGCAATAGGTCCTGCCACAGCACACTGGGCAACCCTCCCCATCGGAGACATTCCCATTCATCTCCCCACTCCACTCAACTCCTCTTCTTTTGTTTTCACCTGTGCAGCCTGGATTTCTGGTCATCTTTTTTCAACCAGTGTCTCCTTCAGTATTTGCTCCTTAACTCATTCCAGTTGGCCAGATCCTTACTTTTTTTCTCTTCTCAGAAAGGTTATTCTGCTTCACCTTCCCACAGCGTAAAATGAAATGTTTCTTTTTCTCAGAGAAATACAGCTCAAAGCAATTAGCGATCACCAAGAGTTTAAGTTAAATCTTTTATAAATTCAAGACAGATTGTCTTCCACTGGAATTCCATTTCTCCTTACCTTTATGTTAAAAGATCCTCCTGTTTTGCAGGTAGAAGGAAATTGGAAATAACGAGACCTAAAATACATCCTGACATTTCAGACCATCTTTTCTAAATCAGTACAAAAGACTAAAGGTCTAGGGCTGCTAAATCATATTCATTCCATAGCATTACACAATGGTAGTTTAAAATAGTAAATCAAAATCTCAAACATGAAATACTAGCTAAATCAGCTTCAAAAAAGCACACATTGTAATAAAAATAAGCAAAACAGTGTAGCATAAATCAAAATAATTTGTTATTATCAGAACTAAAATTAAAGGATTTTTTTTCATCAGAATACAAACATTCCCACTATAGATTTTTACCAAACCGCATTTATCTTCAAACCTAGTTTTGCAGATGGAAAGGTACTGTACAATTCTGAAATGCTTTGAGATACTATGCAGATTTCAGGGTACTCTAATCCATCCATAGCATTACAGTCACTACACATGTGAGATGACTGGCTTTCACCTTGGCCAAATTCAACCTTTTCTTGATATGCTTAACCTAATAGGGGTCTGCATGTGCCAACATTCATTTTTGTTTCTGGTGTGGCCATCTTAATCTTCCCCTTTTACTGTACTGAGTGTGAGATTTACAAATATTCCGCAGCAAGACATTTTAACCCACACCTTCCCACCTTCATCCCCTATTACCTGGCTGCTGATTTGAACAACGAGGTATACTAGAAGCCTGTGCAAACAACTTTCTCTGTAACTGAAAACAAAATAAAATAAATGCCCTTTGAGAAGTATTTTATGTGAAAACTAACTCCATTTTATTACTTTGTTGCAGAATTCAACTTTTACACTTCTTCCTGGCTATTTTAAACCGGACATTTCTGAGAAATATCTTGATGCAAAGTAGCATTCTAGGCTCTCTTTAAAGACTTTATTTACTTCTGATCATATCAACCCAATTTGAGTTAGAGATCCATCAGAATTAAGTACCCTACTACAAACAGCCAAGAGGACAGGGTAACAGCTTCCTACAGTTCTCCAAGTACTCTCTCCATATACTCCAGTGATGTTTCTTTACACGGAGGTGTCTACAGTTTTGGCAACAAATGACACTTGAACTAGGATCAGAAAAGGTAACTTCAGTTGCTTCATGACTCACTAGAGCCTTCTACCTTCCTTCACACCGAGAGAAGCATAACAGACCACAGAAAAGTGCCAAACTTGATCTCTTAGTTCTGATAACAACGAAACAACCATGTGGATTTCCAGTTAAGGAAAGAAGCTAAAAATTGTTCAGAGTTTATCTGTCTCTCAGTATTTTAATTAGACTGCTCTGAACCTCAAGTCACACAGCAAGCCTCTGGAGCAAGCTGGTACAGAGTTTTGAATTCAACACCTCTTGCAGATATGAATGAGTTGCTAGCCAGAATGCAGATTTGATAAAAGATGTAAAGAGAAAGTTTTGTTAGTTATTTATAATGACTGCAAAAATTTGTCAGTGAAGGTAGTAGCAATGTAAACAAGAACATCTTGGCAGTGCCCAACACACAAACACCATTTTTTTTTATACAGCAATTAATTCTAAGTGCTGTCTCTTTAGTATTAATTCACACTGAACTACAGTCGTCCATATGACACAATAAAGCAGCAAGCATATATCCTGTAACCACATAAACCCATCTTTGGGATGGCAAGCTGTTCTTTGCCAGGTCAAAGCTCTGATTCCATCAATCTATCTTATAGTAGTAATGCTTTTTCAATGGAAATACAGCGTACATATGCTGGCAGTTCACGTCTACAGGATCAGATCCCAGAGTCATTTTTGTGAGCAGTATTTGACCCATACTTATCTAACTATTTAAATAAATATGGCAGCCAGGTTTTAAATGATGGACCAGAAGTACAAGACTACATTATTTTAAAAAGGCAATTTACAAGAACTTATATTATCATACAAATTCCACTGATTCTAAAAAAAAAAAAAAAATAAAAAATCTGTAGAACAGAACCTACTGCTTCAAAATGTAATTTCAGAAAAATACTACCATCTGAATCTAATTTTATTTTTTATATTCAAATTTGGTTGAATACATGCTATGAGTATTGTCTATTAAAAAACCCATACAATTTTCTATATATCTCATTTGCAATTCTGCTCAATCATTGAAAATTCCTAGTACTGCAGCTTCAAAGGCTGCTAAGTCTGTCTGGTTTTCTGGCCATTTGCAGCTACACACAAAAATATTTGTGCTCCTCAAATCTTTTAGTCATATTTCTGCTAGATTACAGACACTTCTGCTCAGTCCCCCACTCCCCTTCTCACTGTTGAGGCATTAGGTTATGCAATAGGCTGTGAAATAACACAGTAATATATAGTATATCCAGGTGCAACATGAAAAACAAGGCCTTATTGGTATGCAGTGGTGCAAAGGATATTCTCTGAATGATTGTTCTGTCATCACATGTCCATAGGTCACGATACGTTTGATAAAAATATGAAGAAATTATTTTAAAAGGATGTTTCACTAACACAACTATAATCTCTTCTGCCCTGCTGCTTTAATCCCTGAAGATCTTTTTTAATAAGCCTCTCCCACAGAAACCGATTAAAATCCACATCTTTCATATCTTCTGAATAAAAGAAATAGCACAAAGAGTAGTAAAAGTGTTAGTATAAAGAGTAGTATAAAGTATTAGTAATTATGCTGAAAGTGCACTTTAACAGACTGTTTCCTTTGATTTATTTATTTCAGGATATCCATGAATGAGCATAGTCAGCCATAACATGACAGTATTTCAGCATCCACAGGAAACCTAGTCCAGTATATAATTTACTGGATGACAATTCTAATGTAGCAAAGAAAGAGGAAATCACCCATATCGGTGTTATTAATTACAAAGGAAATTACCTTGGTACAATCTGAAATCCACTTAAAAGCATGAATATTTGTTGCTTATGGTAGGTAAAGCCATAACTCTCCCCATTTCAGGCCTTGGGTCAAAAATTAAACAATTCCATAAACTTCACATGAATCATCTATATTTAAGAGTAGAATAAACTTTCCATGATGGGGTATCTCAGCTTTCTGCTAAAGTACCTGCAAGTTCTAATTCCAGCTTGTTTGTATTAAATAAGTCACTAGAAATTAGATTTTAACTACATGCTTTGCAGTCCCTGCTTCAGTTTAGAAAACTCCTTCAGTCACACTGGCTGCAGAATGGAAACTGTCAGGCAGCAGCACAGCCCCACGAAGTGGAACAGGGGCTTTGCCTGACCTTTGCTGAGACTTGGTAGGAGACTATGAATTAAAATGACAAGTAAGGAATGAGCCCTCACACCAAGGAGTGACAATAAGGAAAAAACGCAGCCCTTTGCTGTATCTATTATCTCCCAAGGCCTTCTGAAATTACAATTTCCAAACAGAAGCTCCATATATAGGAGAGTTACTGAAGCGCAGAGTTACAAATCCTCATGAAGTGCAGAACCACTGCCCTCCTCCAGAGGAAGATGAATACCACAGCCGACACCGAGACCTGAATGTACGTGCTACTGAAACATCAGGGAGACATGTCAGACAACACTGAAAATATTCACTCAAAATGCATCATTTACTGTACAATTCCCTGTATTATAGCTAAGGAAAAAGTAGAAGAGAACAAGTTAACATCAGCACCCTTTCACTCTGTGACCTCTCCCTTTGTTCCATAAGCAGGTCCAATCTAGCTTCTCCCAGCACGCCAGAGAAATGTCACCTGGAAGGGCCTCTATAGGAGCCCTTATATCTTGAGCAGCAAAACAAGCTTCATCAAATAGATACAATTTAACACTAAATCAAAAATGACTGAAAACTATAAATTCTAAACACATACAGAGTAAAAGATGATCATAATACATGAGGTATTGTTAACTCAAACTTCCTTGGTTCAACAACTCAAGGATAAATCTTACAGTGGAATCCAGTACTAAATATCTGAAACCAAACAGAAGCTTAATACGGTCCAGGCCACTCTAACTTCCAGAATTCTATGTCTTGTTAGGATTGCATGGACTCTAGAATAAATTACTCTAATCCAAACGTTCTGCAGAATGGGAACTTGTTTCCCTTCTCTGGTTCCAAGGTAAGCCCTTCAGCATCACCACGTAAGCAGAAGAGATCAGTATTAACATAATTACATGCACAACCTAGGGTTACCCGCAAAACAAAAAAAACCAAACCCTTGCAAATCAAGTAGTGATTTGGATGTCTGTGGGTAAGCATGAGGAAAGTCCAGCTTCAATATACAAATGCTTCAATAAGTTTCCTAATCTCTGACCCTCATCGCCAGCTCCTGAATATCAAATTCCTCATCCTCAATAGCAAATTCTACTTTTTTTTTCTGGCTTTGTGCAGGTTACCTGACAACATCAAAAAAGAACTTTTTAAGACATTGAAATTCACACACATAAAAATGTCACTTCTTTTCATGGTTTACAGCTCAATTTTTGATGAGAGAATAGGATTTTGAATAATTCTAACAACTGTGAATCTACACATGAATAACTCATGGACAGGGCTGCCTGACCAAGCATGCCTGTCTCCAAAAAGCAGATCTGCAGTACACTGCTGGAGCACGATTAGCCATTTCTTACAGCACAATCAGGAAAAAGGGCAAAGTGGTTTTCAGCTTGGTGACCTTGCCTCCTAATTAAAAAAAGAATAAATTCTATCAGGTTTACTCCTAGTAAATCTTTGTGAAAAAACACAATTAGATTAAATTTCAGGTGGCTTGACATTTTAAGGATCTATAAAAATAGTATTGCTTTTCATGCTTAGTCAAATCTGACAAGCTTTGGGTGAATTCACTTGCTAATAGCTGATTTCAAAGTGGTAAGTTTGTGATCTCTTTCACAAAGTGAAGTAATAAATACTTGTTATGAATTGTTGACTTATTGTACACAGTATTTACTCACAGCTGCCCACATGATTGTTCCTATTTAATATTGACTTCTCTTATGAGACTATGATTCAAGTTTTCAGGTCACAAGGTTTGTACAGCTGTCCTGTAAAAAACTGCCAAGCAGTATAAAACAGCTATCACTCTTCTTACGGGCCACCTAACAGCTTTATCAGGTGGTTAAAATTGGACTGATGTGATCAAATTGAAACCTATGACCTGGTGTGAAGAAGGCTGTCCCTCTCATTAACAGTCCTCCAGAGCAGGTCCTTACTAGAAAAACATTTTGGTTTCTCAAATACTTTTGTCACTGAGTAGGGTATTTCCATCAATATTATGCAAGTCTGAAATAACCTGGTGAGGGAGAAACCCAGAAGAAAACAAAGCCAGACTCAATGGGCCCTGCAAAACAGGCTGCAACATATGAATAAAATTCTCTACTAATGAGCTTCCAGGACTCTATAAAATCCCAATATTTGGCAAAAAAGTGTTGCACTTCCCATTTTTACATCCTCTGGCATAAACTGTCATGCTTTAATTAAGCACAGAATGCAGATCACATCTCCAGGAGATGATGCCTCTAACTGCTTTTCTTTCAATAAGTCAGTATGGAAATCAGCTATGGCAGCAAAGTGGAACAGAGACCAGGGCAAGGATGCACCTCCTGGGGCCGAGCTGCCCAAATGCCACTTCAAGGGGCAACTCCTGATGAGTTACTGGAAACATTTCTTCCAGACACACTCCCTGTTGGCAGGCAGGAAGCCATCCATCTCTGCTGCTGCCCTCACAATCGACAGGCTGCATTGCTGGCAAACATGAGACAACTTGATGATCTAGGCTAGTCTTACACACATTTCACTGCCTTCAGCTGCAGAGAAAAAAGTCCATACTCTGAGGCCTTGTCCACACTGCTGTTCCCCATGAGAAAGCCCCAACCAACCCTGGGAAATTATGAGAGCTATCTTACGTAGTGCAAACAGACAACACTTTGTTCATCTGCCACTTAGAACTACCCTTCAGAGACAGCACCATGCAAGAATTGCACTTCCATCAAAAAACATTTTTGTCTGGTGACTGAGTATCCCTCTACTGGGAAGCTAAGAAAAATACAGACACAATATAGAAACAGAACTGTGCTGACAGAGAAAAATTGTGTACTTGCAAGTGCCATATCAGGATACTCAATATATTTTCATTTTCTCTCCCCCTCAAATTTACCAGCTCAGGAAAGTCAGATATGTTTTCATAATAAATGAAACCTAAGGATGGGAATGGAACCAAACTGTATTTAGTTTATCACACATGGAACCAATCAGAATTTTTCCAAGGCTGTTCTTAAAAATAAATTATACATAGATACAACTTCCACATAGTCAAGATTTTTTATGTACATCTTAGGAAAGTATGTCTTCTAACAACATTCAAATATCAGGGTATAAGTGTATAACTCATTACTCCCAATACCAGGAATCCACATTTAGGACCCCTCTGTGACTCTGAACATGGTTTATGAGACCTAGGAACTCTGTACAATAGCAGGAAAAACCCTCAGGAGCCTTTCATATGAAAGGGGTTTGTCCAAGATAACTGACCAAAGTATGAGTACAGCTCATCCTACAACCCGCACTGTGGGAAACAACCAAACAAAAGGTATGCATACATTTAAAAATATCTGAAACACTGCATTCTAGAGTGTATTTACTCTTTGAACTGAAGAATGAAGCAAGGAAAATCTACTCCACAACCATGTGCATGTTTATACAGAGGCAGATATTCAGAACCAGTATTCTCTGCTGTAGAGCTACAACATACCTCTCCCATCATCACCAGGACTTATTTTTGAAATATTATTTTGAAATTATACTTCCGTAACCAGGGTCCTGAATGAAGTACCTGAATGCATAAAGCCTCAACTTTCAGCAATGTGCCTTCAGATCTCTCAGGGTGGGTCAGTGCCACAGGGAAATACAGCGTCTGACTCCCTGCAGCTGTTCAGACCTAGTTAAATCTGTCCTTACCTTGTTCTTTGCACTGAAACATTTCACTGATGCTGTCAGAATCACCTTGGCTAAGATGGACATGCAGTACTGCAGCTGGTAAACGGAGAGTGAGGGAAAGACAAACTCTGGAGGAAGCATTTATTTCACAGGAAAAGCAAACCAATTCATCTAAGCAAGATAAAAAGCTGTGAAATGTTAGATGTCTTTCATCTCGAGTGGGAGAAATAAATACATTTTCGATTAGGTATTGCACAAGGTTCAAAAGTTGAGGAAATGTCCAACCTTTAATAAAAAAATTATGAACATTTATTATTGATGATCCTTAGTGGTAAATATCTTCATCTAATATTCTTAACTGATAGGGACTTGCCCAAATTTAAATACAGCGTCTGACTCAGCTGCATGTACCTTCCTTCTCACTGGGGAAAAGATTATAAAGTTTAAGTAAAATACAGGAGAAAGACTATGTTTTGACAGGCTTGTCTATGAATGCTTAACAAGATGGGGGGTGCTCTGAAGCCGGTGAAGTTCTTGGAATTTCCACAGTGGCCATACAGCATACATAACACCATAACATCAGCCCAATATTAATAAGCCAGAATAGGGAGACTGGAATACCTGCATGTCAGAGACTTCTTTAATGACTAGTCAATAGAACTAGTCTTCAGGTCAAGATTCTTTTCAGGCTAAAAATCAGCAAAACTTGAATCTTTAAAGATTTTTTTTTTTCTGGTAGCCCACGTGATGTACTGTGATTGATATATCCAGGATCTGAATTGCTGTGATTCTAAGCAAAATATTACACCTTAAATCACAGTGCAGTTAGCAATACTGGAAAATACACAAAGTTACTTTGCTGAATTAGAGCCCTCCTCACTGATGTAATTTTTGGGAGATGCTGAACCTAAAGCTATTGTGGAGTTCAGTAAAGCTGCCAATATTTTACTCTGCAAGGGTAGGAAGATGACAGGACAGAACACAGCAACCCCCATATAGAGACAACAAATTTCAGATCCTCTCTATGAACCCTTTGGCCTTATATAATATAAATGAAAATTACTTTGTGCATTTCTTAGGATTATTTTTTCTTTCACCTTCATTAAGGTCTTATTTCCCGGGAAGCAAAAGAACCACAAATTACTGGCAAACCAAAATATTTGCAAATGCTAAGTTCAGGCACTCCACAGGTACAAACAAGTATGTATCTTCTCCAAGCACATCCAAAATCCCTTTTGAGTGATTATCAACACAATTTGTAGTGAGTCATCAAAAGAGACTAGTTTCCTTTGCAAAACACAAATGCTGATTCTGAACTGAAATTGGTACCCATGTGCATTACTGAGGGAAAATAAATGCTATTTCAATATTTAACTGGAAAGATTACATGCTTGTTCGTACAGTTTCTCATCTACCTTAGATTTTCCTAGCTAAAACATAAGACAGTGCATGCACATGTGCAGGGTTTCTACACAAATTTAATTTTTTTTTAATTTATAATTATTGAATTGTAATAAAATAGCCAGACGTAGTCTGCTTAAGTATTGAACACAACTTTGAAGGAAAACTGGAAAATTCATTAATGATGTCAGTTCCTGCAGCTTCATTTTATGCAATCAGTAACTAAAATCCAAAAGAAAAAGCTGGAATGATGCTTAATAAAGCCACTTGCAGTTCAGTTCATTTTCTCTATGTGATGTAGGTATTAATTTAGATTGTGCTGTCACTTTATGTAGAACTTGCTCGAAAATCACTTAAATTTATCTCAGAACAAAACAAAAATTGATGTTTTACTTTGGTTTTATGAATATACATATGTCCCAAAGCACACACACAAAAAATCATATTTTGAGGGGAAAGTAGTATTTTCTTCCCTCAAATTTGGCTTTATTCCTACCTGCTTGCTATTGCAAAATACTTAGCTTCTAATCAAAATAATGAAAGCAGGGCTTCCATACTCAGAGGTATTCATTTGAATAAGCGAGGCAATTTCCATTTCAAATATATGTTCTGCCATGCTTCTACAAAACAAGCGAGTGTCACTTCTCATTTAATGCAGATGCCAGGTTAGAGGTTTTTATACCCCTCCATAAAAAACTTAAAGGCATCCAGGCTTGCCCATTGCTCGTCACGTCAAGCTTCCTTGTCCAGCCTGAGAAAGTTTACAGGTGGCAAATTTTACAGGTGAAGTCTGCCCACCTCCTGGTTTCTATTCTTAAGTCTGGCTTGGGATATGAACTGCATCTCAGTTTCTCCCCTCATTTGTTTCCTCACTCATAGGTATTCATGACCTAAAGTTTGGTAGGGACTTTGATATACCCAGATAAAAGATGTCAACTATTGTTATAGACTCAATCTATGCAACAACCAGCTTTGTCACTTGTGCAATGTCTTCTCCATTAGCTCATCTTGGTGGAAAAAATAATGTAGACGTTAAAGTGAAACTGTAGATCAAAATTTCATGCTGAAGTTCATTTTTTAAAAAAATCTCCTTAGAAAGTATCTTCTTTAAACAGCAGAAGCAATTTGGCAAAGGGTGATTGATAAGTCGCTTTGTTTCACAGTGTAAATCTTTAATTTCATTTGCTGTCCTTGTTACTCTGACCCAAGCAACAGTCCATAAATATTTAGGTAGCTTTCGACCAACATGCTTTCAGCTTTTGAATACTAATGCTAGCTGCAGTGAAGAAGAAAAGGAATTGCTGTAATGGACCACAGAACTAGCTGTGAATATCTAACCTGCTGTTTGTAAGGCATTCTGTTTGCTGGAATTAAAGCAGTCATTACCAGCACAAAGGAGCCCGTCACATTCTTAATGAATTGTGAGGCTGTCTTGGGAAAATAACAAATACCTTTACCTGAATAAGCATTAATGTTGTAACAACCAGCAAAAAAATCAATAGCTGTATAAAGCCCAAGGCTAAGAACAGAAAAACAAGACCGACATGCATACAGATGACCTTACCAGTGAAGAAATCAAAGAGATTCTGGTTTACTCTGCATCTCATCATGGTGCCTGACAGATTATCAACAACTTTTAAAGTATCCTTTGATATAAGTACAGTCAAGGCCCAGGGATAAGACCTTTTAATACTTGTATTCCCCCATCCTGCAATGCCCCAAGCTTATTAAACTTCAAAGAAAGATTTGGCAAGACCACTCTTGGCAAAGACTGATGTGCAATAGTGTAGTGAGCCTTCCCACTGATCCAGCCAGGAGAAATGCAAACTTGAGTCACAGAATGCCCCTTATCCTCTTGGTCAGCAGATACAACATCCATATTCAGTCTTCAAGAAGACAGGGTCATTCAATCCATGAAAAGGAATTCCCCTGCCAGCTGGCCAGACCTGTCAGAGACAACACATGTAGAAACAATCCTTTGCTATTCCCAGCAAAGAGGGGCGCTGAGTATAAGTAAACATTATTACTGAAAGAACAGCAATAGTAGAAAAGTTGCCAAAATTCATTAGTACCTTGTTCCCAGCTTCTGCTAGAAGCCTTATCTAGGCTCTATTGCCTTCTTGTCTTCACTACCGAAATTGCCTTAAGAAATTATCTTGTTACATTGCTATGCTTTCAGAACTGCAGAAGGGTGTTGAGAACACTGTAGTACAGCTCTCCTTGCTCCCCAAACCTATTATCACTTCATCTTGAAAGTAAAACTACCCTCCTAGTTTAGATGCCATCCTTGTGTTTTTCTGTGCATGTAGACTTTACTCCTTAGATACTCCTTTCCTATGTTGTGCTTCTTTCTAAGGACTATGCAGAGTGGAAAAGCAAGTACCAAGGACTTACCTGTCTTTGACATCCACTAGAATTCATTGACAGCAAAACCTCACCTTTTCTTTTTTAGTAATTCTGTAAGGATAAATGGAACAAGGAATTGGGCTCCGTCTTACAGAGCAGAAGGGTAGCAGTCTAAAATTTGCCTTAACAGTCACTGGAGCAAATTACAATGGTGCATATATCCTCCCAAGTCCTTCATTTGCTTTTTACCTGAACTGAAAACAGAAGTCTCTGGCTGCTAAAAATGTATGAGCAATGGCAAAGCAACAAGTCTAACTTAAAATCAACACGTAAATCGAACCTATTTTTTTTGCATTATGTTATGAAGCATCTGCACACATGGAAATTACATTGCAAATAACAATTACACTAGGCTTATGGTCTGGCCTGTTCTATAAGGCTCAAAACTCACTTGGATTGACTAACCTATACTCCTCACACCCATTCCCCACCCCTCCCCATTTCTCCTTTTCTCAAAAGCACAATGTATTTGTGTGCAGCTTAAGAAAAGGCATAAAAATCCACAAATTCGCTTTCCAACTTCTCTTCCAAACTGACATAGAAGGTTTCTGCAACATAGATGATGGGATTGTACTTACAAGAAAAATATGATTCCCTAAATTATTTTAAGAATTTAAGTTCTCCCTTTACACAACTGTTTCCTGTTTAGACTGTATTTTACTCAACTCTCTCAAGCCCACTACCAGCTGCCCAGCATGCCATGTAGTGGGGTACCATTTTATCCTTTGAGTTCTGCTACATGAAAAGGAGCAAAGCACTCACTAGATCTCACAAATGGTATGGCTCACAATAAAGAAAAGTAGGCTATCTTTACCATAAATTTCAGGCACCACTGAGATAACAAGTACCCACTGAGCAGGGCAAAGAGCATTAGTAGGTTGGAAGTTTCATTTTCTTATTCAAGTGAAGGAGATCTGTTCTTACTGCTGCTGGATCCTGCAAGTTTTCTTTTATAGACAGAGTTTAACAGTAAATGTGAACAGCTGGTATTTGCTATATAGTTGTTACTAAGAGGATTTCCATTAAAAGATTTTTTTTTCCTGTTGTAAAATGAAAAAGCACTTAGGTACTATTTCTCAGAATACACTGATCCAAAAAAGCACAGCTCCTGAACAGACCAGAGCTTCAGAATCCTAACAGATGTTTTCAGAACATAAGTCTCTAATATTTAAGCACAAAAATCACCTTCAGTAATACATCTTCCTTAGAGTTTTTACACATAAAATCAGGATCTGACACCCACTGCCGTCTGAAGGGAAATTCTTTCCAATATTAATGCTGATCCAAGGCTTCAAGATCCCTTTAAGCTGCAAAAAGCTGCAAATTACTCAGAGTAACATGCAAATACATGCAATCACTAAAGAAATTGATAAAGTAATCAGTAATTACTGAATCACAAGCCAATTTCTTTGTATATCACCTGTTTAACCAGTTTTCAAGGAGATTTAGTGACACATTGGGAAGAGTTAATAGTGAAGATCTCTTTTTTTCCACCTTGAAAGGCCTAAGATAGAAGACATTAATAATAGTGTCAAACCATGGTAGTTTCTTAACAATGTGTCATTTAAAAGCACTCAGCCCAATTGTTTTCAATCTTTGCTTTCAGAAGTAACCAAATCATTACCAGACCCATGCAAAGTTCCAGTGAAGTATCTATAAACATATCTCCATTCAAAGCAATGTAACTTTAGTGATTTAGATACTTCAGCCCAGTCCCCGAAGCAAATACCTAACTAGCAGGTTAGCACACACACAGTCCATCAGATACAGCATTTTCCAAAAGCACAATTTGGTCATTCAGCATTCAACCCTCTGTATTCTGAATGCACGTAACAGCTCTGCCTTAAACCATGTTTAAAACCCCACAGTATGCTGTTATTTCTCTCATATAAATATTTCGGCAGTTTGCTGTTGTTAATGCAGACTGAACAACCTTTCAGTGCCGTATTCTGAGCGCTGAGTTGGCAGAGTGAACTGTAAGTGAAGTCTGCGAGCACTGTTATCAAAAAAAACAGCGCACATGCTACAAAGAAGTTTATCAGAGAAAGAGTGTCTTTCAAACCAGTTGCCTTTTACCCACAGTTCTTCAAGATTAGGAACCCAGCAGCACCAGCAGTGTGGATGTAGAATGTATTAAGCACTTAATCAACATCAGCTCAGAGGTGTTAGAAGTCTGGCTGAACTAGACAGGAATCGTATGTGGAAATCCTTACAAAAACCTGCACTTAAAAGTATTTCTGCTGGTGTGCCACACAGCATGGGGAAGTTGCACAGCTTACAAGTGCTGCCTTTCAGGTACGTACTTACAGGGTCTCTTTTGCTTACCTCTAGTGACTTTTAAAGAGAAATTAAGGATCCTGGGACTCGTAAGAACATGTAGAGGGAATTAATCGTTAGGTACTAGCCAACACAGCCTCTTTCAATAAAACGAGACCATTAGACATAACTTCAGGTATTGCTAATGCTCTAATAGCTGCTGGGATTTTTTATAACCAGTGCACTGCTACTACTTCGCTTTTTATCTTGGACAGAGCTTTAGGACACTTCGGGGATTTCAAAAACTACACAACCAACCTCACCACTGCCCCATGTGGTGCTTACTAGGTTAGCACCTGTAAACCAGAAGGAAAATGCTGAACCTGGCAGCACTGGCTGGTACCCGTGGCTACCTGACAGATACCTGCACTCCTTACAGCTTTGCTGCCCTTAATGCTGTGTTCCATGGGGTAGTTCAATTTCTCTGCTTCCCAGCACACAGTTAACAGTGGCACCTGTGTTGTTTTCACCTAGAGGTAAATGAACTCACTATATGGGAGCTGACATTTTTTCATAGTCCCAGGAACATTCTAGAACTCACCCATTGTTCATGGTAAGGCACAACTAATATATCCGTGATAGACACTGTTTTGTGTCACTTGCTCTGCCATTCTACACTGGAGTTAAATAATTGAGTCACCAAAAATCAATATCAATCCACATATTTCTCACAAAAACAAGGAGTACCCTCATGGCATTCACTACTCTCTTGGTATCAGCATGATCAAATTATTACAGCCAGGGACACAATCTTCAAGGATTTTCTCTATGATAGCTTGGGAAAGAAGTTGTTTCAATCTTTCTCCTTGCCAGCATGAGCTTTTAAAAAAGGTAAATCAAATTTCCCTCAGCTCTCTAAGTATCTGAGCTGCCAATGATGGTCTAAAAATGTTCAGTTCCTCAAACAGTTTCCTTAAACAGAGGAGTTGCTTTCCCTGCTTATCATTCCTAAGCTATACCCCACTGCAAAACTGCCCTTGGAGAACCAGGTTTACTTTGTCTTTATATTCATCAGCTGCATCTCCAAGCTCCCTTTAGCTGCTTTGTTAGACTTGCACAATTACAGACAGCAACGTCTTCTTCATGAGCAGCTTGTGCTCCCCACCTGCACAGGGATTTGAGCACTGGTCTGCAGCCAACTATGATTTTTAACAAGGCAAAGAGGTTTTAGATTTATAGTCTGCTGCATATCAGCAGTTGTGACCAGATTCTGTTTCAAATACCTCATTAAAAGCAAACAATAAAACAACATGCCCAGCAGATTTGTCCCATGCTTAGATCAGGCTAGGCAGACTAACCCCAAGTGTGGGATTAGGGTCACTATCAATTCTGTAAACTACTGTCTTCTAAATGCAGAGACTTAAGGTTACTCTGCTATACTATTTCTCCCCCAGAAGACCTGTAAAACATTAGACAACAAATACAGTTTTAGAATCAGAAGCACAAGTGCTGTAGAAGTCACCTGTGTCAGTAAAGGGACATTGCAATACAAAGTCAATAAAATACTTGCTAGTATGTTTTTAAACTTCTCTCACATCTTTCCTTTCCAAAAGCTCCCTGAATCAACACAGAAAACAGCACAACAGCCAAATCAGACACATACACAACATTCATAAAATGAAGACACCTTCCAGCTACTTGACATTGATATCAAACTCCTGAAATGGTGTAGTAAGTGACCTTCCCAGTTACCTTTCAGATCTGATTTTGCTCATGATTGTGTAGTAGGCAGGTGGTCTAGTCCCTCAAAAGTGTTTTTTCTACTGTGTTTGTCCTTTGTGGTTTTGCACAGCTGTATCACACTGAATAGATACTATGATCTGCATCTACGTTCTGCCAGATACGAGACAAGAGCCACAATTCTATTAAAGTGATCTTTTATCTACAAGTTTGCAAACACATGGTGCTAGAAGATTGCATTTAAATTCAACACTTAATTCCCTTAAGTCAGTGTTTAAATTCTTTACCACATGAATGAGGTGTTAATTCTATTGCTGAATTGTTATATGTGATAGGAATATATTTTTTGAAGTAATTGAACTTCATAATGAGGATAAGAATTCAGTTAGCCTGAAATGTTTGAATTAGTAGATTTCAAAGCAGCTGTACCTAAAAACAACCATGACAAACGAAGAGAAAAACATATTGTCAAAGTATTTTACTGATTAAAAGCTGTAAATTATAGATTAACTAACTAGCATAAGACTCTGCAGAAACAAGTAACGCAACCAAAAACCAAATCCATATCTTCAGGATACAGACTTGTTTTCAACCTGCAAAATGAATTAAAATTGAAAAATAATTCTTTTTTTGTTTTAAGTATTTGTTTTAAAGCAGGCATGATTCACGGTGACTTCAAAGCCTGAGTTGGGTTTTTTTTTACCTCTGAATGATTACTCTTATTAATGTGTCTCCATTGTTTTTGTTGGATTTGTTCTAATATAGATTGAATTCACCCCTGAAAAACAAAATTAATTCTTTTGTGCCTGCTTTAACCAGGTTGAAATCTCATTTCTTAAATTTAATGTAATGTATACACAAACATCACATGCCATTACACATGCAGAAAAAGCACCCGACTCTATGGAGATACATAACCTGCTCTAGCCACAGGCAGAGCAGAAAGGAGGCTGTCATCTGCTCTCATTTACACAAGCATAAATCACTAACAACCTCACGTGGGTAAAAACAATGATACTTATGTTTTAAAATATGCATATAAATATATTTAGGTATTTATACACACAAATACACAGTGTTAACTGTGGTTTTGAAACACTATCGCCTCATGTTTCATTGCCAGCTGGGGCAGCCTGCACTGCTGTTGCTCCAACTGCAGAAGGGCACTCCAAGACACTACAGCTCTTGCTGCAGTAGCAAGGACATCCCACTCTAGCAGAGGGATATCCAAAATAACTGCCTGCACACATGGTCTCTTACTGGAAAAGAAGAGTGCAGCGAAGGAAGGGGCCGTGCACCAGCATCTCCCGTCCCAGTGTGTGTGAGGCCCTCCTGAGGCTCTGACCTTCCAGTACCCTGCATGCTGCTTGTTAACGTGGTTCACACAACAGTGTGGTAAAAGGCAACAATTCCAAGGGTTCATGCTTTACTTCCATCTACCTTTTACTAAAGGAAAAGCTGTACAAGACTCAGTATGAGCTCTTATGGAATATGCCTTTTCCTAGGGCATATCTTGATGTTGAGCTGAAACCCTCCTGTTAAATTTTTTTAATATTAGAATGAAAAATAATGATTTACTTTCTACCTTTCAGATGTTTATATTCAGCAACATTTTATGCTGTCTTTATTTCTAACTTATTTTCATGAGCACAGCTTTCTTGCAATTCCTAAGAATTTCTGAACAGAAAGAAGTTGACAGTGATGTTTTTTAGATCATGAAAATATTCAAATCAACATTCAGCTACATTTTTCAAAACAGACCTGTAGCTGTACCAATGCAAATCACTTCTGTACCCAAATGGTCTATTATCATATTCATACAAGTTATTTGTTTTATAGACTTGAAATCCCTCTGTGGTGGATTTTATTATTTGCTCTTTGTTACATTAGCACTGTTATGCCCTTGGAAATACCCATGGCATTAGTTTCTGGATCTTTTTCATGTTCTCTATTCCAACAAGAGAAAACACATTGTTTTTCCTGTAACTCTCAAAAACAACAATAATATGGATACAGGAAAGAGGATTTATCCAAAACGAGGTGAAGAAGGAGAAAGAATAACTGAACACTCAGAAGAAGAGGTTCAAATAAAAAAACTGAAATTCATGGTTTTAATAAGCATTTAACGGAAGTCAAAATTTAGATTCAGAATGAGCAATTGGCAACAAAAAGGTATGTTGTGTTTGCCATGACATTTACCTATCCCATAATTTAAAACAAGATGCATTTTAGTGGTTTCGTAGTGAATAGCTGGTAGAGAGTAAGTACATAGATCACCCTGATAGACACACATGAATTTGGACAAGCAATAAGTAGTAAAATTGGAGACATAAGAAATCCTATTATTTTCATGCAAACACAGGGAAATTTAGAATTCAGTGCAAGTTCACAAACAAAGGATACATTTTAAAAATTTTGATCAGTTTCTTACGATAATTAGCAGCCCTTTATTGTGACAGTCTTTAACAACCTGAAAACATCAACATCCCTTAAGACACTCAATGTTCAATATTCATCTCAATTTTTAAAATGTAAAGATCCTCACAAATTAAGGAAAACACTCTGGTTTTGAGCTATAGTTCTGCAATCTTCTTTTTAAAAATCTACTAGAAATCTTAGCATTGTACAGACTAATTTAAACACATCAGAAAACATTTTCTAGAAAACTTAAACCATGTAAATTACTGAATTCATCTAACTACATGAATTTTTGTTTTCATATGCAGCTTTGTTTTCTAAATATAATGAAATCCATTAAATAAAGAGGTTGTGCTGTTCATTTCAGAGTTCATTGGTGCCTCCTCTCAAGAAGCAAACACTCCTCTAATGTTAAGTCAAGGTACAGAAGCAAACAACAGTCATGTCTGTTAAATTCATGTTGTTAGTCAAAGGAAAAATTTGACTCTACAAAATTTCATGGCCCCCTTAAACAGAAGGCAGATCAATTCACCTCCTTGAACTGTAAAAGAAAGAGATTATGGGCAAAATCCAATCATCTAAAGTTATCTCTTAGGGCAAATTCCAGCTGATTCCAGAGAGTGACGCAGTAGCTGAGGCTGGAAGGCGAGATCACCAAGTCCATCCTCCCCTCAGAGACCACTGGAGTAGAACAACTATCCCACAAAAACTGTCATGAAAATCACTCTTCAGGATATAGGACCTCAAGTTTGGGGGAAAAAAAAACCAAATGCACCTGATTTAATTCTATAGATTTTTAGACGAAATTCTGTACAATGTTGCTACTTTCCTTCCCCCTGAAATCTTAGGCTCTTCTTGTTAGATATTATACAAAACAGACACAACTTTTTATTTAAAAGTACATTTCTCAATAGCTGTTTACTCATACAGATTGTTACACAATATATTGCCAAAATTCAGACAGATTAGATTTTCCTAATCATTTAGCATATATGGCATAATTGCATTTTTAAAGCAAACCAGACCTTACATAATGCTTATGTACCTCATGTTCTACACTGTGTGAAGGTCAAAAAGTCAGTTGAAAGACTCTGTACTAATTTTCTCTCTTGGTGGATCTGAAACCAAGGCATACATAGATTAAAATCTCTCAAGTGATGACAGACAGGATTATATCCAAAAACTTTATCACCGTTTCCAACTATCAAAATAATATTATATAGAATCAAATGACCAACTAAATACACTGAAACAAAACATTTAAGATGAAACTGAAAAAATTATTGCCAAAGTACTTACTGCTATGTAGTCACTACTAACATGCAGTACTGTCATTGGGCAAGATTTAGGTCTTAGAAATACAGTTCAGTATTTCTCAGCATGCAATAGTAAATAGGTTTATTCTAATAATCAGATCTCCCAAACCAATTTGGATCAGTAATAAATTTTAAAAAGTAAATCCATTCACATTTTTAGGGAGCCACTGATAGACATTAAAAGAAAAGTAACTAGGAAGTGCAAGTCAAAATAAGTAATGGGAGACACGGACAAAAAAGTCAACTGCCTAAATACAAGCTACAGTAGAAATGCCTTAGCTGAAATGGGATATGTGGCTAGTTAACAGTCTGGAAGCAGCAGAGGACATGAGTCAGTAGAAGAGTAATTGTCTGTTAAGAGTAATAACGATTGAGACATTATAACCATGACTTCTCTGATACAGATTAAATAGATAGATACTATGAACAAGAAATTGTACTTTCTGTAGCTTAAAATTCACTTGCATACTTTGCTGTTATACTAACCAGGACAATATTGCTATGGTTTAATCTAACCTTGATCATAAATCTTCATCTCCAGCAGAACTTAAAACTGCAGATTAGACTTAATATGCATGTCCTCAGCTAGGATACAAGGAGATTTTTTCAAGGACATTTCCCAAAATGAATCATCTGCAGAGATGAGAAGCTCTTTTCACTTATTGCACTACTAAAGATATACGGAATATGAACATACTGCCTTTTAGAAGATTATTGTTTGATAACAGATGGAGATAGTATATTGGTTGACCTAATGAAATCTATGTATGTATATTTTATGCCTTCCTGAATGAAATTTTAACAAATTTCACAACACATTAGGTGGATCTACCTTCTTATCTGCTGAGATGTTCCACATCCAGATCAAGAATGTATTTAAGTTAATAGATTTCAAAGGAATAGTAGTGATGAAAATTTCAAGTTTCATTCCTTGGGAAAGAGCTTGAGTTTATTTAATTAGGTATATCTCTTTGATTCGGTTTGATTTTGAAACTGTATATCAGTATATGCCTCCTATATGATATTCACAGAAACAGAGAAACTGCTCTGAACTCTTTTGCATTTCCTAACCCAGACCACATATATGTCTGAACAATTACACAAATATAATACAGAATATATTTATAAAAATCCAATTTTAAATACATGTTTTATGGCAATAAATTAATTTTACAGTACAGGTCCAAAGTTACTGCTGTTACTTGTGGTAATTTCAAAATACCACATAATAGGCTCATCTGTGCTACTGGTCTTGCTACTATTACTGTTTCTAGGGTAACCCATATTGTGCTCAAGACCATATAGTGCAGCTACTGTCTTTAGAGACCTCATGCCTGTACCTCAAACACATTAATATTTAATGTGCTATAGACTGGCTACAACTCAGCAGTGTTAAAAAAAAAACAAAAACAAAAAAACCACGCACACACCAAAAAACCTCCAACCTCTGCAAGACAACTCTAATCCCATAACCCAGAGGATTTGTGCCAAAATTTCACAAGAAAGCCAAGAACAATCTTGCCACTTCACATTGTTTCTTCCCCCTCCTTCTGCCTTCCCCCAAAAAGAAAAAAAAAGACAAGGTAAATGCTTGCCTTGGTCAGACATCTGGATGCTATTCTTCATTAGGAGAGAAAGAAGTAAGTTTCAGTGCAAATAATTGAAGGTGAAGAATCAATTGACAAACTCAGATTTATATGTCCCTCACCTCAGTTAGTTGTTGTGAGCACATATATGAATTAATTTAATGGCTTCAGAGATCTGGTCCTAAACGGTTCATGACCTGTTTAACAATTCTCAGAAAAAAAAAAAAAGAAAAACACCACACACCCCAAAAACCTAAAAGTCTGATCATTTGGTTGTCAGCTCTTTGAAGAGCCAAGCTGCATTAGCTGCTAAAGCAAACAAACCCATTTGATCTCCCAACGAGATGAAACAGAGTGCAGCACAAAGACTTCACATGTCATCATTCAACACAAAAGCAATGCTTTGCAAGACCATGTTCAAGGCATGGCTACTTCACTAGATCTCTTCAGATTACTCAAGCTGAGTACATTTTAAGCACTAAGTTTATCTCACTGCTAGGAGTACCGTGAAAAACTAGCAGATTCCTCCCAAAACAACAGTGTTACAAACAGAATATGCCCATAAAACAGCACTCCTGGGGAATAAAACAAAGGAGGAGGCGGCGACTTCCCCCATTAGCAGCCATGGATTTTGTAAAACACTTCAGTGTTCTCCAAAACGTTCCTGAAGCAAACATGAGGTGACTCTGCATGAAGAGAAGAGAAAGGACCAGCAGCAATCTAAAAAGTGAATGAAGATGCTGAAACACACTAGTCTGCATCTGACCTCTCTGCTCGTTGTTCACACAGGTTATATAGCCTGCAGGAAAGCAAATCCTACAATCCAAGTCAGTCCATTTGCTTTGCACAGTACAACGAACAACAAAAAAAAAGCAAGTGAAAAAAGGCCACTGATCTGCTTTCAAGGCACTGCCCGAGTGCTGCTGATGGAGGAGGAGGAACAGCAATCAAGGGAACCTTGCTCAGCTATTTGAAGTAGCTGCTTATTAAATACCAATCTAATGTCTTTCAAGAAATTGCTTTGGCTTTGTGGATAACTTTTTTGTTTACTTTTTTCCTGATGTCTTGCTTTCCATGATAGCTGTAGCACTATAACTGCCTTTATTAAAGATGTTCTGCACTGTTCTTTCATTTGTGAGAAAAGAGCAGCCATGGACACCTAGAAATCAGAAATCACTTCTGCAAGAATTAGGATCCTATATGCTGAGTTCTTCGGCTTATCTTCCAAATGCAGTGTGCAAACATGTACGTATATACAATTCTTATATTTAAAACTACAGTAAAGGCTAGACATATTATACAAGTTAGAAGACAAAAAAGAACAAATCTATTCATAATTATTTAACAGAGGCTTAGTTACTATGGTGATGAGTTTCCTATAGGTACTGTAGTCAGACAAACAACAACACACATTTTTGGCAGTGTATCTTTATTTTTCAATTATGATCAGAACTCTTCTCTTATAATGAACTACAGAACTCTCTCTGTTCTTCCCCAATGCTTTTAAAACCAAAGTATAAAAAGCATTCAAATGGACAGATTTGATAGGTGGGAAGTGCTGAGTAGAAAGGAATTGCCAAGAAATACACTCTCCATGATTTTTCTAATGTTTTAATAAGTGAATATTAAGTAAATACACTACTGAATTAAACATAGTGATGTATTTATTAGAAGTTAATATCAACTGAAATAAAACATAGGCAAGAGACAGTAAGTTTTAATACTGACTAAAATGAACACTCATGTTCTTTACAATGGCATGCTCTAAATTTTATTACAAATACTTATGATATAGGTGGAATTTTTGTTTCAGGTTGAATACATGGGCCTGCAATGAGTGGGAGATTTGGACTAGAATAATGCTCAAAATCTCTAGAGGCTAGAGAAACTGGGAAGTCTATTTGCAACTGGTAGTTTGGAAGACACATGCCACCATGGGGAGATGATTTCCAGCCGGCCTAAAGATGGCAGCAATCAGCTCTGAACAGTTCACCTTCTATCAGTCTTACCCAGTTTGCCATTTCAAAGCCAAGACAGAGCTCCGGGGCTGGGTTTTCCTATGGAGTTTGGGTGAGATAGAGATATCTGACTGCCAGTTATGCAGGCAAACTCCCTTCCTAAGAACAAAGAAAGCTGGAGCCTGAGAAGCAACACTTCTCACCTACATACCTACTCACCTATCCCCCAACTCTTCAACACTGTTACTTCCTCATACAACACAACTTTCAGAAGTCCTGGACCTTGGCATTCAAATTCAGACGTGGCCAGGTAAGTTAGAGCTGGGAGTCTGGGGGTTGGTTTTGTTTGCTTGTTTAATGGTATTACTTTCATCACTTGCAAACTCACCTTCTACATCAGATGACTGTGGACAGGGTTGTCTGTCAAGCTAGAAGTGCATTAATCGAGATAAATAAACCCACAATACAGTACTTGTCCACTAGACCATATTTTCCCTTGCAACTGTATTTTCTGACGGGATTAGTTGTCCTTTGCTCATATTTCTTAGAAAAAGAAATAAAACAATTAGAAGCAGCAGATGCTGTTTGCAGAGAGCACCCTCAGCTGCAGTTGCCATGGCTGGGCTGTCAGGGCAGGCCAGCTCACAGGATCTGGCCCCATGTTCTAATATTAAACTGGATTATACTCACTGCACCGACACTCCACTTTACTCATCTCATTGAGACAGACATTTGGCATCAAAACCAACACACTAGCTCAAGCATGTGCACATCACCATAACAAACTGGCATATGGCTATTTTCAGAAAATCTGCATTTGGCATAAGAGGTGAATAATGTTTCCGGATTCCAACATCTGACCTTTCTGACACCAGAATGACGGAACTTTGTCCTAGTCCTCTAACTGAGGACTGATTGCAACCACCTGGGAACAGTAAAACATTTCAAATACTGTAACAAATGAGGCTGATTCTTTCCCACTCTGCCTCAATATTTTTCTAAATTCAAAAGCCATGTGTAAAAATACATGGTCCTGTTCTCACTGCTTGCAAGAAGCTGTTCAATGCATCCCCCTTAGAAAGGCAAGTGAGCCTTACACATGTATTTTTCTAAACAAAGATGAATAATTATCTACTGCTACTAATTGTTCTTGTTTGTGCATATTGCCATCCTTTTAATGTGAGATTATTCTGTTATAATGTAAAAGACTACACATAGATAAATAGTGGCCACATCAAATGTTTTGCATTCTCTTCCCATTTCCCAGCTGTGTGAGGTAGAAGGCATCAAATACAGCTATCTATTTTAGTATCTAGTTACCTCTGTTATTTGAACCTTACTTACCTTAATCCTCAGTGACAAGAAGGGTGTTACTGTTATTAATGAATGTCACCATTGGAGTTTTACTGAAGGTTCTCCAATGTCGGTCTGCTGAGATGCTGCTAATTAGTACTCCTTGCACATCATTTTAGAGAAGCCAGGAACTCAGTTGATCCAGCTTAGGTCCTATTAGAGCTGGCTTTTCCAGACAAGCTCGACATCACCTTGTATTGGAACATTTAAACCATTTCTGGCTGCTTGGTATGTGGAGGACTGTACTTGCCAGGACTCATTTCACCATTAATTAGAGAACATGATCTCTTTTTCCACATATTGATGTAACTCAGAGCAGGAAAGGAATATTTTAAATCAAAGCTATGACAAAGGCATTGAGGGAACTTTCCACTTCCTTCCCCAAACCACAGTCATGCTAGTTTGGTATTAACACAGGAGCAATTTTAGTTGGAATTTACTCTCCTCTCAAGCTGAGAAGGCAAAGCAGACCCTCTCACTGAAGGTGGGCTCTCAGGTTAGCAGCCAGTTCAGCGAGCTGTGCTACTGAGCCCTGAATTGGGACCATCCAGACATGAACCTGAAGGGATAGAGAAGGAAACAGCTCATCCTTTTTCTGCTCTAATTAAGTAAGGGAAGCATAGCTCCCAGGAGAAGAGCCAGCAATAACAGGGAGCACAGCTTGGTGGAAGCATTACTGAGCAGCCAACTCAGGAAATGGCTATGATTTGGAAGCCAGTTTTACTCAGCTGGACCAAACAGACTCCACAACACAGCCCAACACAAAATCAAAGAAATGCATGAGCTAGTTCGATATCAAGATATAATTTTTCTTTTATCATTTTACATTTTGCAGTAAGTCACACATTCTTCCAAATATGCTATAGCCAGGTTATTTGACATGTCCTATACTTTGCATTTCAAATTAATTTTCAACACTAGACAGGTTATTGGTCACGGAAAAAGCTATCAATCCTTTTAAAACCACACCCTCAGTGTACACTGGCATTTTTTAAACCACTTTTCTTTCTTATTAAATGCCTCTTTAACAACTCTGCAAAAATATTTCCTAACCAGTGGTTGTCATTTTTCATTCCTACAACACAAAAATGACACCCTTGTATAGAAGTTTTTTGTCTGTCTTGGGAATCTGCAAGAACTTTGCCATGATGCATTTGCTCAAGATTTATCCTATTATTTATAGAGTGAAGCAGCATTATTTCAAGGGTTGTTTGTCAGTTAAAAGGTTATTTTCCAGAAGTTGAACCAGATCATGCAATTGCAATTTAATTACATTCCTCTGATCAGTCTTAGAGTTCTACTGATTCAACTTTATCAACACGCACAACCAAAAAACAAAACAAACAAACACAAACCAAAACACAATCAGACTTTTTCAGGTTGCCTGGAAATATTCTTAAATTCTAACAATCTGAAGATAAAAACATTCCACTGTGACCCTCCTGTTCTTGGCTGTTACAACATTGCCAGGCAATGCTGACACCGGGCTTGGGAACAGCCCTGGCTCTGCCATTGTTTGTTGGCTGCACAATCAACATAGAATACAGTGTTAGAGATCCCCAAATCTGATTTCCAGAAGAGTCCTAATTAGAGGCAGTAAGTAGGTGACAGAAAAGCAAAGATGTGCAAACAAATCCAGAACATAGAAGAGAGAAGTATGGAAAGCACACAGTGGGCAGGAAATGCATGGCTGGCAGCAAAATTAAAGCACAGCTAGCAAAAAAACGAACAAGTGTTCTGGCCCAACTCTTCAACTTTTGCAATTCAAATTGCAAAAGGTGACCCTCCCTGGAAAATAACACTCTCTGCTTCCCTGTTGCTGATAAAACCTCCACTATTTTAATTAACCGGATTACCACATCCATGTAATGCAAAAGGATAGCACAATATTGGCTCCCACTGGACTGAGATGTGAGAAAAAATTGTTCTGAGCTCTTGTATGATTGTCATTTTGTCTTTCAACTCACCTTTATATTCTTCTTTATTAGTGTTGCCAAGAAGTAATGAAAAATGAGAAAAAGACAGTGGAAAGTACTAACCTGATTCATTCAAAATGACTGAAGAAGCTTTCACAAAATACTGTGATACCTTTCTTTTCTTTCACTCAGTCTACAATTCACATAACACAACAGGAT
Organism: Calyptomena viridis; assembly: GCA_013390005.1. Classification (NCBI taxonomy): domain Eukaryota; kingdom Metazoa; phylum Chordata; class Aves; order Passeriformes; family Eurylaimidae; genus Calyptomena; species Calyptomena viridis. The sequence goes on along the minus strand of WEIV01016065.1, from coordinate 66,328 downwards.
GACTACACAGGACAACCACTTAAGTTTAAAAGAGCAGCATAGGTGACACCCAAAGATATTACAATTTGTTATGTAAGTGGTACTCAATGTTAATGACATTAGACTTTATGCAAGCATTAAAAAGACTTCTCTCATGTACAATTCTTACACTGTACTCACTTTCCTTACCACACTATGTCTTAATATTGAAATGGGAAATTTGTACTGGGTGTTTTTGAAGAAACAAACACAAGCTAAGCAACCATAAGATTAACTGTGTGAATATGAGACAAATTCAGCTTCTTTCTTTTCACACTTAAGTGTCATGAAAATAATAGAAATGGCATAAATTATATAGTTTATGTATTTAATAAAACATGAGGAGATGACAGATCATCATGGAAGAGCAATATTGAAAACCTAGTGAACTCAAGTAAATTGCTAAGCATACAATTAATATCCAAATATTTTCAACTCACTGTTCTGCTTTTCTAAGGTCTCTAAACTATCTACATTGCAACCACTAAGAAAAGCACAGCTAGTACAGCTGCTGCATCACGTGCAATACAGATGCCATGTATACACAAATCACTTTTGCTACCATGTAAAATAAATGCATAAAACAGCTGAGCAAGCTGCAGTGAAACACTGTTGCCCACTCCATCTTCCTTTTGCACCCCCAGTAGGCTTTCAGTGCCCCAAACACAAGTACCTATGGCAAGAATTAATAATTCTTGACAGTCCTGAATAGTAACTTCATCTTGTGTTCCCTCTCCCAGCCACATCCACCTCCCTGCTCCACCCAGCAAACAGGAGCTGGCAGGGAGGGAGCCGCGCACTGGACACTGCTGGAGAAAGGCTGAGCATGGGGTGAGACCCAGGGATGTTTCCATCATACCTGACTGCTGTGCTGTCAGAAGGAACACAGCCTTTCTTATCCACGCCATGCATTCTTACAGAATGTATAAATTTCCATGTGGAAGCACGCAGGCAAGTCTGCGTTCCTGTCAAATCATTTTTTAAATGGCGCACTCGCTAAGCAAACCTGTGTAAACAATCAAATCCCTAAGTGCCAGAAGAGGAAACACCACCCATGTACCAAATGGAGGGAACTGGGATTCTGCCTGGAATATGCCCAAACCTCCTCCTTCCTTTTCTATTTTTATAATGGGTGCTATGTGTAAGAAAAGGAATTAACAATCTGTCAGCTTGCTTCTACGTCTTTTGATGCCCAAAGAACCGCAGACAAAATGCAAGCAATCCCTGCCTGTTGATTGCTTCAACCCTGCAATTTTCTTTCTTTTTCTTACCATGCAATGGAAGAGATGGTCATGCACCAGCTCTTATTCATGCTAGGCCAAATCTAAAACCAGGACTTTCTTGGCATAGTTGCTTTCATGTTAGACAGATGTCACCTACAGAAAAAAACGTAAATTGACAGGGAACTGCTAAGCCACATTCACATCCTCAAAGTCTGGAGGAACTGCTGTCGGGTTCTGCCTGTGAAACTGTCCTGGAATGTTCCTGTCTTCCAGCTTTAGTCATTTTAAATAGTTTAGACCATGCTCCATACTGGCTCAGTTAGGCTCAATTTCACACGTGTGTTTCCAAATCTGTCAAATGACAAATATCTAACAAGTATAAATACAGACATGGACAAGACACTAATGGACTAAAATTGCAACTGCCAAGCCAACAAATTTGGGTCTTTGTAAGCAGTTTGATTTACAAGGGAAAATCAGTCTTTAACCAACTTTACTGAACATAAAACCCAGAAAGTCCATTCAAGACAGCCAATAGTGATAAGTCTGTACTAGAATAAAAACCATTTTCTTCTGATCTACTGTATGAAGACTAAATAAATACACACATCCAAATGCATATACACAAACAGCCACATACAAAGGGAGTTTTTAATACATTTGTGTACAATACACATATGCAAAGCAAATATTTGGAGATGCATTTCACACATACAAGAAATAAGTTCACCAAGGTCAGCTGGTTCTTCTGGAGGGACAAAACAGCAGCCTGGGTAGATTTTCACTTTCTCCTCCCACTCTCTGGGCTTCTAGTATTCCAGAAAACACTTTCTAAGGAATAGCAATGGGTTGGGGGTTTTTTTTGTATATATGATATGTATATATGATGGGTATCTTTGTTTGCAAAGCTTAGCCATGATGATTATTTTCAAATTCTATATGTCGCACAGTGTAAGACATGATCAAAGACAAGACCTTTAGGACAAATAAAAAGAATGCCCTTCAACATGTTAATTTTGCTTCCAGTGCTTTTTTCAGTTCATTAAATTGAAGTCTTAATTTACCCATTACTTTGAAATTTTCTGATAACATGAGCCTGTGTCTAGTCACAAACAAGTTTCTTGATTTTAGTCTAGTCAAAATATACTAGATCTCTTATGAGCAAGTAAGGTTGTGCAATTTTCTAGGCTAATTTTCACATTTCTAACATAAACCCAGATATGTATTTGCTGCTACTGTGTCCTTAATGGATTCAGAAAAAAAATCTCCTCTCATATGCATATCCTTTAAATGCCTCAGATTCCACAATTTAAATGTTTGTTCAGCCTGAATTGTGCTTTACATTTTAACATTTTTCATCAAGAACCTCTCCTAAAAAAGAAAAAAGTCTCCTTCCTCCCACAGAATGATTATGAGGCAGTTCACTGAAAAGCTGATTCTATTGGACAAAAGAAAAATAAACACTCTTTACCTGGTTTGTTTTTTGTTCAGGAAATTATACGGTCTAGCATAACCCTGCATAGCAAATCTATATTTGCATAGTTTGTAATCCCAGAGATAATGTCAGGATCTCTGAGGTGTCTCTGGTTTAATGCAAGAATTGGAGAATAGTATGAATTATCTCTGCAGTGATTTCATGCTGAATTTGCAGTGGTATGTAGCAAACAGAAATAAATGGACATACACACAAGTATTTCATCTTCCTTCCAGAAAATAAATAGCAATAACATTTGTAACATGCTTACAGACAGAACCCCAGGCTCTGCAGAGATAAGTACTTTGTCATAGGACTTAAGTAAGATGGGAAATGGTATAACTTGTCTTGATCACAAAATGAGCATTTCATCCCAGACAGTTAAAAATGAATCATTAGTTATTTCAAGTTGTAATGAAATCTGCAAAAGATAGTCTTTAGTAATTCTATTTACTGTAGCTATAAAAACAAGCAACATCAAGTTCTTTGTGTATGATAATTCTGTGCAGATACAAAACACCATTGTGTTTGGCCAATATAGGAAAGAAAGCAATATTCAATGTTTTAGAAACCTATTTGTGTCTCATTTATAATCAATTTTTTCTGAAATAAAAGAAAAATACGACTTGGCTTTCCCCTTCCTCTCTTATTGTCTCACTCCCCCTCCCTTTTACGCTTTCTTTTTTTATCCTTTGTTTGGGATGTTTGATTTATGAGGCAGAATACATGACATGGGAGAAATACACATACATTGCAATGAGCTGTTGCATTGTTTCCAGTATTTCATGTATAACAGAAGCTCAGAAATTATTCATAAAATAACTCATTTTAGCACCTCTCTAAACTGAGGGAGAAGAAACCCAAGAAAATTATCTAATTTATTTTTAAAAATTAAATCTACCCTGGGATCAAAAACACAGTAGTACCATTATCAAAAGCCTACTGCAGGATTCCAGGAATTCTGACAGAGAATTAATGGAGTATGATTTCACTTCTAGTAGCTTGGACTTCTTTGAAGCAGAGCCTTATCCATCAATTTTCTGCTTCCAATTATTTTCCACTTACACTGTTTCACTTAAACACTAGTAATCCAAACCCAAATTTGGATTATTTGGCTATTTGGACCCATATTGGGTCTCAATATGTTTATCTTGGTGTGACACAAATACTCCTCAGTTGGCATATCTTGCTACCACGTGCATAACTCAGAGAGGAGAACTTAAGTACTTAGTTTCTCTTTATTGCACAATATTAACACAAATTTATATTACAGTCTGTTTAACTATGCAAAACTCCTAACAACCCTCTTCAGACATTCTTCTCTACAACCTGAAGTAATACATGAACTGAGCAAGTAGTGATGCCCAGGGGAACAGATGTGAAGACAACCAATGCTAGGGACCATGTTCTGCTTCTATTAGTTTTTCAACATCTCAGGTCACTTTCCAACTAAGAAATTATATTTTGCAAATTAACAGGAGGGGCTCAGACATAATTCACCACGTGCTTCTCAGAAATTTACTAAAAATTCACTGCTAGGAGCTTTCATTCAAACTTCTCAGTTTAAGGCTAACACAGCCAGTTTCTTTGATTCACAGAGGAGACAGAGTCTCTTTTGGGACAAACAGTACCATTGAGTACATGATGCCTTTTAAGGCAAACAAGCATTACAGCTGAATGCAGTTTTTAAATATACTCTCTCTATCTGCAGTGTCCCTTGCTCTACACAGTAATTTAGTTCTGATGATCTGTTTTCCAACCAGTAACACCCATCAAGACTGGGCTAGTTCAGGAAAATACGGGATGAACACAACATTTGGCTGCGGGAGGACAAGACAGATGACAACATGGTGGAAGAGAGAACAAGTATGTCTCCTTTAGCCTTCCCAAATTGGGGAAGCAGAAGGAGTAGCCACAATAACAATCTCCAGACGCTGACTAAAACAAAAGAACTTTGTTACAAGTATTTAAAAAAAAAAAGAACAAAAAACTCAAGATGGAAAAGCATGGACTCCCTGGGTATTCTGAAAAATAAGCACAACACTGTATCATTTCCTTGTGATTCAAAACTACAGTAAAGCCCCCTTCTGATGCCAGTAATAAGGTTTAGGCAGAACAGAGCCCAGCACTTCACTTTCCTAAACCTCAGCACATGTCCTACTCTACTGTTGGTCTTCTCAGGCAAAATTTTGGCAAATGCTAGCATTTCTACAAGGAGTTGGCTTTGATAATTCAAAACACATGTTTAACACCTTCTAACTTCTCTAGTTTTAATGTTTATCTGGTACAATGTAAAGTGAGGTGCATGTAACCTAAATTACCCAAGATCATTTTGTCATGAGCTGCTTATAAGATCTCTCAACTTCCAGTCCAGCAAGTTAATTATATATGTTTAGCTTCTCTCGTATATCTGTAAAGCATAGAATGAATTTAAAACCAAAAGAAAAGGCCATCTGTAGCTGATAAGCTTCTATTATCAGCCTATACTAGAAAAAATCTCTTTTAAAATGAAGATTCCTGTCCATTAAACTTACTTTATTATTAGTCAGACAAGGATTTGTGAAGTGAAATCTAGTTTTTCTATTGAAGCAATAAGCCTGAGACATTCTGAGAAGTGGCAACTCAAATTCCGTAATGTTCAAAACCGAATAATGCCATGTTTTAACAGCACAAAAGTTTGGAAAACAGCTATCACAGAATCAACACAACACTACACGGCTTCACTTTTTGTTAGGCATTTCTTTCCTCTAATGAAATTAAATTTGGACAGCTGAATAGAGAAGCAAATCAAGACAAACCATAGAAATCTCCTATTCAACTAGAAAGGGCAATAAAAATCCTCAGGAACTGGAATTTTCCTTGTTAATGAAGTAAACGCATGCAATACCCAGAAGCTCACAATGACAACAAAAATACACCTATAACTTGGAATATTTCTTGTGAAAATCAGAAATTATTTCTTTTTTTTTTTTTAACACACACCCCCACCTACAGCACAAAATGCCACTGAAAAAAACCAACAACAACATAACACACACACAAAATAAAAAGTAAAGAGTTATTAAAAGGCTTATTGTTATTAATAACACTTCGAGGCCTTTCCTGATGGTTACATAAGTACTGTAAAAGCAAGATGTTCTTGGCAATCAGCATAGCTTCACTGTGCTTGCTACACTGGTTTCATTAACTATTACATCATGCTTAATTTCCATAATTGGCTTCAGCTTCACTTTATAAGCTAGTCTAATTTAGGTTTTATGCATATTTCAATTTAATACAGTTTGTTCTCCACTGTAAACCCTTCATGGGCCACATATTCATCCTGTACTACCTCATTTAGAGTTTTCCCTAAGAGAAAAACTAAAAGGACAAAGACCACAGTGTCTAGGAAGTGACCTTTTCTTTCAGCTCTGACAGTTAAAACTCTCATCCAGGCCCCCATCACAGACTTAACCAGGAAAACCTTCTCATTTTGTGTAGCAAAGACAAGGATACACACACAAAAAAACCCAACAACCAACCAACAACAACAAAAAAACCACATCACCAAACAACAAAAAACCCCAGCTACTAAGAGTTGTGTTTCCTCTACTCTCTCACTAACCTAAGCCTCTGTACTAATTTCTCTTTTCTACACAAGAGAAAGTTTGGTTTTTTAGCCTTAACCTTCTTGGCTTCTCAGTATATTTAAGTACATTTGCACTCTTTCATCCACATCCACAGTTAAACATGACATTCAGGGACTTGGAATTTGGCACATCAGACTCCATAGAGCACCCGTGTGCCCCATAAAAAAACCCTCCACTTGTTCCCAGTTTCATTCTTCAGCTACAGCATACCCTCAACATACCCATCTGCTCCACTCTCCTGATTCACATCTCTCCAGACCCACTTTCATTCTGACAGCTGTAATGATGAGCTAACAAAGGTCATCCATTCTTTCATGTACTTTTCCTTCTATGTGCTCCACTTTTACTGAGTAAATTCAGAATGTTTACTGATCTAATACATCCAGTTCTCACCTTTTTTTCCCATCCTTACTTCTCCTATATCCTGTTTTCAGATATCTAAAATTAGAGTGATATCTCCCGAGGGAAGAGCACACACTTTGTTAGCTGAAGCCTGACAACTATTGTAGCACAGCTTTTGCAGATGCAACATCATACACAACACTGTAACATATATAATAAGTGAAAACGTGACGCTAACGTAATACTGAGCCCAACAGACCGTTCACAGTGATTGCCTTGCAGAACACAAGTACACTTTGAAGAAAGTACCGACCTAGAAAGGGAGGCATTATTTGGATGGCTTTGTTATCCACTATTCAACAAACCTTACTCACTTGAAAGACACAGATGCCATATACACTGGGGAAACATTTACTTTGCTAACATGATTAAGTCCAGTAGTTACTCAGAGGTTAAGTCCCAGCATAACTAGGCCTCCAGCAGCTACTTGCATTAGTGTAATGGGTACACGCCCGCATCTCCAGTGGCCTAATGAAAACATAGTGGAACAAACTGTGCCATATTAAGAAGCTATTGCTAGACACCTCTCTCCATATGAGTGATGCAGAATCTGATAATGCTCACCTGACAGGGAAAAAAAGTCTTGGTCTTCAGTAGGAATTATATTTTCATCAACTTTGGACCTTTAAATTTTAATCCAAGTAGCTTATTGGCTTCTACAAAGAAGCCAAATATTTAAAAAATGAAGAAAAAAGAAGCTTGTGATGACTAACAATAAAATTACATTATGTATCAACCTTCAGAAAAAAAAAATCTTTATGCCTAGACTGAATGTGATCCAGCCACAACAATTTAATATTCTCCAGTAATCCTCTAAATCTTAGATTTGTACATCACGCAACCCATGGCACTTTCCAAATCATTCTAAAAATAAATAGGTCAGGAGTCATATTTATCTGTTAATATGATATTATAAGGCTAGATTAGGGCAGGGACATTGGGATACTGGCCACAGAGTCACTCTTTGCCATAAGCCAATAATGCACCAGCCATGACACGCACAGCTGACTGAGTTGGCATCGGAGGCCCAGGACCAGAGCTGTGGCAGGTCTTGGCACACGCAGGGACCATCCTGGTCTGTCAGCAGAATCTCACAATGATGGTAGAAGCAGGAATGTTTTGCCACACTATCCCACAGTCCAACTATTTTTGGAACTAACAGAGAGAAAATGAAAATAAAGTTTAGTGACTGAGTTCCCACACAGGATTTCTACTTTACCAATTTTGGTTCTGATAAAACATACAAGTAGTTTTAAGGAGTAATTTTGAGCAGGCATAAGCCACACAGTATGGCTCTAGAACTGAAAAACTTTTACTTGCATAAACTTTTCCTACCCCTCTTGAAGTAATTGCAGTAAATTTACTCACCAGCACTACTAGCTTTAGGATCAGGGGCCAGATTTACAAGTGGTCCACAGAATCCAAGCAGTTGTTGAGATTTTGTGGCAGTTCACTTCCAGTTTAAATTATTTCCCAGGCCAAGACAATTTTTTCTTCCCTCTCCTCCTCAAAGTACTGATTAACCAAAGTTTTGAAGCTGAAGATAAACAACCAAGCAACAGAACCTTAAAATAGTTTGTCCTAATTTTTTTTTCCTCAGAAAACTTTCATAGTGCCTAAAGCCCTTCACAAGTGAGTATATACTCCATTGTGTTTGTCTCAGATGTGAGGGTACCTATAGGGAATGGCAGACAACTCTAAAGCAAGAAAGGCATTAAATCAAAACGAAAATCATCAGAATAGGTTAAATTGAGACTTAGGCTATTCCTGTAGCATCAGAGAAGAATGTGCTATCCCCAATACCAAAGCCCACATCAAAGAGGTTTTTCGCCCTCAGAAATTTAAGAATTTTCAAGTAATTTAGAGGTACAAACACTTTTGCCTGGATCCAGTTCCGCAGAGCAGTAATTTCTCAATCCGAGTTAAGTGGGTTCCTACTTGGCTAGCAACAGACTCTCCTCTTTGTGGCTTCTGCGCAGCAGGAGCTTCCTGTCCTAGATCTCAGCAAAGTGAACTTCTTTCTGCCAGTATTTATACCACTTCTGTAGGAGTTGATGTTCAGCTATTACAGCACATCAGATACCAAACAGAGACTTTAGACAAGAAACTTAAAAGCTTCAAAGTCTCTTTTCTGTGACAGAGTCAAGTACTTTACTTCTAGTGCATGTTTTACCTTTCATTCTAAGTCATAGTTATCCTCTTGGCAATACTGGATGCTTTATCCAGTCAGTTTTTCAGTTCTTCCAAAAACAACTGGCTCATAAAAGATGTCTCTCTCTCTTGCGCACAACATGTAATTCATTAGAGTGCACAGTATCTCAGGAGATTAGTAGCTATAGGATTTTCTGAAGACAGTAGTCAAGTGAAAGTTCTAAACCATGAGCAAATAGTGAGTCCTTCATGCCAAGCTCCTGCACAGGCTCTGAGCTGCCTTTCCACAGAACTGTGGGTCAGCCCCAACTTGCTTATCCCTCTGATCTCACTCTCAGCCACTCCAAATCTAAGGCAGCCAAGTGAGTCAAGCAGGAGACTGAGCTGTGAAGGAGCGTAAGGTGCAGCTCAGGCACACCCTGAAAACAACGTTCAATTCCAAGTAGTAAAATCAAGTACAAGCAGCTAAAGGGCAAAGCATGGTGCGCACACTTACGTAGCTGCCAAGGGTCTATCAACCCTCAGACTCTTTTATAAAAGGCAAAAGTAGACACTCTGAAACTCTTAAGACTTAGGGTTTTTTTACAATAGCTGCTTGCTTCAAGAGGATATAAAGCTGAGGCTGGGTGAAATCATTCAGTCCAGGTTTTCCTCTCAACTCAGAAAATGAAAAGAATATGAGTAACACCAGGTAATATGGTGATGAAAAGTTTTTAAGATTTGCCTTCATAAAATCAAATTGCCTGTACAGTTTTTTGAGACCAAGTTTGGCCAATATGTTCTAGAAAAGCATTTCAATTTTTAATTTGTTTTTGGCCTTTTACATGAATTTTTTTTAGCCCTTTCATTGATTTTTAGCCACACATTTCACTCATTTTAAAGCAATAAAAACTCCATTTACACTGAATTATATCTGCTGACATAGATTTAATAGATCAATATAATGAAACTCTTATTCGGGCCAAGCAAAACGTTTTATTCAACCATGAAGACTTTTTCTATGGTTTAAAATAATTAAATATTTTCTTTTTTTTCCAACCCAAAGAGATTTCTTTTTCCATTTTCAGAATGGCTAAAGTTAGCTAAGAATAATTTAAAAAAAAAAAAACAGTGCAATACACATATATTCTGTACATCAATATGTTTTTGTAAAGGAAAAACTTCTACATAGACTTTTCTAAAACACTCTGGTCAGGGTTTTTTGTTTGCGTACTTGACAGAAGTACGAATCCCACATGACAGAACCAGCCAGCTGGTAAATGTATTCATTTAACATACTGTGATATCCCTGCGGGTCTATGGGCACCCTATGGTGTTTTTATCATCAATAACAAAGACATTAAAATTTCACTTTAAAAACAACAGCATTGTATAAAATTATATAAAATTTAGAAGTATACAGATTACTGCATACCTTGTATAGTTTAATACATATATTTCAATATATATAAATATTAAGTTGATTGTACAATTATATTATAGAAAACTATAAAATACAGAACTCAAAATACTCCCTAGAAATTACAGGTAGTCCTACTGCAATGATCAATGCCTAAAATAGTGGAAGACTATTTGGTTACTGATTAGAATTACTGTCTTGGGTGTTATGGCTATGAGTCAAGAATTAAGGGAGTTTCTCCATGTACTGACTTACCTTGTGTCACTAAATGTCCTTTGGAAAATGTTTAATTGATTCCTAGCTATCAAACAATATTCCCTTATTACACCACTGCATGGTTCAATTAATGTTTATAAACCACCCACTGTTTGTGCTTTGCAATAGAATTACACACATCTCCACAAACACTCATGCAACAAAAAGTTACTTACACAGCACAGATTGCCCAATCAGACTTGGTTCAATCTTTTTTGCATTGTTATACAACCGTTAATTATGTGATCCTACTTCCTTCTCCACAAGCCTTCCCATGCCATCCAAGGCACTGAGAAGAAATGGAACTCACTCACTAAGCGGACGGAATGAAAAATAAAAATAAAGTCTATTCCTAGATCTTGTTTTTCAGGTTTGTCTTCTAAAACAGATGTTTAGTTCCTACTAGAATTTTCCTATGCCGTTGTTTTTCTAGTATTTGGATGCTTAGTAAAATTATTTCACTCATTGCACCCATTCTGCACATGGGATGGTATACATGCAAACACACAAAACATTGAATACCCAATTCAAAATCAGTAAAAGCAGCCCAGACACAGGTCCTCAATATGATCTATTGCATAGCCTAGCTCAGCTCCCAGCCATGCTTCTGGTATCCGTTAATGATCAAAAGTTTTGAAAAGCAAAGGCATCATGACAAGTCAGATAGAACTAGCAACCTGGATAAATTTGGCTAAGAGAATTTGCTTAACATTATGCTGGAGTTTTGAAACAAATGCGCTAAAAAGGCTTCACAAACAGGTTTTTCGATTTGAAACTTTAATATAAAACATTCATGCCATTATGCTCAAAGGCTCTTCAGAGATCTTTGTGATTCAGTGTTGGGTTTTGGTGGGGTTTTAAAATTTGCTTTGAGGGAGTTTTTTTGGTTGGTTTTGGTAAGGTTTTTTTCTTTTTTGAGGGCAAGAGTTGATTTTGTGGGGAGGTTTTCTCCATTCTGAAGCAGCTCAGAGCACTATTAAGCTTTGAAACAGCAACCAAATTGGGATCTCTTATCTTGGATCTAAGTCAAGAAGCTTGTAGATACCAGGAGCATGATAGTGTCTAAGGTTATCAGCCAGGGAAACCAAGCCTTGGCAGTCAATACAAAGCTTGCACCGAATCCATGGAGTCCAGCCTCTATCCAGTTATTACATATTTGAGCAACTCATCTTGGTTGCTGGCATAATAAGGTCACCAGAAGGTGAATCGTGCTCTCATCCTCTCCCACTCTGCAGGTCTGCAAACCACATCCCGCATGTTGTCACATCCAACTAACTGCCAGCACAGAGGATGATGCTCTTTTTGACAAACAGTCCGAATCTCCTTACAACACATTCGCCTTCACACATGCCTCACAGAAGGAGATAAAGATACACAGGCAGAAGCCAATTACTTTGGATCAAAAAGAGAGATTAACACAAGAACAAATGGCAGTTAAGACGCTCAAAGTCAGTGAGGACTGGGCACCTAATTCCCATTTGGCATCTTCCTGTCACAGCTCGATCATTTGGCAAAGGTTTTCTTTCAAAAAAATCCGTATTCTGATGCTCACATTCCTGCTAACAAACTCCATGGTTTCAGCTAGGAAAAAAAAAAAAAAGAGGGCATAGACCAAATGTTCTTATGAAAGAGTTTTTAACCAAAGAAAAAAATCTCTTCCTGAGCAAGTCTAACAATTACATGTCATTGATATTCACTGAATATGCTGCTTATGGTAGAAGATTCCCTTCAAAAGAGGGAATTACTTTCCATCTGAGAGAAAAAAAGACTAACCATATAAACCCATTTTCACTGGGTTTTATTTGATGTTTGTTTCTGAAATTTAAACCAAACACTTTAGATATGCCCAACGACTTTCTTAACTGGTTACATTTAGAAGTCTTTCATTGGAATTCATTCAAATGTGCTTAATACTATAGACACACATTGTTAAGTGATTACACTTTATGGTGCTTTAGTCTTTGAGGATTGCTAATGGGAAACAAACTTTTTCACTCCATTTGGGTAATTAAAAACCACTTTTCCCTATGTCCAGGCTGAGTCAATGTTCAAATCCTATCTGCTTCCTGGCAAATAACAAATGAACAGCACATGATGAAGGACCATGCAGAATAAAAGGGATTTATCTTCCCTTTTAAGCAGGGAAAGCATGGAGCAAGGTCATTTCCCACAGATAAATTGGAAATCATCACCTTCTCGGTTGATAGTATTTTTTCTTGACAAGTGAATAAGTCTTGAATGTTTTTGACTTGACACTGTATGTTTTTTAAAAGCTAGCACCGGAGTTCCACATTACATTTTCTTAGTCTGTCGAGAATCGGTTTTCTTCTTGCTTCAGAAAAATCCTATTACCTAAATCAACATCTTCATCTCATTAAAAGCCATACATAATTACTCAGTCCCCATGGATAATTCAAAGCACTCACAAACCTTCACGCTGCTTACTCTGCTACTTCCATCCTCATACACAGCTCTGGCCAACAGATACTCAGCTACGAGAAAAGGGGAACTTATCTGCAACAGAAACTGGCCAGGTTGATGAAGCCTTGCCAAGGCACACTTTCTCAGAAACTGCCATAAGATCATCTTGCCTTCCTAAGTCACTACAAGAGTTGACTGAGAAAAAATAACATTTTTATTTAAAAAAAAAATTCCCTCAGCACAATTTTTTTCATTTACACCAACTCACTAGCTCCCAAAATTGACCTCTGCTTTAAAACTACGTATCTCCCTACTAAATGGCATTTTCATTAAGATAAAATGCTGCTTGAAGCCTTCAGAGAATTTGCATTTGGTAGACACAGCATATTGTCATCAAGTTGTACACAATTAACCTGAAATTAGAATGAACCACAGAAAAGCTGTTAAAGCAAACTATCAAAGAAATTTAAAAAAAAAAATTTGCTAACTCTTCAATGAACATTTTTTGGAACAAATACTGATGGGCTTGCAACAGGTCTACTCAGAGAGGTCCAAGACACCACATAGTACATTATAAATCTGTCATTCTAAAAGTTTTCCAGGTAACTCTTACTATGCCAAATTTTGCTCAAGTTTTTTTCTTCACCATCTATCATCAGCACTTAAACTGGATGAAACCGCATTCTTTTTGCCCTACTGAACCTCACTGTCTAGTGTAAAAATGGACATAAAAAGAGAATGCATTCTCTGGGGTTTGCTTGGCAAGGTGGGTTTTGTTGTTGTTTTCTTTTTTAAACAAAGCAGAAAGCAATTATGGAACCAAGACAGGGACAAGTCCTCATGCACCATACGATTGAGGACTCTCAGTAGAAAAGCATACAGGCTCCTCAGCTCAACAGCTTGATGCAACCAAGAAACCACTTGGGTCTTCACATTTAGTTCAGAGTGTTTTGAAATAACTCTTACAGAGCAACAGAATTCCAAGACTAGATTTATGTCATTACAGATTTCATGGAAACTAGCTTTCCATTCTATACCTATAAGGCACCCAATGTTCTCAGTGAGTCACAGCCCTAAAGCAGCAACTGATTGCTCTCTATACTGAACAGTAAACACACATGGTCATCTTGAGGCAAACTTATTTCCTAGATCTGATCTTAAAGTTCCTATTAGTCAAGGCACTGACATCATACTGGTTATTAAACAGCCTGACAAAGGGAGAAAACACAAGATGATGCCATGACTTTTGCCTATATTATGATCACTCTTCCCTCTCTGTGTCTTTTTTGCAAGAACCAAACAAGCTTCCACATACTGCACAGGCTCACATTTCAACACCAAACCCCTTCCCTGCATTCCAATGGCCTTAACTATTTCCACAATAGCATTGCATCTTATTTCGTTAACCAGAGCTGGGAGTTCCCAGGAGAAGCAATAGTCCCTGGGTATAATGGATAAGCACTGAGGATGGAGGGGAGGAAGAGGAAAGCTCCATCTCAGAGCAACTGGATTGCTGCTGTATTCTGAGGACTGCAAGCACGAAGGGAACCCAAACCTGTTGCTTTGCTAGAGTAGTCCAGTCACAAGGTTCCACATGCCTCAGGATATGGAGCAAACTGAGCACAGTGAACCGGATCTCTATGGTAACCGTACTGCTTTTATTCTTTTTTTACCCAGGAGATTCTTTTTAAAATATAGATGCTTAAACCACGTTTTACAGTCTGGTTTTGAAAATGTGGATGAAAATAGAAGAGCTTTACTTCACATTATTTAAACAACAAAAAACCAAACTTATGGTATAAGCATCACTATAAGTCTCTGTCCACCCCCAAAAAATAGCACAGAAATAGAATGTCAAGCAGTCACGACAATCTGAACAACTAAATCCTGCATTTTACAGCAATCCTAGGGGAATATTACATCTGAGAGGATACTCTCTTGAGTTTTGAGGTTTTTGTTTAATAATTAAACCTAAAATTCAGACCTCAAAGAAACATTGACTATCATGCTGCTAATTAACAGGATATAAATTAGTTTCTTCTGTCTAACCTTTAGCTACCTTCAAGGAACTCAACAAATATGCTAACAGAAATTTTAACAGTGGCAGGTACCACTTTCAAACTGCCATCATGATAAACAAATACATGCACTAGTTTCATAGTTTGAGGAGACATTTTGGTTCATTAAACTTTGCCACCACGCTGCCTTCCTGCAGATCATCTCTATACTGCAAGCTCTACCTCTTTGAAAATGGCATAACCTCATTGAAAGTGGACATTGGACAAAGTGATCCACAGTTTCCATTTCCTCCTTTTATTCAAACTATTTCTATAGTTTTACCACAGCCTTTTTACTTCCCTCCCACCTTTGACTTAATTTCTTGAACAGCTACTCTTGTTATTTTAAATTGTGGATTTTATTCCTCTTAAGTATTATTTCAAGAGTTAAAACTGGAAGGGTCTGAACAGGTCCTTTACTGTGTGATGGTTGCTAAAACAGAGACAAGTATTCTTCCCTTTACTGTTTTGAAAACAGTACCTTCCAAAATGGAAATTACAAAACCTTTGCACCCCCTGGACAGCCCAGTACCTAACAGTACACTCCAGAAGACCAAGGATCTTTCTAAGCAAGCACGGGAAAACTGTTTAAACATTTTCAGGAGACACTGTTCTATATCCTACCCTACAATCATCTCACCAACCCATCAACGTTTCTTGAGAGAAGATTTGGAAAGTACAGACCATAATNTAATATCGAATTAATCTAAAGAGTTTGAAAATTTTATCTCCTCACACCACCTGCTTAATACAAGTCTTTTTAAATCCCAGAGTTGGAGGCTACTTTAGGACCACACAACTACTGAGAGTGTTACAGTTCTGGACTAACAAGCAGGACTCTAAGATTTCTAAATGTTGACCTTCCAAATGTTTCAAAAAANNNNTTTCAAAAAAGCCCCCAAAATAATTACCACAGTAACAGGTGTTGGGTTGAATATGCAATGTCCAAAGATTCCTCATGCCATTTACAACACAGGCTGAGAACCACAGTACAGCATTTGCAACTGATTTTCTTTTTAAGTCCTTTTAAGTAATAGTTTCCAAATCAAAGGATTCAATCTCTTCCAACACAGACTGGTTCACATGACCTCTGCAGCCAGATGGAGCTAAATTACTTCCAAGTCAAACCTGAGGGGGTTGGCTTGTGGTTTAGAGTATGGGAGAAAGAGGAAAGATGTCAGGGGGGTGTTTGGGGTTTTTTAGTTGTACACAGGCATTCTGCTAGTCTCAATTATGCTATCAGTTGCAGGTATGGTGGGGCATAGCAATAGTACTGAAAAAACCATCACGTGATCTATATAGATCCCTGAAGGCTGCTTCCAGTTTTAAAGGGGACATAGTCTATCTGTACTTTATGATCCAGGCATTCAGCACACAGTTATTCCAACACGCTGCCTCCTAGAGCAAAGTCCAGAAGAAAACCTCGTCCACAGGAAATTAAAAGCTGGGAGAAATGATTTTATAGTGTTCAAGAGGTTTGAACCCATACATTCTCCCTCTTCCGTGGACAACAAAACCAGGGGCTGTAGGTTTAAATAATAAATGAGGCATTAAAAATATCCACCTCTTTTGATACAAAATAACACAATTTTTAAGACTTGGCTTACNAAGGTTTTGAAATATTTGGGGATTTTTGTACATTTTCTCCCCTCAAGTTATAACTGGATCCACCACCTTGTGCTTGGAGCAACACCAGGGAAGTTCCCGAGTTCTTTAATGCAGCACCTCTTCACGTTATCTATATACACACACACATCGGCAATACTGTCTTGTACGGTTTTATTCTATAGGAAAATAAACATAAATTTAGTTAAAAAGGGCTACAAATGTGCCCTTTTTATCGCTCAAAATATTTCTAATTAAACCTGAGTATNCAAAAAAGCCCCCAAAATAATTACCACAGTAACAGGTGTTGGGTTGAATATGCAATGTCCAAAGATTCCTCATGCCATTTACAACACAGGCTGAGAACNTTTTTGAATGTCTATGCCTGTAACTGGGTATTAATTTTTATATTTTTATTATAAATTCATTCTAGAAGGGGCTACTGCAATTTATAGACCAGTAATAAACCAGTAAATTTACACATGTAAACTGACTTTCTGTCAACAGCTCTCAACCTCTCAAATTAAGTGTGAGTTACAGTAACAAGGAAAGAAATAATTTTAATAATTACTAAATTATGTATATTAAGATTAGACTTAGAATCTTGATTAAAACTGTGGCCTTCCCTTAAGCACTGTATAAGAAGTAAGAAAAAGCATTAGTCACCACAGCCTAAATAAAATGGGTGAGTACTGATAATTGCAGGCAGTTTTTTAAGCAGACCTTCCCTGGACTAAGCATAAAACTTAACAAAAATTAATTGTTCTGTATGAGTGATAGCAAAAGTAACATGTCTAGTAAAAAAAATTTCAGTACTTTGATGTAACAAAGAACAGCATTATATATTTTCAAAGTTTCCATGCATTTTATCTTATAATTATGCAGTAAGGCTTGTTTATATGCAGAACCCTGCTTGGGATACAAACATAACAAGGAACAATTTTTCTTTCGTAGTCAGCTATCCCTAATTCCTCCTCAGTACAAGCAACTGGGAGAGGCTTGTAATTTTATTTACAGAGTGATTTCTATGCCACATTTGTTCTGCATGCAGTGCCACAGGTGCCCTTAGTGCTTCACAGACAGTCTAAGAATGCAGACGTTGGGAATGTACCTGCTGGCTTGTTTCTGTAGTCTGGAAATGCACCTGCAAGTCTGGTTTCTATAATCTACAGCAAATGAAAACTGCATGGTTTTCTCATTCCCACAAAGTACCTCAAACCCAGAAATGTCATCCCCAGCTGAGTGGCACACAATTGTGTGCAAAAGGAAAAATGCACAGTCATCAGATATCAATGAATGAGAAGCAAAACTCCTCTTTACAGTATACTGCTATGACTGCTGATAATCAGGGAAAAATCTTCAGTGCTCCCGATTCCCCCAGTGAGGATATAAACTGCTGCCAAGTCTAGCTAGGATGGAAGGAACAGCTGGCCCCACCTAGAGCTACTCAATGCTGTGCCTTACCACTGTTGATCAAGTGAGACCAGGCAAGAGTCTTACAGCTTCCTTCACTGCTACCACAGTTTAGTGTGTAAGGAACTCATAAGACAATCTTCTTGGCAGAAGATATTAATTCTAATTGTTCATTCTCCATTTCAACTATACTTTTGAAAAATATATGTACACACTTATGTATAGATATATACTGCTGGTTGTAATGATTCCTTTAAATTAACGTTCAGCAGTTTGTCACAAAACCCACACACAAAAACAGATAAAACAGTCAGCTAACCAGATCAAACCTCATGGGCTCCAGTATGAATCACACAGAGAGGGAAGCATCAACCAGCCTTAACCAATCTAATGGCAAACATATTTGAGGGTTTTCATTTTATGAGGCCGCAGTTCAGCCACCCCGAGTAAAAAAATAAAAAGGGTGGAGAATGGGCACAGAAGGGGGAAAAGGAGGGCAGGTAATGGAAATAGATGCAGAGAACATATTTGTCCTTTTTATCCCTTCTTTTCTAGTCTACTTCTATGTATGAAGCAACAGCTACCGCACAGTTTCAACTTCCTGAGCTAGGAGGACTTTGCTATTCCTTCCCTAAGGGAGATCAGAACCACAGGACAGATCCCCACATCCCCAATATACCACAAGCTGACCCAGTAAAAGAGTCAAGCTGTAGTAAAACTACCCCTTTCCCAAAGGTATGGTTCTCCAACCTTCCTGTGCAAAACAGAAGATCAGACAGAACAGCATTTGATCTTTTTTCTACTTCCACATATATTTTTTCAGCAGACACTTCCAGAAAAAACCTAATCTTTGTGTACTTACTGCACCCTACATACAAGAATTTTATTATACATCCCCACTGGCAGACTATGTCCACCTCAACAATAATGAGGATGTTTCACACTCTCTCCTACTGCTTATACAGTACATTTTTTTTGCTCCTTACCAGTATAGAAAGAAGAAAGCTCTCTGGAATTTTTATTTGAAAAGAGACCTGAACTTTAACCTCTTACCTACAGTTCTTACAATATAGTGTACATGATTCAAATGCCATATGAGCATTAGGTTTTGCTCTAATAAGTTAGATCACCCAGGA
>WEIV01016065.1:826-41859 GCA_013390005.1 Calyptomena viridis | reverse complement strand
AAAGAGCATTACAATAAACACACAGTGACTTCTGTGTGCTAACTCATGCACAACTGTAATATGCTTAAAGGGAAAATACGTATACTTTCAACTTTAGGAGGCTTTAAATAATTCCTCTTTTTCGCAAACTTCATTTGAAAGATTTGATGCAGTTCCCATTCTTCATTCATTTGACTAGCAATTTCCTTTGCCAGTGAGTTTGTGATTTAGGATATCATCATCAATGCTCTTGCCACTCCTTTTTCTATTTTGCACAGAAATCTTTCACCATTCACCATCAGCTTCATTATATCCAATCTAAACCCTATCCAGTATAGAGCAGCTCTGTACTTCAACAACCAGAGGTCTGCAGCAATAAGGGTATGGTTAAGTCTTGCTTTTCATATCTTAACCTCTACTGCAGAATGAGAATGAGTACAAAAATACCCAAGGAGAACTATTTTTAAAAGCAGGTATTTTCAAGCCTTGTAAGGAAGGGCATTCATCACAACTTGCTAAGTAGAGGAATCATTAACTCTTAACATTGCTTATTCAGGTTCCTTCTAGGCCATGAATCAATTTTAAGTCCAGGGAAATGACCTGGCTGGAAAGAGAAATAAATCAAAAAAGCTATAATAACCTCAGTCTTTTTTTTTTTTTTTTTTTAAATAAAAAATAGAAAGAGCCATTGAACTGCAACTTGAAGAGGGGGAAAACAGTATCTCATTGCATGAGATATTCAAATATATCTTGAAGCAGTTTAGAACAGTATTAACAACCTTGTTCTGAAGAGAAAGAGACTTAGCAATGGCAAAGCAAACTGGACACACCCTGGAGAGTGAAAGAAGCAGAAGCAAAGCTGAAGAGATCTCCCAAGTCCATGACCAGCATTCTACTTGCTTAACTATCCCAAATACTTCTTATTACCATAATATTGTAATTCTGATAAATGGTATTTATGAATGGAAGGCCTTAAGAGATTTAATTGTCAGAGTGGAATAACAAGGGACAAATACATATCAAATCAAATATTGTAGAACACAGCCTCTTTTCAATCTCTTTTGTTACATGATATACTGCATCACAGCACGAGACAAACAAATGCTTTCCAAAAGTGAAGCAAGAAGCAAAAGTTAGCCAAAATCTATTTGGAAATCCTTCTTTTCCCAGGTCATATCTTGAAAATTAGACCATACATATTTCACAGAAACCTTTCCAGACCACCTAACCTACCAGCACACTGCTTATTTGAGAACTACTGAAGACCACCTGTGCCCAATGGAGTCACACTATCACTACATCCTTCCTCCAAGATAAACATCAAAAAATGCACAAAGCATATGCCCCATCTTGTGAGGTAAGTAGCCATACAGCTTGTTTCAATTTTGGAGAGATAGCTTTCCATCTCATCAAAAGAAGAGTAAGACATGTTTTCCATGTACTTGCATGTGCACAATTCAGCATTTCTTCACCCAAAATCACTCCTTTCTAGTAAGAAAGTAAACACAAAGTCAATTGGCAGATTTAGGAATAGGTCTATCAATCCAGGGAGGCTTCACTAGAGTCACTCAGAGCTTTGCAAAACATCTGTTTCTCCGAAGTCTCACTGTTGACCAAAAACACTTTCTGTGAGTAACCAGATAGTCTGGGAGTTCCCCTCAGTGAATGCAAGATAAACTGTAAGCCACACTGAGAAACACATTGCTTAGATTATCTGTTAAGGGCAATGCAGCTGCATGAAAAACTCATTTTACTATTTTGCCTCTCTTGCTTTTTTCTTTTCAACACCACACCACTGGCACAGCATTGTGAGGTATTGTTACAGCTATGCCTTTTAAGACATTGATATGTCCTAAAGGGCATATCATTGGTTGCTCTGAATAATACTTCTTAACTGCAAAGGAAAAGATATAACAGGAATGAAGAGGTATCCTACTTTTTTAAAAAAAGAATAATTCTTCAAATATTTTAAAATCTGATTATTTTGTGATGAATATCACAGGGAGATCCCTTTACATGAGTCTAAGTCCACCTGTGAAGTACTCTGCCTTTATCCGTCAGATACCATTTCCAATAATTAAACCTCCTGGACTTCTGATTCTATGTTCTGCATGGTGACTTCATGCTGACATCCTTTCAACATAAAATTTATGATACATTACTGATTCTTTGCCAGCTAAGAGGTAACTTTCAGACAATGAAACTGAATATTAAGCAACACTAACACCACTCTGCAGCATGAAATTCATAAAAAAAAGGAGAATGAGGAATTTTTAAAAAAAGATGAAAGCTTTTCTCACATTTGTTTTAATACGTTATTTTTATTTCTAGTGTAGCAGACATGAAATAATAGTCAACTGAAACTGTAGATGTCAGGAAGAATTGGTGTTAGACAACTTTATTCTTCACACAGGTTCTCAAAGAAAATATTTTCAGATAACAGAAAATACAAGAGAGGGCAATAAGCATTAAAAAAAAAACAAAAACGTGTCTTGCTTTAGATTGAAGGTCACCACAGGAGCAACTCACACTGACTTATCCTACTTTTATAGAGCTATGAACCTAAATACTGCAATAGCAGGCAGAGCTCCATCACCTGTTCTATACAACTGGGGAAAAGTCAGAGCATGCAGTGACGAATCCACTGCAATGCAAATCATTTAACAATGGAGAAGCTGAGAAGTACAGACAATGTACTAAGGGAGGTGGCTTAGCTCCCTTGTGTTGGGTTTCTATTTGAAAGCCTTACCTCTGAATACAACTTGCAGGGAATGAAATGACTCTGAAGAAAGGTAGAGACCATGGTTCTCTCCAAGCATAACCCACAATCTTCCCGATGGAAGAACTTTCATGCTAAGTTCACTACAAGTTTTAGCTTTAAACAGAAACAGAAAAGGTTTCTGAAAGCAAAATGGCTTTCTATTCTTTTTGGTATTTCTCCTCACTACAGAACTTTTCATGCCTTTATAAAGAACAGCGAGACTCACCACAACCATTCTTTTGGTAGAAACAAAAGCACGTAACATTAATAGGCCACCTTCAGGCACTAAAAGAGATGAGCATTTGAAATAAACATAGGGGTAAGAAAATGAGAAGTAATTAACCTTTTTGGCTCATCTGTCTCCCCGTGCGTGCAACTGAGCAGGAAGCTTTGTCACATCAATGAAAAAATATCTGATACAGGTACTGGTACTTTCATCAGTTCAGCACTCTTCAGTGTTCTCCGAGATGAAAATAAAGCATATTCTTTTTCTGAACCATCACCAGCATGGATGTGGGAATAGAAAGTCTATTTCCAAAAGGCAAAAACCATTAAAATATGAATTCTTTGTTATAGGAAGAGCTTTTGTGTCACATTTCAGTAACCGGTACAGGTGTGTATCATTGAAAAGTGTTCTGCAATAGCCATTTTTGATCCAATATTCTCTATATTAGGTAACAACAGATTTGGAAATGAAGAGCTCAGCTTTTTATGCAACCAATCTCCTGATTTTTCAAATCTAACTCAGTCATAACTAATTGATTCACTGCAGGAAGTTAGACCTCCAAAAGAGATTTTTGGGTGGAAATCTGATGAAGACTCACCATTCAGGAACAGACTGGCAATGAAAACCAAGTGAGACCACAATTGTTTAAAACTTGGAAGGAGGGGAAAAAAACAAGAAAATTCTGCATTTTTCTGAGCATAATATCAAAATGCAATCCTGTTGTATAATTTATCAGATTGCTACCCTTGTATGTCATTTTCCCATGATGTCAACAGAAGGCTCCTTTCAATAGAAACTAATTTGATATGGCCAACACTTGTTCTAACTAAAAATGTGATTAAAAAAGAATAAAAAACTTGTCTTACCTCATGGTGGTGTGCTGAGTACAATCCACCACACAATCCCAGTTCTACACAAATAGCCAAAGAATATCTGAACTAGTTACTGTCACCTTCAATACACGGGCTGGGCAAGCGATCCATCCACAGTGGACAAGCAATCCCTCAGACATTCAGCCAAATGAATGGCACAGCAGAGCTGGCTGGGATAATGAGCAGTTGGGAGTTAAGATTAAGAACTTCCTAGCACAGAAGCAGTTTTCGTGGAAGAGAAGGTCAAAGAGACCTGTGAATTCTGCATAGCCTTCCAGTCTGAACAAGCACAGATTAAAAATCTTCTAATGACCGAACTGAAACTCACTTGTCTAAATTATCTTAAACTCTACTCCTATTGTACTGAGAGAGAAGTAGAACCTTCTATGGGTGTTTTCAGAGCTCACAACAGAGAGAAGTCCTTTTTTTCTTTAGTATCCTTTTTATCTTTAATAACAATGACACTGTAAATGCACGCAGTGATGAGAGCCACAGAACTTCACATACATCCAGACTCCTTCCTCTTTAACTCCCACCCACTTCCCCTCCCCCACACCCCAGAGTGACAATCTTTTTCAATTTGTCACATCAAAGCCTGTCAAATGAAAATTTATTCTCCATCACTATATAATCTCCATTGATGAATGATCAGGAATCCCTACCAATTTACACAGATAAAGACTTCTGAAAAATACAAGAGCTGTTCAAACTAACAAAAGCTTGACTGATTTGAGTTGCATATAATCTCTAGTCATCTTGAACTTTACTTTTCCTGTCCAAAAAGAGACAATGGTGCTGCCCTGGAGAGCACAGCCACTAATCTTGCATGCCTTGTTCCCTTCCTACATGACATACATGAAGAGAAGACCAATGCTGTGCCCACAGTGCAAAAACAACCAATGACAGCAGGACTGTTAAGCCTTGCAGAGAAAACCCTGGCAGTACAAATTCTACTACAAAAAAAAGCACCTTTTTTTTTTTTTTTTGCAATAGGTCACTAGTTTGAATTTTTTCCAAGTCAACACCACACAAAGGATGTTATCCAATGCCTGATCTTTCGAGGTGTTAAATGACCTTGACCCTCACAGCTGAATCTCACAGACTTTAATCTCTAGGGACTATTCCAAGTCTCGAAGGGGTGAGTGATTGCATTTAACTGGTCTGAGCACAACTCCTTACAAAAGGACCCTTATTTTAACTGTCACTTCTACATCCAGCTCTCCACAGAAATGCTAAAGACTCCAGCAAGTAAGTGACCTTCTCTCTTCTGCAGAAATTCCCTAATGACTGAGGCAGCTCATGGACAAAAAATTTGCTATTACAACCTATATCCACTTCAGAGGTTACAATTTTCCCTTTGGTTAATCAAGATCTTTTTACACAAGGCAAAAGTTAATGCAATAAAAATAATAAAGCAAAAAATTAGCAACTAACACCTTGTAAGTAAAAAAAAAAAAAAAAGGGCTAGTGGACCTAATAATTGCAAAGAACACACCAGATTTTATTGTTGCAAGTGAGAAAAGAAGTTCTTGCGAAAGGCAAGAATCCCAAGTCTCCTTGTTTAAGTTTCTGTTAATATTCACAACACTTTTTTAATATATGACATCCAAGAAAGAGATGGTAGTATGAATATTTCCTAACAATCCTATTGCCTGAAAAGACTCTCAGATTTTTGTTCACTAATGTTTGCTTACCCCAATGTTACATTCTGGTCCACTGCTCCAACCCCAGGTTTGAGAATAAATAAATACTGTGCTTAGCTCCAAAAAAAAATAATATTCAGTCTTGCTCCATTTACAGGTTTCAGCTTTAGCATCATAAACCCCCACTCAATTAGAAATGGGAACTGCCCAATAAGCAGCAACGCTTCGATCTAGCTCTGGAAGGTCCCCAGATACAAGATTTACAACCTGTAACATTTTTATAGATCATAAGGCTGGTTTACATTGCTTTTATGAGATGTTTTAAAATTTTTAAGTTTTCATTTTCCCCTCCCTTGGAGTCCAGTTATTAACAAAGAGAGGCTTCATAGGTAGAAGGGAACAAGAAAATGATCATATTAAAAACAAACAGAAAAAAATCTGTAGAATATTTCAACTTCATTTTACAAAAGAGGCTGCTTACGGGGAGTACGCTACTTTGGTATGACACAGTGTTTAGTCTTTCAAGATAGATTTGGACACTTCTGAATCCATGTAAAACCTATGTTATAGAATGAATTGTAATATTGATGTCATATTGTAAGTATACTGTTCAAAAAAACCCAACTTTAGAACAAACATTTGATTTAACAAATAGGTTTTAATTGGTAAGCAAAAATCTATGGAGAATAAGAAATTTAACAAAAAAGTCAAACCTCTAACATTCTAAAGAATTTTTAATGCCAGAAATTACTGCTCACTTTTACTGTCATGCAAAAGAAAATTTGTACTTAGTCAAAAAAAACCTCACATGCAAGACTAAAATATCTTTAGTTCCAATACTGAGAAAGAAGAAAGAGAGAATTCATTCTTTGGTATTTCAAATACTTGAAACTAAGGGGCTAATGGTATTTATAGGGCAGGAAGGAGAAATACCAATAATGAACTTCAAATAAATATGCTTTATGCAGCTTAATAAGAATAAAAGGCAACTATTGAGATTCAACTGTGATCAAACCAGTTCTAAGCTACACTGATAGATTAGGATCTATGAGTTAATCATACATTTTCCTCAGAGGGCTCTACAATTTTTTAATAAATATCTTACTATTAATAACATGTAGTCTCAAGATCATTTTAAGATACTTATCATGAAGAAAAAAAATCTTTGTAACTGAAAATTATGCTTTTATCTTATTAGCTTTCTTGGTTTTTTCAGTCTTAGCTACCTTATTGTACATAATGTGTATAGCATTCACTTCTATTTTGTACAGGAGTCATGTCTATCTTTTTTTAAACAACAGTTCGATAAGTGTAAGGAAAGTAAAGGTGTCTTGTTTTTAAACAGGTGAAATAGCACCTACTGTAATTATTACCTTAAAGAAAAAAAAAAAGCAGGTGTACTAACCCTTGTATTTGTCTTTCAAAAAAAGAACTTAAGAACCACTTTTCAGTAAGCTGCAGACAATTCCCAGAAGGCATATTTTCAAATTAAATTGAATAGCTTAACCCATGTCATACAACCCTAATCAAGCACAGTGGTTTTAAAGGATGGATTTTCCCAACAAAAAAAATACTCAGCATATTTAAAAAACTACACTATGTGTATATGTAATTACATTCTTAATACCAAAGATAAGCCAATAAGATTCACATTAAGTGGAGTTTTATGGCAAATGCAAAAGCAGGAAGCTGAACTAACTTTCACAGAAGCAAATATACTGCTAGAACAGCAGTCACTTAATATAACATAAGTCTTTGAAGAAAATATTTCCAATATAGAGTGATATAAAAAAAAAAAAAAAAAAAAAAAGAAGTCAAATCTGTGATAAATGCATGTAACAACCACTGTTAAAAAAAACAGCAAAGAAATCACACAAAGGTCCTGGCACATCCAGGTAAGCAACAAGTATGTTGAAAAGAATAATCAGCAAAGTTCAAATATTTGCAAGGTACTCTGCTCTGCACTCACATGGAAACTGGGCAGTAAAGAGCAGATATAAAACAGATGTCAGTGACAATTTTATTTAAAAATTCAAGGGTTGTTTTCCAAACACGTCTTCTCCATTTCAGTTTCACTAATCTGCAGGTCAATCAAGGTAACACATTAACCCGACAAAGCTACCTCAAGCCAATCTAGATAACTTTTGGCTCAAAAAAAGCACATAGTTCTTCCCTCAGCAGAATCAAGACTGAAAAGGGAGACAAAGAGCTAACTTTTGAGTTTGGAGCAAAGTTCAAAATTTCATTTCTAAATGCAAGACCCCAGTAGTACCTACTCATTTCTCCATCCTCCTCTATCATCCTTCTAGTTGTCTCTCCTCTTCTCAGGAAAGATTCAAAAGGATAGCTAGACAAACATTAAGCTAAGAAACATGCAGCTCCTCTTGACTTCCCACAAGGTCACAACTTGCATGCCTGCTCTGCAATCGGACAAATACCAACCACACGGACTATCCTAGAAAGCACTGTGCATGAGGTTTTCAACCTATCAAAATGTCTCATTCGTTTTAAAGAACAGATACAGGTTTTAAGCACATAATCTCCTGAATTCATTACCCAAAAGGACCAATTAAATTTGCATTGTTTGCATTCCTTGAACAAAGATGACAATCATATGTTACAGGTTATTCACTGCCTTATCAAAAGACAAATACAGTTGCATATAATCACACACTCAGATATTGGTGCATTCTGCTTAAAGCATGAGAAACACTTTTCAGAACTATAATCTAAATGCTTAACTGTCTGCAAAGCCAGCATCTTTCATGGCAACTGCTGAAGGACAGAATTCTGGCAGTATCCAAAAAAACCCTCAGCTCCTTCAGACCAGATCAACCAGCAAATATTAGTATTCAGTTGGCTTCTTTCCACAATTCCTGTCAGAGATCTCTCATAGTTAAAAAAATGTAACCACCTATTTCCCAATATTCACTCCTCAAGAGCACAGGGGTTATACAGGACACTACAACTCAGCTTGTGATATTGCACCCAAGATTTAATGTGTTGCACATAAAACACTGACTCTAAATAGAGCTTACAAGTACTTTGAACATGTCAGTTCACAGTGTATAATAGCTGGATGTTTTACATTCAAGGCTCTGTTAAACTCATGAGTACTTTATCAAACAATTCAGCATCCAAGACTAGTACTCCAAAACATTTGTAATCTGCCTCATCTATTGTTCCATGAAATGATATGCAGCTCAATAATATCTCTCTACTGCTTTATGAGAAGGTTAGCCTTCCTCTGGCTTGAAAAATACGTCTGTACTGCTGAAATGCTTATTACTTGAGTTGCATCCAAAAAAAGTTAAAGACGTCCTTCTTTTCAACCCACTCTATTATTGGATTTAGTAGTAAATAACCTTTATTATAAATGCAGACTATTTTTCCAGCTACATGTCCCTTCCAAAGTACAAAACTGGTTTGTTTATGGTGTAACTAACATCACAGAATTTTTAGAGTTGCAAGGAACCTCGAGATCCTCTAGTCCAACCCCCCCCGTCAAGGCAGGGCCACCTGGAGCAGCTGACAACGGGGCATGTCCCAGTGGGTTTTGAACACCTCCAGGGAGGGACACTCTAAAACTCAGTATCAAAAAAGTCTCTCCTCACGTCATCAACATCAAGTACCACAAAACGCTTCTGCCCCTTCCATCTAGTTCCATGCAAACTGTTACACAGTTCAAATACAAAAGAACTGTAAAAAGTTGGTATCAGTAATACAAAACTTTGAAGTATCTTAGAAAAAAGCTTCAAAATAGAGCAACACTTAGGACATTAGTTTTTATTGCTTCAGGTAATGCTGCTCAGTTTTTCTGAAATTAACTTAGAAAGATGATCAACCAAAAAGCTTAATTAACTCAAGTTTTTTTGTCTATACAAATCAGATGTTGCAACCCACCCTCTACTTTAACAAAACACACTTCCTAAAATATACTTTTTTGAAAATAAATGTAGATCTCTACTGTTCTAGGGTGGTTTCAAGGGGCAAGGGAGGGTGAATGAGGGTGGAGTATAACAAGTAATTCTTTAGGCAGCAGAACTAGTCAAGTGTCATTTCCAATGGATTTGTGTCCTTGTAGCCAATTCTGTAATCTAAAGCATAAACTGTTCAAGCAAATACAATGGTTCCCATTGCCAAGAAGAATACAAGACTGTTTACCTGCCCAGAATTTCTGTTGTAGTAAAAACAAGGAAGCACCTGCTCTAGGCATGGGGCCTCCTTTGCAGCAGGGAATGCTAACAGAATCTCCCAAAACCAGCCAGCTCTTCTTTGATTTTGTCCTTCTGCCAAATTCAACTCAAATTAAACATGACTACAAAGGAAGAGGAAATACACATGTAAGCACATACAAATTTTCTCTGGAAAACAAGATAAAATTATAAAAGTAATATGAAGAGTTTGTCCTAGCTAGAATTAGCATAAGTCACAGTATATGTTTCCGATTTATAATTACATTATGGTGTGTATGCTACATGTTCTCAAAATTGAAACTTCACATTTATATAAGTAACTACATACATATTTAAAGATAAAGGTCCTTAATTATATGCACATATAAAAGCCAAAATGAGTTATATTATTTCCTCTTTCGGCTATCCAGTATTATCTACTTTGAAAATACATAACCCTGAGATTTTGAGCACTTTGAGTTACCCATTTGTCACACAGGGAAAAAAGTTCTCATCAGAAAGGAAAGCAAAAAAAAAACAAAACCAACAAAAACCCCAACAACAACAACAACAACAACAACAAAAAAAAACAAAAAACAAACAAAACCAAACAAACACCAAAACCAAAGACAATCCTTTTAAAGAAAGGAATTGAGACTGAATTTCTTTGCCTAGGAAGCACTACTCCCTGTTCTACTTCCTTTACAATTGGCAAGTTCCTACATNACAATTAGCAAGTTCCTACAATAAAAAAAAAAAAAAAAAAAAAAACAACAAACCAAAATGGAGTTCTGCATCAGTCATGAAAATACTTTGTTGTTACTTCTAGTGAGGATACATACTTTTACATTTTGATCGACAGTACTTTCATCTAGTGCTCCCTTCGCAGTTTCCATGTTACTTTAAGATAGGAAACCCCTTAAAGACCTACAAGAAATGCTAATATCATGGGCATAAGCAATTTATCCAGCATGCTGGATTTCTGCTTCCCCTGCAGCAAATAGCTCATCAGTGCAAAAGGTATACCAGCCCCACAGCAAAAGGACACTAGGCACGTCAAACCCTAAAAAGCTTTGGCAGGCTCTCAAACTAGAAACAGCACAGAAAAATCACAATTCATCTTTGTAAATGAATAGTGGCAGAAAAGGAGAAATGTACACTATCCCCCACAGTCACAATGGCACAACAAGCTCTCAGGAAAAAATATATCACTCAGGAGACAGATTAAAAAGAATACATAAAATGTGATGAAGAGTAAAATTAGAGCAGGAGAAAGGAAGATGAAAGCGATACATTCACACAACCTTAATTACTGAGTTCAGGCCTCACCTCACCCTTCCCCCTCCTCCCCACCTGTATTTGCTTAATCTTCTGGAATTCAATCTAATGCTTTTTTTAAGTATTCTTCTAAACACAGTCCAATGTGGCACTCAGATTAATCTTCATTATTAACAACATGACACATGAAATGAAAAATGCTAAAGCTGCTCCACTTTGCACCATAAGATTGGAGCAGAGACTGGGGCCTGAGGTCTAGAGTCATTCTCCTTCACTTTCTTAGTCTAGCAAACGTACTGTGTGCAAAGTGGAACCCCTCCACAGGGAATACTGAAAGCAAAATAAACCCCCCTGTAATCACTTACACAGCTGGCATTTACCTTGCTCCTGAAAGAGTTGAGATACTTAAGTCTCAAAAAAAGAGATTAAAAGATGCTTCTCCCACATCTCAGGAAAGCACCCTACATGTTTCACTGACTACTGTCTGCTGGAGTAGTGCTGTCATAATCATCCCTTGTCCTTTGCAAACAGTGAGAAAAGTGAGATTTGCATTTATTCTTATTAAAATAATAAAAAGTCAATTATAGTTTTATTCAAATGAGGAGCACTTCTAATCCTTTCAGTTCATCTCAACAGACACTTCACACTTCTCCATCCCTCTACTTCAGTCCCAAGTAACCCCCTCCTCTTGAAAAAAAATTAATTCTCATGCTTAATCTATGTTAGCAAGTAGCTTAGCACAGTGTAAGGAGATCTCGCACTGTAAGCGGTGAACCAGCTGATGTGGTCATCAAGTGCTCACAAAATAGGATTACAGGGTTTTTCTTGGGACTAGCACAGATCCAGTGCTAACTGCCCCTTATCAGTTTTAGGTGCACTCCTGGAGAGCATCTTCCCATTGAATTTAATCTGAGAAAGCCTGGTTTGTGAAGTCTGAAATTGCTTCATGACACAAACCAAAAGGTGCTAAGTGGAGCAGGGACTGGTTTCAAAATTAACCTAGTGATTCAAACTCACATCTGCACACTCACACACTTAAGTCTCTGTTGTGATTTCAATTTTTTTAGTGGAGGTCACACAAGAAAATGTGCATAGTATTTCCACCAGTACAAGAACAAAAAGTACAAAACATTCTCACAGCTCAACTGTGCAGAGAGGTACAAAGGAGAGGCTCAGTCCCAGCTGGTCCAAAGGCAGGTACAACACAGGTGCTGCTTTCACAGTCCCTAACAGGCTTCACCTGACTTCACTACATGATCCATTTCTCACTTTCTAAAGCATAAAATCACTCCAAGAGGAACTTGTGAAAAGCTATTATGTCAAGAGCTTAAACTTCTCATGAGGTATACTGCTATCAATCTTTGTATCATAAATATTAGCTTCTATGTATAGGACTCAGCTTTTAAATTCTCCACAAAAAGTCACTAATCAATCTGAACTGGATTTAAGAAAAAAACTTTTTTTTTTTTGCTAACAAGCTAAAACAAGCTGCAAGGTGTAAGCCTAAAACTACTAAATACATTCAGTCTTCAATGTACTAAGACTGTCATGAGTAAACCTTCAAAAATCAGAAAGAGCTTCTACTTCCAACATAATTATTTCTTCAGTTAAAACACTTAGATTTCAGAATATATTTCTACATTTTTTGGAATATTGCGAGTTGACTATTGGTTTTGCTGTTTCAAGACAATGAAAGGAGCTCTTCACGCAGTTACAAGAAAATTGGATAAATCATAGCTCCATACCTAAAAATACGATTGATTTCAAGTATCTGTCAGTTCAGAATACAGATCAACATTGAATTAAACTTTTGGCTGACTTTTTCATTGTAAGATGAAAAAGTCTGAGAAGTTACTTTAAAAAATATGATTTAGATTTGAATTTAAAATTTAAAAATTGTTTATTTTAAAATTATTCGACATAGCACGTAGGAAAAACAAAATACTTGTTTATCCAAGCATGTCATGCCTCAGCTTCTGGACAGGACACAGCTTCTGGTAGCTCTAACCTTTTGTGCTGAAGCATATCCAAAAAGCCACTGTTAATATAGTGCCTTAGTTGGACTGTGGCACACCTCAGTGACATCTGATGCTTACCCCTGAAATTTTGCATGAATCCAACAGTGAAGATGTTAAGTCATGGAAAACAAGAGTGAAGAGAGAAAGAAATTAGCATACTTTATAATATTTGAAAAATTGCATCCTCTCTACACTCTTACTTGAGGCAGTAAGAAGAAACACGACTTAGACCGGTTTTCAACTAATTGAGTTCTTTTCTCCTTATTTTAGGGCTGGATACATCAATTTCTGCTCTGGGTGTGAAGCAGGAATGGTTTCCATTTATCAGGAGCTAAAGTCTTGGCTGCAGTTCCCAAACGCAGTCTGCAGATCATTCACCATTTCATTCAATTATTTTTCCTTCTTCCCTGCTGGAGCTACTCAGGGTTGGATTTCAATGGTGACGAACTTGTCTAATAGAAAAATAGTACTTCCTAACAGGCAACTATAGTAGCCATCCCTGACAACTGCACATATCACTCCTTCTACCCTTCAGGAGCGATGTATTTTTGAGAGGTAAAGCAACCCATTCTAACACACCAGACACAGTTAACAACAGTATAAGCTCTCTCATCATTAGTGGCACTCCAGATAAGAGCTTTCAAACAGGACAGTGATGAAAGTTTATGGTTGCTTAAGCAATATATAAATACTGCATATGAATAGTAGGAAATAATCAATAGATTACATTTATGTATGTACACCATCAAGATATGAATCAGTCATTCAAAGTGTGAGCTACAATAAAACCCTCTCTCCAGATGAGCTAGTGGGATCAACAGTAATCCTTCACAGTTGGAAACATGCACCCTACAGCACTTCGAAGAGTTCAGCCAATACAATCTAAGAGTTCATTTACACACTGGTAGTTTAAGAACACTAAGCTCCCTTTCACCTCAGAGACGTCTCAGAATTTTGCAGCCTCTAAAATAAATCCTTGTAATTCAAAGTCTGCCATTAGCATTCACAAAAGGTGAAACAGTCACCCCAAACAAAAGCAAACTTAAGTAACCAAACAGTTACTCAGAAGCCTTTGCAATAAGTTAATGCAAAGAACTTCTGTTCACTAACACTTAGCAATTAAGGCCCCACTGCATACACCTTGATTCATTTCAAACTCTTGTACTTTCTATGAATAAAACCTCTAGGAGACGTAGAATAAAAATGAGGTGTCTTAAAATGCAAAACAGCTGTACCTAATTATAAACCACAATAAGATTCAGCTGGTGCTTGAAAAAATTAGATTCCTACTACTAGAGCTTAGCAATTGCATAGTCAAGCTTTTCTAATCAACCTCCCAACTATATATCCTCTAGTTTTCTGAAGGGGATATTGTTATAGCAAGAGAACCATGCATATCAATGTATTGTTTTGCAATTTGTATTGTTTCTTACATCCACAGCACCATTAAGACTTAGACTTTGCTGCTTGCCTTTTACACTCACTTTTCATCAGAATGAATCCATAGAATACAGGGTGCAGTACCTGCCACCCAGCATAAGAACGGACAAGCAAAGCCTAAGGAAATCCTACTAGCAATTTCTACTACACATCCTTCACAGTCTGTGCCATCCATTTGAATTTATAACCTAACACACAAGTATCTTAATCTCATTCTAGTTTACTAACAATTAAAAGCTAATCCAAAAGCATAGCTGCACTAAATTAATCCAAATGCAAAACTAGTGAAATCTACCTTAAAATATTATGTGTAATCACCAAATATGCAATTCAATTGCCTTTTTACAGGCAGTTATCTGTCCATGCTAAATACCAGGTAAGTAACAATTCAACCTGCTCAAAGGGGTTGCTAGGTCTGTAACACAGAGAGTCAGTCAGTCTTCCAGTTTATGCTTGGACGTTTTGAATCCCATATGCTTCCTAGACATTGACCATCTCACTCTATGATAGACCTGGAAAGTATTTATGCCCTACCTAGCTCACAAATACAAACCAAATTTCCAAACATATACAAATACATACCCTCACAATAAGCAAAAGTGACCCAAAATAAAGCAAATAAGTAAAGCCTTATTTGTTACCCGTATATGAGCTGTCATTAACTTCTAAAACACAGAAATCTGACCTGAGAAGTGTTGTTCAAAGACAGGCAACTCTTCACCAACCCTCTGCTCTGGAGCACACTCAGTTCACTACAGCAAGGCCACTCCCACCCCAAGTGTTGCAAATTCCCTCCCACAGGCTCCCCCCACAGCTGCCTCCACTTACTGCTCATTGAACCCACACCTGCTCTGCAGCCGGAGCTCTCTGCTGACTCCCAAACTCATTCCGTAACTGCCCTGTGTATCTATTGCATGTATAAAGCTGCCAGAAATCTTATAACAAAACAGTGGTGGATTCAAAATATTGGTGAAAAGAATTAAACTCCTGAGCTTGACCCTGGTGCTATTGAAGTCAGTGGTTACTCTCCCTGCTGATTTCAGTGCAACAAGATCAGTTTTCCACAGTGTTCAGAAAGGAGAGTGTCAGGAGAAAACAGGCAGGTTTCTATCCCACAGTGATGGGAGCAGTCAGTCTTTACACAACCAGACAGACAGTTCAATCAGAACTGCTGCTGGTGCAAAAATCTCTTCTCGACAGAAGAAAATATCTCTCTTTAGCCCAAACACCTGAGTATCCATATCTTTAAGAGAGGCAGAACTGCAGAAGTTTGGTTACTGACCTTGATAAAGCAGGGTCAAGACTAATTTTTTCCTTCAAGAAGTCATATTCTCCTTAGTCACTGAATCAAGATAATAAACAGAAAGATAATAGTGACTAGTTTGTTCTACAGCATTCCTAGAAAATTTCTGTAAAATATTTCTAGTAGCTTTCCTAGACATCATTTTTGTCCCTCAATACGAGTTTTTAAAGATTTAAGAAAGATAATGGAACTTGAACAAAGGGATGGAAACTCTAAACCATAAGCATCTGCACAAGTTGAAAGTCTTGATAAATCGATGATGCCAAACAGGCAGTTGTTTGCTCTTCACATCTGAAAGCTCAGATTTTTGAGTTTGTCAGATTCAATAAACATGACCCATTAGATGACGAAGAAAATTAATCCTCCTATATGCAAGTAATATAAAAAATTCATTTATTTCCAAGAGGAAATAGTAAAAAGTAACAACATTGGCTTAGCACAATAGATACTTCATCTGGATATGTTGTTCTTCATATGTAGCTAGATTTTACTGTAACTCTAAAGATTGAAACATCTAGTGTACTGTCTTCTTCTCTTTACAAACTAACATGCCTATAAGCATACGTAATTCAGTAATTGCATCAAGAGATTATGAAAATAATAAGAAAAAAAATAGTAAGTGTTTCATTTAGCAAATAATAAATATCTGGGTAATGCAGAGTGAGCTTGGGAAAGAAATGATGCATTGGCTACCTCCACCAGCAGTCCAGGGAGACATTAGTAGTTCTAGGTATGAAAGGAGTATTAATTTCTTATTCAGTATGTAGATATAGAAGTAAAGTCCCAGTTCTCTGGCTCAAGAAGTTCTGCATCTTTGAACCAGCCAAAGCTACCAAATCCCTTGAAGGTTATATAAGCACTGCTCCATTTCACAGGGGAAAAGAATTTATTAATTTATTCATTTTTTATTAAAAAAAAAAAGACAAAAAGACCTACCACTGTCATAAAATAATAGACATGCTTTGAAGGGGCTTAACTCCACAAAAAGGCTAAAGGAGAGCAAAGGTAGGTAGAGTGAGAAAAGATTGGTCAGGGCAATGAAGAATGAAACCTGGTTCCTAGCTGCAACTCCACAGTAAGCCCAGCAACTCCTTTAGAAAATTCTATTCGGAGTTCCTTGGCTGTAGGAAAATTATCTGCTCTCTGAAGGTACGAAGGTCAGTTCACTGACATTTGTTAAATGTGCTGGGGCATTTATATTGAAGTGCCACAAAACAAGAAGCTTTATAAGAAACTTTGATGCAGTCATGACAATTATGCTGTTTTGTTAGTACTATACAACATTTATCCAAAGTAGGGTATAAATCCCTCATGGTATAATTTAAAAACTGTCTCTGATGCTAAAAGCCCACATTCTAAAACCTTGATCCAACACACATTTAGAACACACATTCTAGAGTCTGCACCAACATCCACAAGAAAAGAATGAAAATACCTCATTTTTCTCCTTTCACTGACCTTTCTCTTTTCTTCACCTGAACTGCAGTAGAATCAATATCTTATAAAATCAGAACCAATTCTCATAACCACAGATTTCATAGCTCAGACAGCAATAATTTTTCACCATAATAAATACTTAAAATGAATTCATCAACACTATTACTTTTAAATAACAATTTATGCAAACCATATAGAATTGCAAAGAAAAATACGTTTAAGACTTCAAATTGTACTGCTTGAGTATTAGGCATCTGCATTCTAGCAACTGTATTATTGCTTATTCTACTGATATTCATCAGTATCTCCGTCTTCTGCAGAGATCTAAGACAGTGAGTATTTTCCCTAGATTTGACACAGTAAGATGAAGGAGAGAGGTAGAAAGAGTAAAACTATACCTAAAATTTTTTGGGTCATATCATTGCATCAAATACCCTTTAGCCCTTCCAGGCTCCCCCCTTCTATAGCTGAGTAGCCTCTTTCCTCTCTTCCAAGGCATGTAAGCAGGAACACTGTTTCCTCAGCTCCTATCATCATTATCTCTTAGTGACATGGTGAGTGAGTGCTCATCATTATCCACCTGAAACTCACTATACAAGAGGTTTATTTAATGCACCTGGTATGAAACATTCTTGAAAGGAAGGTTTGTATTTCAAAAATTGTCTTCTGATAAGCAGGAAAAACTCAGGTAATTTAAGTCTACTTTGGCACTCACTATGGTGTATAGAGTTCTGAGGACTAAGAATGCAAGATTAAAAAAGGTTAAAAGACAAGCCTTAAAAGCTCTGTTACCATGAATGCAATCAAAACCTCTAAATTTGCAGACTGTTTTAAAATGCACCCTCCTTTCTAGCTGCAAATAGCAAAGTCCTGATGTGGTTGCCAAGAAACCAGCACTTGCAATTTACAGAGTTCGCGTTTGAGAGATATTTGCACTCAAAAACATTTACAAAAGCAAAACTGAAGCAAACCAGAAAAGGTGGTATAAATTCTTC
Organism: Calyptomena viridis; assembly: GCA_013390005.1. Taxonomy (NCBI): domain Eukaryota; kingdom Metazoa; phylum Chordata; class Aves; order Passeriformes; family Eurylaimidae; genus Calyptomena; species Calyptomena viridis. Next base: position 23,732 of record WEIV01016065.1, on the reverse strand, counting down.
TTATGATTAGTCAGTATCACCCTAAAACAAAGCCCACAGCCAAAACCTCCCTTCCTCGGATTTCTGTGCTATCAAAGAAATGCTTGTGGACTTTTGTTCCCTGTTTCCCTGAAATATGGAATAGCCTTCCCATGTATTCTGCTACACCCAGACTTGATGGTTTCACTGACATCTCTTCATGAATTATAGTGTGGTCACTGGGGCCTTCACCAACATCAAGCTCTTTTAACTCATTGTCCCATTTTGTGGATTACTGCACTAGTTCACTGATTAAATCCAGAGTTAATCATGATTATTGTACTGTAAAGCACCATGGGAGACATGACATGAAAGTACTAAAAAATGCAGTTGAATTTGATTACACTGTATCTTCTCAAACCCATTTATATGTTAAAGACTGTATTTTATTACATTCAATATTACATTTCATACAAACTCCAGTCTCAATCCAATTTTCCTGTGCCATTTTTAATTATTAATATTACTGTTTGCAACCAGAGATTTGATGGAGTTGGGTCCTACTTGTGCTAGGCCCTATACAGACATAAAATAAATGGCATTTCCTGGTAAAGATAATTCACAAAGTGTAACAGCCAATAAAAGACAAAAAAGATGAGATAAAAAACTGCTTGAGACAAACAAAAAGAAAGGTGAAAGGAAACCAACAAGTAAATGGTAGACTATCCATGTAATTATTTTAAACAAAATTGGTTGCTGCTTTTTCACTTCCCCAAAAAATACATATTCACTATCTCTCAGTCAAGCAATGCTGGTTCTATTTTATATATTCATTCACTTTATGGTATTAAGAATAAATAAAATGTGTAGTCAGAAATGGTGCAGGTTCTGCAAACCTAAATCTAAAGATGTAAGATTTCTGCAATTCACCAGGACACGACTCTATTTGTAGTAGTGCAAGGAGTAGTATCTCACTGCAACAGAAAACAGCTTATATGCTATGACAGTTTTCTGGTTTTGAGATTCCACAGATAAATACTTCAGAAAAGGACATCATGAGATGCTCCTTGACAGTTTTGCTCTTCTAGAGGTAGTTTGTAGTTTATTACGTGATCCTTTGCTGCACTTACTCAAACAGATGTGCTTCATCACTTCACCTTTCTTTTTTATTCTTTTCCACTTTTTCAATTCTTTTCCATTTTTTCCAGTAGTAGTGTCATTGAAGAGGTATGAAAATGGAGAAAGCAGTTACTAAGCCAGAAAGGTAAACATGTGTGATGTATGAATGGCAAAACTGTGAAAATCTTTAAGGAATGAATAGTAATTCGGAAAGGTTACAAAGATTCAGAAATTCTCTGATACACCAAAGTTCTCTTAAAGGTGTTTTTCAACACAGTTTCGGAAGGGTGAGATCAGACGACCTTTTTCCCTTTAAACAAAAACCTTTTTCAAGAGGAATAGATGTCAGTAAAGACCCCTGCATATTCTAACATTAGATGATGACAATTTCTTTTCAATACTCATTTCCAAGGAAAAAAAGACCAAATAGTTGGTATAGCAAACCAAATAATCTAGCCACAGACTTAAGGACATATCCAAGTATAAATTTACATTTTCCCTGTAGGAAATGTTACTTTGTTTAACAGAGAAAAAAAAAGGAATTAGGAAAAAGCTAGGCATAACTTTGGTTTACTTCAGTTATATTGACTCTAACAGTTCTTGTATCCGGAATCCAAGCATAACATCAGTTTCTTTTTTAATAAAAAAAGCATTTTTAATGAAAAAGTAGTCCTTCCTCTATTTGTTTTTCACCACTAGCAGGTTTCCTTTACCTAAAAAATCTATGTATAGCTAAACCATTTTAAGCTGGTAATAGCATTTACCTGCAGCAAAAAATAATAATAAAAATGCAGAAAAGCAAGTGGAAATTTTAAATGCATAGAAGCCCATTCATTCTTATCTGATTAGTCCTGTCCATCTTCATGTACTAAGGTTGTATACTTACAGCATTATCCTCTTTGTAATCTTAAAACATACAAGGCTTTAAGACTACACTTTCTAAATATCAGTGACAAGCAAGATTCTATTCTGGTAAGGAAGGATTATTGTCTTCCTGTTTAAGAAAGCAAGCGAGGGGGAATCAGGAAATAAATTAACACCGTCTGTCTTCAGAAGTCACAGTGATTCCCTTTATTTTAATTTCTGCTGTTATTAAGGCTTTCATCTAAAGCATAGCAGCGGAAACAGCAGAATAGAAATATAAAGTGGTACTGTGACAGGGTTATGGTCATGATGACTGATGACATGGATTCATCACCTTTTAGTCACTGGACAAAAAAAAAGGAGCAGGAATGGTGGAAGATTGTATTATAGTAATTAGAAGTCCAGGTTTATTAATAAAGGCTCATTTTATGCAGTCTAAAAGAGCATTCTGTACCACAAATCAAGCAAATATCCACATACACAAAACAAGTGAGGAATTTCTCCATAACTTTTTATATAAAAATATGAAGTACTGTAATAAAGAAAAGTGAGATAATTGTATTACTGATTTACCTAGTCAGCAGCTATGCCAAGAATGAATACAGTTTATTAGGTATCTTCTCACACTGGAATAGCATTCAAATTTCTTTTATATCACAGAACGTACTCTTTTAAATTATCAAGGTCACTCTTTGAACAGACATTTTCTCCCTCCAGTTGTGCTGGCATCAGCCTTTAAAGAATATAAAAGGAGCAGTAATTTTATTCAGGAGCTCCTCAAATACTGTCAAATTTGTCACTGTTCACTGTAAACCAGACATTTGTCCAAGTGAATCAGCAACTGGTCACTTGCTGGCTAAAGAAAGCTGAGTCACTGCTCCTGAGCTCACAGAAATACCCTACATCAGATTCAGAATACACATCAGTATGTTGTTTACCAACCTAAGAGGAAAATAAGTTATTGCTGTGAGTCACAGAGGAAAAGAAAAAACCACAGAAATGAAGACGAATGTTTGGAGCCCAGAACAACCGGAAACGATAAACAAAACTCTGACACACAGAGAAGGCAGGAATTGAGTGCCAAGAAAAGACAAATACTGCTATAGATTCAGATGTCTTTCTCTGATAACAGCCACAAAGATTAGTGCTTGCTTCCAGCTAAATCACAAAGAAAAATCTTCTAACGCCCTGTAATTCAGCCTGGATTATTAGATTGTATTGAATTGCATAATTAGGCCACCACTAAATTAAGTACAGCAAAAGTTCAACTGCACTTCATACAAATATAAATATGCTAAATTAAAGGGTTTGCTCACTGAAAATCAATAGTGATATAATCATGTATCACTTTAACATTGAAGATGACATGTTTCCTTTCCATTAAAAACTGTGGATTTGCCATGATTAGAGAACCAAACCAAAAAAGGTGAATCTTTCAGAGCCAGGAAGGAAGGAACAGCTCAGCTCTGGTTCTAACAGACAGAAACTCATCACCAACAAAATGAACTAAGGAAGGAGAGTGTTTCCAGCATACAAAGTAAAAAATATAATCAAGAAGCAGATTATAAGCATGCTTGTTCTGAATGATTCATGAAATATAATTTCTGATCTTGCCCAGGTAATTAGAAGACTTTCAGCTCCAGTTCAGAGATCTGTTTTGAGGCATTTTTCATTCTCTAAACTATGCACCTAATAGAATTTTTTCTTGCTTTCAAACATTGACATCAATGCAAAAGAAGTAGAAAAGCAAAATATTAAAAATATATTTTTGTCAGTTAGTATGAGTCCAAGATTTAAAGTTCCCTAACACCAGTCAAGGGGCAAGAAAAACCCAGATCACTTCAGAGAGAGTTTCTGAGGAGCATCCTAAACTACAACGCCATGGTACCCTTGGTTGGGAAGGAAACATATGGGAAAGGCAAACAGTGGGCAATTTTAACCTATAAAGCAAAACATACCACATTCGCCCACCAGTTTTTTTTACTCCAACTTTAGTCATTGAGAAAAAATAAAAAAGCAAATAAAGCATGATCAAAACTTAACTGCTGACTCTGCTTGATTGTACAACTACTTGGAAATTCATGACAACTCTCAGCACAGAAGTCTGATCTGAGTGCCTATGCTGGTAGAATTTACAAACATTGGACTTATAAGACAGATCTGTAACGTTTATGCTCTGTAATGGGCTGTTTTATTAGATTAATTTGCATCTTGTATTACGTGTTAATGAATGTCTTGCATAGGATAATGTAGAAAAATTGTAATAAAAGATGATGAGTTTTCAGATGTAACATACTCTTTATCAGTGGAGCTTAGAAAAACAGAAAGCTGATAACAAAATGAATGTCACAGATCTGTTGATGACGCATGAAAAGGCTTCCTGGATGAACTAATTCAATCTCTTGGGAGAGCAAGAAAATACTTCCTCACACAATATCAGAAGTTCTGTCTTATTTTTAATTATTCTCCAAGTACTTTGTTTTATTAAGTCTTTGTTTCTAGAAATTGTGTAAGCATTTTTTCATAAGGTATACACTAGTAGTTCCTTTCCAATTTCAGACTAATATTTTTAATTCTAGAAGTCTGGCCTTAAGAATTCACCTCCTTCATTGATGTTACAATAAATACTTGTATTATTACATAGATCTACAAAATAATTAAACTTCCAGAAAGATTTTAGGTTTCGTAAAACATGTACTGTTTTATTTTGCACAGGCTGCTCAGCAACTGTCAGAGCATAACCCTTTTACATGCTCTGGATTAAAAAAATGGCAGAATGAAATATCCTATATTGTCATCAATCATTTCAGCCATACAGTCACACATCATTTTTCCATCAGTTCTGTAGGGTTTTTGGACTCCGGAATGATTATCCATAAGAACACTTAAGGGGAGGAAAATCTGCCCATTTTCTAATCCTTTAAAATGATTGTTTACTCTGTTCTCAAATAAGATGGTCTGTAAGTTGTTCCAAGACAGAGAGGCACTAAATGTCACACAACCTTAACTCTCCTTGTTTAAAACGCTCTTTCTTGGACACTTTTGTATCTGTCTGCATGTGTGTGTTCTGTGCATGAACACAGCCTTCTGGCCAACCCACATTCATTATACTCTTCAAAACTTTTGTGCCTTCTGTTATGGCAGCAGAAAAAAACACAAAGAATTTTAAGCAACACAGTATAATGATGAAGATTTAATGAAAGGTAGAAAACTCATCAATACATGTATTTGACAACACTATTCGTGACCTCTGCAATATCCCATCTGTGACAGGCATAATGCAACCTTACTTCAGAAGTCAGTGATAGAGATTTCTTTTAAAGCAATTAAAATTAATTAAAAAAATTAATTTAAAACAATTAAAAACAAACTTATTTTTCTGTTTCAAAGCAATAAACAGGAGAAATATCAAGCTTTCGTCCTTCCCTGCTCTCTCCCAGAATTGCATTTCTAGACATTGACAGGATGTAGACACTTTACAATACCCAGTCCCTATTTAACAGCAATAAAGCATTCTGGGATGTTACAAACCTGCAGAGGCTCAGTGGTCAAGGTACTTAGATGTGTATTTTTTTGACTGCCTTCCCCCTGGATCTGGGCATTTAAGGCATGAACCGTGTCACTACCGAGGGCAAGGAAACTGCCTTCATTTTACAGCAGGAAAACTACAGGGCACCATGAATAAGCAACCTGACCAATGTTACACACCCATGTATCTGTGGAGATTCTGGTTAAACTATCAAGTCCCTGGACTTAATAAATTAAGGAGACTTAGAGAATAAAAGCAGGTTTTCTCACTGCAAAGAATGTGGTACATTTATACAACAGGGTGTGTCTGTACAACACACTGTAGCGCAAGGAACAGACCCCAAAACTACCTTTACACTAGTCAGACCAGGAGTATGAAACCTGTTTTTCATAAAACTCAGTACTCTCGGATATAACCTACAGAGATGAGAGGCAGAGTAATCTGGACTGTGCTGGAATTTGTTCTGCCACAAAAATTGTCCAAGTGGCACAAAAAAAAGTGACACAAAAAGTGTCCAAGCCAGTTTGTTTAAACCCAACCAACCAGTTTCTATTGCATTTTAAATACACATAAATTTGGGAGCCTGGGACATAGGAAACTGAGTTGCCACTTTCTTCTCTATTTCACACATCTTCCTGCACCTCAGGAAGCAGTCTAGCTTGTGTCTCAGTTCCCCAGCTTATTCAAAGGATACCATGCTGCTGAGGACTTTTCTGCTAAGGATAGCACTTTTCCACCTCAGAGGTGAACTAAAACAGAAGACCATAAAAACTCAGGAAGCATTGTGGGCATCTCAGAGAAAAACTACAAAATATATTTGTAGATTTCGTTTTTCCAGAAGTTTCTCCAACCTGTTATTCTCAGTGAAAGGCAACTTACCACTGCACATTAAATTCTTAAATTTACTGTTATTAATGTCTGCCATTCTAAATGTAAATATATTCAATTAAACTTCTGTTGGATCTCTCTTTGCGAATAAGTTCTCATTTATTTTTCATATAAACAAACTTAAAACCATTCCTTCCCTCAAGTTACTTATTTGTATGTTACATTGGCACATGCTAACACTTCTCAGTTACAAAGACTAGCAAGCTGCTGAAATTGCCAGCAACATTCTATGCAAACCAAACCCCAAAAAGCAAACCAAAATAAATGACAGTATAAATTATAGAAAGAAAAAAAATTGGATAGAACAACTGTCCCATAATAACTACAACAATTCTAATTCATTAGGTGCACTAAGGTGATACACTCGATAAATAACTAGGGATCCCTATGACCTTCCTGAGGTAAGGTCTCAACATTGACTTGTCCTCTCTGATGTGACAGAGGACTGATTATGCTCTTTTAGCTTCCTCTGAACTACAGGGGAATGTGCCAGCTTTCTTTTCCAAAGACTTCCTTTTAATTACTCTCTGGAGACTAATTTCTCCCCCCCAGTACTAACAGGCATGTCTACACTATTCCTTCCTGCTCAAAAAAATTATAACCTCCACTCATGGGTCTCTTCCACTGTGCCACTGCATTCATTATGCAGCACATCTCCAAATTCTAAGACAACAGGATACTGATCCAGACAACTTCTGAAAAACAGACTGTCTCTTCTATCCTTTACAATAAAGCCATCAAGAAAGACAAAGAGATAGGTATTGGAAAACAAATCCTGAAGGAAGTCTCTGTTATCATAGCCAGTGAAATATATATAGGACACAATAAACAAATCAATCAATAAATAAACAAGTAAATAAAAAATAATTCAGAAATTCAATATGGCATACAAAAACCAAAGAATGTCCTTTCCGAATCTGTTCCCGGTAGACTTTACCAAGTTCCAATGGGATAAAAGATTTAATATTACATTTATAAAGCCTTTATGATACATCCTTAGAAATGTTCTTTATTTTAGCATTTACTGACAAGAAAAGCACAAACAGAAAAAATTGGTTCTGGTATTTATAAATGAATCCAAGATTAATGACTGTATAAATACTGTGAGGGGTGAAGATTTTTCATTTATTATTTCATTTTTTCATTTAATTTCACCTCCATAACTTAATTTCATTTATTATTATTGCTTTGAGGTGAATATTTCCCTTTCTCAGCAAGTCCTTACTTTTGGGATTACACATTTGCACAATAAATACAGGATTATCTTCACCTACAGGAAATAAGGGGATCATCTTTGTCCTGCATACTCCATAAATGACTTCTTATTGTTAATACAGTCTTTTTTCCCACTGAGGCATGGAAAAAACTAAAGCAATTACTTACTGTCCTTTTTGAATTATATTTCCTAGGTCGACTTTTTGGGAAAAAAAATAACCACAGTAAAATGAAGTTGTAGTCTAATCTGATGGAAAGATCTTTGCAGCCAGAAGAGCTCTGTAACAGCTCTGTGTGCTTGTACTAGGGAAGCTTCAAACTCCTAGCTGTAATTATTTTTGAAGTTGATGAGCACAGCAGCCTAATAACCTGATCAGGTTTGCATGGCTGAGTCAGTTCACATACACTGACTATTAGTGATTGCATTATATTGAATCTACAGAACATCTCAGGGGGGTCCCTAATCCTCAGAGAAGACAAATAACATTGTGGGACCATTTGAGCAATGGTGAGACAATATTGATTTAAACAATGAACATCTGCAATTTGAACTTCTTTGTCTTCATAGATACAGGCATTTACCATTTAATAACTGGGGGAAGACCAAAATGAAACAAAGCCAAAATGCACTCCTGTCATAAAACCTTGTGAGGAAGGCAAATATAAAGAGTGCAAGCAACCTATGATTCAAGACTGTCCTCTCTCTGGTCTGTGCTGAAAAATATGCATCTCACCCTCTAAAACTCACATGAGTTGTAGAATCTGCAGCCTTGAAAATACTCAAAATTTAATTTGACAAGGTCTTGAGCAACCTTATCTTCACTGGCCCTGCTCTTGAGTAAGGGGATTGACAAGAAGATCTCCAGATATTCCTTCAAGACTAAAATATCCTATGATTCCTCTTACACGTCAGAATTAACACTTCACTAGGTTGTCTCCTCTTAACCAAAGCATTTTTATTTAAGTTACCACTTTAAAATGCAACCATTGGCCCTGTTATTCAGTCTTTCTTTTCTTACATCTCTATTTCCATTTCCTTTAAAATAACAAAGTGACCAGGGTTGAAGTGTTTCAGATTACCACTAGTCACTAATACAAGGAGAAAGCAATTTCTTAGGGCTAATTTAATGCACTTCTGAATTCTGTAATTTATTTTGATTCTGTGTTCTCTTTTCCTTTCCAGGCACTCTGCCAAAGAAGTTAAAGAGGGTTTTTCTGGCTAGATTTCCAATATTCTTCACAGTTTTGGGGGGGTTTTTTTTTGAAGTCTACAGACATAGTTGGATTCATGGCACAGAGCCAAGCTGCAGTCATTAGTGAGGATTAAGCCATGTGAAGCTGATATTAAAGTAGAGAAAGTAAACACCTCTTACTGTGGCAAAGTACACTTTGAGAACAAGGAAGTAGACATCTTTTCTTCTAGGGCAGATGCAAGGAGGAATATTTCCTAAGAAAAAAATATTTGCTTTTTCAAGTATGATCTTTATATAGAGATCTCTTCAAGAGTTCAGGAAGAGACCTGAAGAGTTTTACCTTCATGGCTGCAACTTGTACTAGTCAAAAGGCAGAATATAAATTTCAGACAATTTTTAAAGAACGAGCAGAATGGGATCTCAGCCCATAAAACAGGGGCATTATGTAATAAAGTAATTTCTTTATCATCATCATCTGTAGAGCAATAAGCACTGGATTTAAATATGGATTCTATGCTCTTTTCTCGTGACGTGTGGTGAAAGGACCACCCAAATATTCCACCGACTGCTTTGTAAAAACTCCTTTTTTTGGTGAAGAGCATAAAGCAGTGTGAAAGTGTAATTGAACAGATAACAAAGGAGAACTTTGAGCTCTTCACTTTCTCCTAACCCCCTCCTTCCCTTTTTTTTTTTAGAAAGTAATCAGGCACATTAAAGACTGAAAACAGTATCTCATGTTTTCCTAGATCAGCTGGAACCTTCACCCATGAAACATGGGTCTCTGTCTTAACTCCCATTCACAAAAAAGAAGCAGCAGCTCCAGCTCAGTCCCTGTGGCACTGCTGAGAGTACGTGGGCTCTGGAGCCAAGGCTGCATGTCCCCAGAGGGTCTCTAACAGAGAACTCTGAGCTGGGGCGTCAACAGCTGCCTGCCCATTTCTTTAAGTGCAAAGCAGGCAGGGACAAACACAGCAAGGGCAACTCTCAAATCTTTTTTCCCATTCCTAAGGTTGTCCTGGAGCCCATAAACTTTCTACAGCTGAGTAATGATCCATAAAGGGATAACAAGACCAAACACCACAGTTACCTCCTGATGGCCTTTGTGTGTGTGCCAATGGGGGAGGGATGTAAACCTCCATGCAAAAAGACAAATGCTTTAATTCTGAGCATCAGGATGACATCTGATATTAAGTGTCTACAATTGCATGTCTTTTGCTCTGTTTGCTGGCCAGAGAAACTATTCAGAGACAGTCATTGTCCATCACAAAAAGCATATTAACCTACAAAATTCAATTACTTGTCACTAGCTCACAGAAAATTTATAGGTGCTCTACTTAACCTCCACAGGACACCAGCTACAGAAACGGTGTGATCAGCATTTTTAAAATTGGGTCCAAGTCTTCTTTCTCAATACTGGATAAAAGCAATTTTTCTCCCAAAACAAACAAACCAACCAACAAAAACAACAACAACAACAACAGCAACAACAAAAACAGCACCACAAAGTAACAGAGAATTTCCACACTAATTACCTGACCTCACTTGTCACAGTATCAGATGCTGGATACTAAGCTCTCTGAAAATGCTGATTCTCAGTAATGTGCCTTAAAAGGAAAAGTGGGGAATCCTCATCCTTGTGTAGTGAAAGCAAGAGACCAGATTTACAAATATAACATGGCTAAGAATGTGTATTGTCACCAGACTAAATCTTCTGATCCAACCAAGACTACTCCTATTATCACGTTGCTGGTGAAAAAGAAGAGATAAATGGAAAACTCAGATGTCTCGAGCTCACATTTAGCTCAGAATGTATCAAAAAGGAGTAAAGGTGGTATATGTTACTTTTTCTAGAGATGGGGGTTTCTACTGATTTTAGGCCAGAGTGAGTGTAAATGCTCTTCATAGAGTAAATCATTACCTTAAGCAGAAAATATTCCTGATATCTGCAATATCTTTCGGTTTTGAGGCTGCCTGATCCATCCAGCGTAACTTGTTTTAATACCACTGCATTCTCTACATAGCATGTACTAATAAATATAAATACCTGGAACACTCGGTCTAGAAAGGAAAATATAGCATAAGGAAGAAGAGCTGTTAGAAAAACAGAACTTATTATTGTTCTCTAAATGAACAAATTAAGTGAGACTTTTTTTTTCTCTATCTGATTTCTAAAAAGGTATTATAACACTTCTTTTTTCTTTTTGAAGAGGAGTAAAAGACAGTAAAAGGACAGTTCAGGGACATCTCCTTTTCAAGGGCATAAGTATTAATACAGCACTCTTTCAGATTTAAACATTTAAAAATATTTAGAACAATAGCTAACTGCAAGTTCCTGCTAAAAAATCCTGATGACTTTAAAAAGTGAATTGTCAGTAGCATCCTGTATTTGTCAAACACTGTTCTTTGAGTCCTTGATATTGATTAGTATTCCACTTGAAGGAGGAGATAATGAAGTAGATTATTTTTTCTGCAGTGCACCTGACACAATCAGAAAACCTGACACAGAGTATTTTCCTACTTTCTAATTTGTCTGCCCCACCTATTTTCTTTTCTTTGGAGGCCACAGGGCAGAAAGAATGGAAATTAAATAAAGACATTCCAGAAAATAACTAAAAACTGTAATGATGTGCATTTAAATTCTACACAAGACACAGGATGGATGAACTGTATAAAGCAAAAATCAGATGTTGTATCCTTTGCTAACTATGAAAGTACAGAGTTAAAGGTAGTTAAATGATTTTCTAAGGTTTGCTCTTCAGTATAAATGCTAATATATAAGACAGATGTTTCACCAAAATAACATCTCTCTCACTTTAGAGCTATTTTTCTTCTGACTACATATGCACAAAATCTCACCCTCATGTTCATGTATTGAAGATGCCAAAATAAGTATATAAGTAACTGTGATTGTTAATTTATTCACATAACAAAAAGCAGGCAACAACTGTATGGATTTCTTCAGCTGGAAAGCACCTGGGGCTGGATGGCAAGGAGAGCTCTTGGTGAGATGCAGGACCACACAGCCTTAAAAAGGATCAGCCTATGAATCCTTCTTTTCTGTTACTATTTACGTAGTTGCTGTCCAGCCAAGTACTATTGCATGGCCATGCACTCCTGGGTTCCCAAAACATTTGTGTTCTCTGCCAGCTGCAGAGTAAAATAAGCTGCTTTGGCACTTGTAACAAGAGCCCACCATATTTCAAGGCCCATTCCCCTATGCAGCAGAGCAAAATGAGTGAGGGCAGCACAGCAGGACCCTTGCAGGGGCACAGGTGCATTCAGAGAAACAAACAAAAGAAGATACTGGTGTGTCATGCATAAAACAGGAATGTGGCATACAGAAAATGTAAAGGATTAAAATGTACTATAGTCAGCAAAACAGTCAGGGGAACATTTCATTTCTTTGTATCTTTGAGCCTTACTAATTTCAGCTGTTGACCTCAGGCCTGCAGCAGAGGAGAAATTTGTTTGCTAGTGCTTGTAGCTGCTTGACTGCCAAACAGAAATAGGACAGGAGTCATCGGGAAAGGGAGAAGAATCCCTGCTTCCCAGCCCACATTTATGGACACACACAACCAGAAACCTGGAAATGTATTTGCATTTTTTTCTTGACCAGTTTACACATCTCTTGATGAACTTGCAGAGCCAGTATAATCCTATATCAGCTCTAGAGCCGAGCATTTTTTATATGTCTGAATAATTTATTGCTAAATACTAATTAGCTGGTCGTGGTCTTTAAATCAACCAGTAAGAATAGTCCTTCCATCACAGGCCTTGTTTTGTCATATTAGCATGACTACCTGCTACACACACTCCATTTTTAAATTTGCTGCCATTTGTGCAGTTCTAGGGATTATCCAGTGTTCTCACACACTTGGAATGCTTGAGTTTCAAGTAGAGAAGACAACCATTTCTTAGAATTCCCTTGAACACTTAAAAGCAGTCTCCTGGCACTATTTTAAGGTAAGTCTTATTTAAGGGTATTTTTAGGCTGCTAGAAAGGTTACCTTTACTTGTTTGGTATTCTGCTTCTAAACACGCTTTGATCTGTACTGTGACATACCAGCTATTCAAATCTTCATGTGACACCTGTGTTTATCAGTATTTGAAGAAGTAATCTGTGAGAACAAAAGTCTGTCCTGAAAGTAGCTGCTTTATGGTACTAGGCAATGACCAAGAAGAACATTTGCATGTCAAGGTTTAGGATAAAAACAGTCCTCAAGTCTGAAATGAAGTGTACAATGTTATTTCCCATATTAGTATGGTGTCCAGCCCTGATTCCTTCCTTCCCACACCACTCCCAGATGCAGAGTCCACTAGATCAGCTGAAGGGACCAGGGCAGCTTCTTCCAGGCAAGGCCTATGGGGCTTGAGAAAGACTGTGAACATTTTCTCTTCTGGAAGCCTTTCCAAGTCTTTTCCATGGTTCACATGATATATAATGACTGTGAGGTAGAAGCATATCCAATCTGAGCAAGGTTTTTTTCATGTCCAGGAACCACACATAATGCCTCTCCCCAGCCTGTCCTCACCACTCAGCTCTTCTCATGGGCTGCTCTGACCTTCATCCCTTTTGGGGAATTTGAATTTCAGGAGATTTTAGATTTGGGAATTCTTAAAGTGAACTGCCAAATTTGATACTGTTGAGAATTGACTGAACACAATTAACAATGCATAGTTAACAAGACATTGTATGCTGAACACAAACTCCTTTTTTTCCCTGTATAAAACTTAAGCATAGGTTTGGGTTTTTTTAACTTTTTACAAAATACTTCTCAAAATCACGTGCCAAATCCTAAGGACTGGGTAAAAGCATAAATGAGTTTCTATTTACCTGATACTCCAAATAAATCTCAGCATACTGCAGCTGCTTAACTGATAATAACCAATTCCAGCAAATCTTCTTTTCTTTTGTTAACTTCAGACAATGACCATTTGTCTTTTTCAAACTAGAGAAATTTATCATCCTTTTTTTCAGTTTGGCCATCAATTCCTTCACTGCCTTTACCCACAGCACCCAGCGCATAGTCTGCAAGTATCTTGAACAGCCAGTGTTTGCTCCAGAGTAACAGTCAAATGACATCCCTTTCAGGTCATCTTATTTGTCAATTATCTTCAAAACTGCACTTGTATTTTTACTCCTTCTAAAAAGCATTCATATTGTGAAGCATTACTTTAATTACACATCAGACTGTGTTGAATTAGTCACGTTGCTGGAACCACATCTGTGTTGTGTTATAATGTTTCAAAAGCCATCATGCTGTGTTAAGCTGTACTCTAAAAAAATATGTTTCTTAGAAATGTGAGTGTATGTTCTAGATTAACTTTCAGGTACATTAGAAATCTGACAGAAAAAGCATGAAAAATAAAAGGGAATGGAACTGAAATATTTCTTTTCTAAAAAATTCATTCTACAAGCTAAAAGAGTATTTCACAGAACTCACACTTTACATTTTGAATGCCTACTAAAACATTCCGTTATGGACATAGTGCTGCTTTTACAAAACAAAGCCTTTAAAATAGACTGTTAAGACATAGCTTAAAAAAAAAAAAGTCTTTAAATTATAAATTGAAATCGGGTCTTGGGCTTAACAAAAAGGATTACATATAGGCCAGACAAAAATTTTTACCATATTCCCTTTAGCATGACTGTGTCTTTGGTGTGTCATTGAAAAGTCCAAATGTGAGAGATGTCTGTTTATCATGAAGAAATAGCCACAGGCCTTTAGCCTTTCACACATTATTAAGTTAGGATAAGAAACCTATACTGTATATTCCAACTACTTCTGGAATTTTGTTCTTTTGGAGGGATAGCTTTCATCCACAAGACAGAGGGAGGCATGCACAGATCAGCCAGTAGGCTGCTGAACAGAGGATTTAAATCCTATCTACATATTAGCTTTATTCTGACTTGTTCTGACCAGGGTCTCCTATCCCAACAAGTGCCCTGTCCAAGGGACAGCTAGATATTGAGCCTTGAAGAGCCTGACTTTAAATTCTGTGTTCAGTAAAACAACAAACAAACTAGTCCTAGGTGACACGGATAGTTAGACACAACTGGCAGGCAAATTGGTATTTTCTGATCAAATGGAGTTCTTTTACTCCTATTTTTGAGGGGCTACAGAAACACTTCAGCTTCCTGAGCAGAAGACATGCGTTTTCCTGCTTACCAGCAAAGTGTGAACTTCTGTAGGAAACCACCTCTTCTGCTTCTTCAGAAAAAATAAGAGCAACAAGAATTTCTTACAAAGGAGTAAAGCATCTATGGACACAGAAACATACATTAGTACCTAACAGTATTTGACAGTTAAGAAAACAGAAGGTCAAACAGCATCATGCTAATGGGCACGATGCTCATTGTTTTCATAATAGTAATACTTAATACTCAAGCTTATCCAGATACTATCTTCTTTCCTAATTTTCCTTGGATCAATACCACCCTTAAATAAGGGCATACAAACCAACACAAATGACACTGAAGCACTGTTATCATTATTACTAAAAATCTGCTAATCTACTAAACCTAATCTACCAGCAGAACACTACCAGTCTTTCACTAACTTAACACACCAATCAATGCAACAGATCACATTCCAGGATCACAGTTACTCCTTATCTCCCACGTGACAAATTCTGTATATATTCACTTTTGGCAGAAGTTGATTTCACAGCTTCTCTATTTGTCTTGAGGTGTATTTGAGCTTGAAAGGAAAGCTTGAAATAGTGGTGCTCTTCCTCGGCACTTCACCTCATCTGAACAAAGTAGTAAAGGACATTTAAATCACCAGGACATGTATTACCAACAGTATAGAGTTTTCAAATCAGATATCCTGTTGTACCAAGGGTGAACCAAGCCTTCCTACTAAAATGAAGAAATCTTCCCCTAGGGTCACAGCCATGAGTGTCAAACTTGTCCCTTCACCAAGAGGAATCCAGAGCCCCATGGTCAGCACCCAGACTCCTCAGACTGGGCGAGAGGAGCTTGAGTAGCCACAAATGCAAATCGTAAAAGCTATGGGGCTTTTAGAGAGTACAGGCACAAACTCAATCTACAGAGTATCTCAACTGGGTCACACAGAAAAGAAGAAAGGAGGCCAGGCATGATTCATAACTGAATGGATCACAACAGGCCTCAGGAAAGTAAGGAACCTGAGTCCAGCAGTCTGATCCAAACCAGACAGAGGAACTAGCATTTGATCACAAGTTTTCCATCCTCCAAGACATGTCCTGTGCATGAACAGCGGCAGAATTTGGACTGAGAGGAATTCTGCATACAAAAACTTCGGTCCCTCCATGGAGTGAGAAATTACTTCAGTAGAGATCATGAGAATCTTCATGTTATCTAAATATTTAATTCATTTCTCATGTTTGGTACTCAAAATGGTCGCAAAGAAGTTTTCCTTAACCTTAAGTCAAGGTTTTAGGCTCAGCTTTTATGTTCTGTGAACACCTTTACCAGCCTGTATATTGCTGCATTTGAATAACCCTCACCATACTGTGCCCTGTGTACCAGGCACAATCATCTTTAATTTTAGTCTCTGATTGACATTAATTTTAACATTGCTTAAAGAAAGAGAAAATTTACTAAGGGACTTGATAATATTTAATTTGCAAAGAACAAACTTGATTAATTTTGAAGAATATTTCATACTCAGTTTTTTTATGCTAGGCATTGTTGGGTTCTGATTTTTGGGGGAGGGAAGAAGGAGAAAGCTGTAAGAATTAAAAGCATCTTCATGACCCAACAAGTATTCCCCATGAAATAATAATATTTGGGGAATTCCAAATGGAAAATAATTGTGATATTTGTTCACTGAAGAGACAACATATGAGTTTAAGAATAAACTACAGCAAAGGAGAGTTATGTTACAGTGTTTTCTTAAAAAAAAAAAATAAAAGTAACAAGAATTCCAAGAAAAAGAAAATTATTTTACTTTTCATAGAAAAAGGATGATATGTAAATTCACACGTTGGAGAATTCGCTTCACATGGGTTAGCTCAACAGGACATTCCTGTCTGAAATAACAAATGTTCAAGCACCTAATTACAAATGTTGCTATAAATAAAGTACTTTGGGCAGGTATTTTAGTCATTATGCTAAATACAATGATCATTATACTTTAAACATGCTGAAATGTAGCAAGTGTTCAGATTTGGTATCCTTGCGTTTCTATCCTGCAGGTGGAATATAATGTTAACAAATATTTATCTTAGTAAATCATGTTCAGTTACATTTTTTTCTGTCATTGACACATTCATCTCCAATTCCTGATTCATTTCAAGTCGTACTTATTCCACACTGAGCTTCTAACAATAATATCATTATATTGACAGTGCCTATCAATTATTTCCTTTTAGAGCTATTAATTTTTGTGTTTTAAACAATCAATAATATCATCAATAATAAGATGAAAAAAATTTATTAAAGCCCTGATAACCATTGTCATTCCATTCTGTTTTCTCTCTGTGACAATCAATACACAGACAACAAATTCAGCATAAGGTGCAACCAACATTTGAAGTGAAGAAGACCTACCACCTCTGCAATACATATGAAATTTCTGTAGATGCTTCATCCTTCCCTGCCCTCAAGATTTCTCATTTCTGTGCTGAATCCCACCTGGACTTCTGAATAAGGTTAGTAAACTAAACTGTAACAAAAACAACAAACATCAATGTACTGTCATTTGTAAAAAGACTGATCAGTAAATCAATTAGTGATTGACAACCATATTTCATAAAGCTTCTGTGGCCCTGCAGTTGATCGGGGAGCAGACTGCTCTTTGGCCAGGAACCCTTCTATATACTGTTTTACCATATATGCAGGCATTTCATGCCTTGAAATAGAATTTCAGTTTCTGTGTGAAAATGCAAAGGATTAGAGAATAGTGAAAATACAGAGGTGTGGCTTCCTCACCAAACAGCAGATGGGAAAGGGAGCAAGTGCTGCAACAGCAAGTGGAATACACCAGTTACAGAGCAAGGGCAACAACAACAACCTAAGCATTGCCTAAACACCGAGACTGACACGGCACTGTGTCAAGATCAGGGAAGGTCTGCACATTCCTTTTTTGCAGAATATTTTGGAACAGTTGTCTGCATGAAAACAAGGAAAGAAAAGGATGTGAAAATTCAGGTCTGCTGGAACAAGTACGGAAGAGAATGTCAGAATACAGGAAGATTGCTGTTGGAGACCAGCTGTTCCACAACAGCAGCAAAATTTGAGTACAACATCCTGTGACCATCTGATGTGATACATTATTTTAAAATTGGCATTATTAGGGAAAAATATTGGAAAAGTTGTTTGGGGTGTTTTCTGAACAGCTGAGACAAGGAAAGCATGATAGTTTGAAAAAAAAGATGCAGAATTTTGAAGCTTATCCTTGGGTTGCTCTGCTACATACCCAGGGTTGCCCCTGGGCATTGCTTCCTCTTGTTGTTTCAGCCAAATCAAGTCACAAAATAACACCTTCCTTTTTACCTTCTTGAATTTCAGTAAGAATCAATTCCCACTTGGGTCTTCCAGGACTCTAGCGCATGAGGAGGGCCAGCCCATTTGAGATGCAGATAAAACCAAATACTCCTTGAAAATACGGTTTCAGAATATGAAAAAAGACACCCAGACAGTCCTCTCAATACTGTCTCTTCTAGGCGAGAATTACCCTGGCACTTGGTTCATGTCTGTAGCTTTGTTAGGCTATGGAAGTGATACTGCTTTCATATAAATACATACATACCACACTCATCTTAAAAAAAAAAACACAACTAGAAGCCCTTATAATCAGCAATCACATATTCCACATCCTTGTTTTCTACAGGAGCCTGTCTGCCGAACAGCTAGTATTAAAACCAAAGGTACCAATTTTATACAATTTTCATGTTATCAAAATAATTTTCTCTAGAGCTACATTATCTCACCTTATTTGGTTTTGCATGCATTTAAAAGAATAAAGAGCAACTTTGGTTTTACTTTACTTGTTTTGCTCACCTTTAAAAGAAGTTACAGAGATTCACCTAAGCAATAATGATCTCAGCTAACAAAAACAAGGAAAAATAAGAATAATCACTTTCAGGTACTTACTTTGCTGATCAGGTGACCTATCTGCCATGGAGTCTTTGATGAGTCTACTACTACAGTCAATATTAGGCGCCCCTTTAACATGGTGTTCGAATGTCAGAGACTATTTAGAACATGTAAAACCAGCACTGGTTCCAGCTTGTTACTTTTTGGTTTGACATGCAGCAAGCAGTCTCCACTGACTAAGGTGATAAAACTATAAAACATCACGAGAAATTGACTGTATTTTACAAGCTTTCCCAAAGTGCTTTTTCATATTTTTTAAAGCTTTCCAGGGAAAACGTGTTGGCAGTATTAGCTGGGCAAGCTACTGATACTCACAGGATTCATGGCTAATCTTCGGGAATGAAGATGTGGGAAGGGCTCTACCCACTCTTGCTACAAGTGCACTGGTGGCTAAAAAGGCCAGTGTGGGATAGACAAGTCCGGGAACAAAAGGCACAGCTAAAAGTCTCCTTGGGTGGTATTGACGAGGCACGGTTCTTTCTGCGTTGTCTTTTCTGCTCAAGGCTAATTCTATGTGAGCTTTCAAAGGAGGCAGCAGCGTTATAGATGGTGTGTCTCCATGTCTCCCAATTTAAGGCCAAAGTGGACCACTGATAGTGGTCAATATGGCCAAGACTGAGGCGCTGTTTCAAGGAGTCCTTGTATCTCCTCTTTGGGGCTCCTCTATTGCAGCAGCCAGTGTATGGCTGTAAAAGGTTGCTAATAGAGTGATCTCTGTGCTAAACAAACTGTGATGCTACCAGCCTGTGACAATCTGCTCCTCTATGTGTCTTGTATGGCTGGAACAGAGAGCGGCTGCAAGCATCCCTAAATAGGAGCAGGGAGAAGCATGTGTGATAAACTGCTACTCCTCAAAGCTTTCTTGCCTCTGGTATTTGAATTCTTCCACAACCTTACACTAGACAGGCACTTTGACAGGGTCCTATCCAGGGCATGCTTGTTTTGTACTACTTCAGGCTCTGCACAGCACCTTGCAGTGTTCGATCACCTTCTGCAGCAGCAATTTAATTTCTTGCAGCAAAGTCCTTCCTCATTCTTTACTGAGCATGGAAAAGCCCTCCAGATATCTTTTCAGATTCCTTAAGTTACAAAGCAAAGGACAAATTAAAAAAATACATGAGTATGGTAATACATTTCTGCAAATTGGGCAACAACATAAGAAGCAGCAGCTGTATAGGTAGCAAGCTCAGACAGGACATCATTCCAAGAGGCTGCAGAGTGCTACGGCTGGAAGAAACATGAGTGTAAATTGTCTGCTTGTATTTGTGCTTTCCTTCTCATTGAAACCAAGATATAAACTAAAAATACACAGAGCTGTGTTCTCTACTACATTTTTCCTGATCACTGTTATATATTACAGCTATTGAAATATATACATGTAAGTCCAAATGAGTAGCCAAATACACATCCTAACTCATACTCTGACACTCAATCCATTCTAAAGCTTTATTCTGAAATACTCAGATGTTCATCATCTCACCAACACCACATCAAAATCATCTTGCAATACTTTGGCCTAAACAGTTTAGAACACCATTTGCTTTGTGACATTTTTCAGCTAATTCAATCTACCATTGCTTTTTCCTACTGAAACAGATATAAAAGGTATAGCATTAAATAACTGATTGGCAAAAGCATGACTTGTATCTTGAATGTATGAATGAAAATGCAGCCCAAGTGCTGCAAAACAAAAAAAGATATTACAGGTTACAGAAAAACTGGCTTTTTTAATTTTCTTTTTATTTCACTATTATCTAAGAAATATTTTAAATACTTCTATTAAGGAGAATTGGGCCTAGGCATTAGACTGTGCTGCAGGAATAGTGCAAAAAAAGGTATGGGAATAAATGAGGAAAAGATACAGTGTATCGAATAACAGCTGAAGCAAAGGCCTACAGATGCCTGGAAACCCTGCATGTACCTCCCTGATTGGACGAATGGACCCCGAAGATGCGCTGATGTGTATCCTGCCCAAACGATTGGACCCTGGTCTGGAAATCCCCTAATGAAGTAATGTCAGAACAAGAGCTGCACTATGTATTAGTTACCCACAGGGGTATAAAAAGGTATCATTTGTAGCCGTTTTGGGTCTCTCGCCTTGCACTGCAATAAACTGTTTGTTTCTGCATTGTAGCAAGGGTCCATATCCATTTCACTCACTACATTGCATGGCTAAAGTTTTTAAATATCTTTCAAATCATATGGTCAATAAATCTGCTCTTTTCATCACAAGTTTGGCCATGGACAATCAGATCATTCTTCCAAGTAAGAGCAACAGTTTTTATGCTCCCCATACCCCTACTATCTCAACTGTTTGCTCTTCTCCACAACAAGGGTCATGAAGGGATTCCTACACAAGAGAATAAGAACAAGGTAACCTTGTCCATTGCTTCAACCTAGTACTCACAGCTCAGGAAGCCAAAATTTTCAGACTGGGACCTGGATAAGCATTTAATTACTCTCTGTACTTTTCTCTCTCATCAACTTTTCCAGATACCCCTGTATCGATTGGGTCTCTACCTCCATGGCAATCTGTAGCAAGAACAGCCATGTTCTGTCATGTGTTTCAAACTTACCACCTGGCGAACCCTCATGCTTGCATTGGAAGAAACACTGAGCTGTTGATCCCTCTCCATGTCAGTCAAGATTTTACAGACTTCTATCAAATTCTGCTGCAGCTGTCTCTTTTCTAGACTCAAGAGACTCCTCCAAATTCATTTAAATTGATTCAAAAAGTGCTAGTGTAATGGAAAGAAGACAAGATGAAATTTTATTTCACCACCTGGCAAAACAAACCTAATTAAAAGTCAAATGTTTCTACATAACATAAGCACAACTGTCCACTAGATAAACTGATAAATTGGCAAACTGAAGTTGGAATATGGACTTTGTTTACCTGCTATACAGCTGATTAGAGCCCAGCTCATGTTAGGCAAAAGCATTAGGCGTATTATCTTAATACATGCTTGATGACCCATTTCCAATGAGCATTATGGTGCTCATTTTGGCAAGAAGATTCTCAAAGAGGATTCCCAAGTGCCAGAGAACAAATAAAGTGCTCAGCCAGTGATCAGGCAACAATAAGCAGAGAGAGGATTTGGCTAAGCTAACATGGCAATATGGAGCACTTTGAAACTTCTGGAAACACAAGCCTAAGGCAGCTTTTAATAGATAATGTTTGCTTTTTTATTTATGCTTCCTAATATAAATAAGGTATAAATGTGTGCATATATATGCCTACACAAACATATCTTCCTGCAGAAATTCATTTCTGTTGAAAGGTTGCTGTAAGTGTCTCATTTCTGTTTTGAATTTGCTATTTAAATCTTTAAAGTGACTTCACCACAGAACTACAGGTTCTCTGCTTCCTTCCACCACCACTAAACCATAAAAATATTTGCAAGAAACCAAGAATGGGAGTGCCTTTAGAAAATGTAAATACACTTTAGGTAGAATCATTTACTAGTATGGCAATGGGTGCCTGAGAGGAGAAAAAAAGCACCTAATGCAAAATATAAAGATGTTTGTCTAGAAAAAGTGTATGAATATTTGATGTTTGATGCTATCCACTTTTAAAATTATTTCCAGAACGCTATATACTTGGGCATGCTAAGGGGTTTTGTCGTGGTTGGGACGGCCAGAGCGACATTAATCACATGTGTGCTGCGTGATCAGGGGTGCCGAAATGTAACAATTTATTGTTTACAGAATAGACATTTATACACATCAGAGGGTTTGCATATTCTAACATAATTGGTAGAGAGTTATCTAGCTACTTCACCATTGGCTAAAGGTACAGCACTTGCTCTCTGTTCATCTCAGCTGCACCTTCTCTCTCCAGGCATGCAGAGATGCATGCCTATCCATGACATCTCCCCCTCTCTCTGTATTAATGCTACAAAAACTGCCAGCTTAATTTTTCTGCAGGGCCCTTTTGCAGAAAAAACAAGCACACTTGGCAGTAGAAGTAGAACAACTACAGTCAACGATATTACCAGTTCTTGTAACTGGGGAGATATCCTTCAAAGTCTGTCAATTTTTGACCTCAGATAAAGG
>WEIV01016063.1:869-46375 GCA_013390005.1 Calyptomena viridis | reverse complement strand
CCCCTGAGCCTCCTTTTTCCCAGACTAAGTCACCCCTCAGTCCCTGCACCACCAAAACCTGTCCACATAAACCTAATATAGTCAAGAAAGAGTCAGTTGTGTTGTACATGTTAATTGCACACAAACACAGATTTAGTACTGTTGAAAATCATCTCAGCCATTAATATTAGTAGTCCTAGTAGAACATTTAAAATCAGATTAAAAAATTACTTGCATGCTCTAAAGCTATATCAAACCTTGTGAATACATGTTAGGAATCATAGTTTCATACATCTTTTCAGAAATGCCAATTTGTTGACTGAAGTGTAATATAACATATGCTGTACTTCCAGAGGGATGAATTCCATCATCTCGGGATTTTTGCATTTCTATCTCAGAATGTTCTGTACATCTTTACTAGATGCACAGCACTGGCAGATGCATTTTTAAAAATCATCAAGAGTTTCTGTGATAGTTCCTCCATATTTATTCTGTATATATTTACTTAATAGCTTTGCTTGTGATATGTTTCTGTATAATATTAATGATGTATGTGATTCAGCACTCCAAAATTATCTTATAATTTGAGAAATTTAACATGAGATCACAGTTTTTAAAAAATAACTATCACTGTCAAAATCTTTTTATTTGAAACCCCTAAAGGTTATAAAACTGCATTTACTTCTGCTGAATTGAGGTTATTCTCTGAAGTAAGGTTATTCTCTGATGCATTCTAATTGTGCTTAGGAACTAGACACATGTCCAACTAGTAGAAACTAAAATTTGTGAAATTTTACAGCTTTAGAGGCAGTGGCTAGGAAATCATTACCAAGATGAAAAGTGCAGGACTGCTCTTTTTTATCTACAGAAGATCAAAGGAAGACACATAAATAAGGACTGATTCTGAAAATGTGGCTGATGCTTTTATTTCAGCTATAATCAGCCATTGACCACAATACAAAAGTTCCAGGTGGATGTCTACACTCATTTATAGTTTCAGATTCTCAGTGTTCTTCCAGACAAATCTGACAGAAGACTTCAGGAAACATAGTCAAGTATACTGCATTAGGTTGCTAGACATGAAGCAATGAAAGACCATTTTTAATTTTCTGTGGGAAGAGAGAGGAAAAATGGGTTTACTTGATAGCATGTGTTCAAACTATGTGCTGAAAAAAAATGCTTAGGAGTTCCAAACTCCAGACAATGTAAGTGGGAGCAAGGGTGCAGATGAGAAAGAAAAGCTGTAAAGGATCTTTCATTCTTCCCCCTGGATTCTACAGGGCATAATATCTTTGTGAAGGAGACAGTAATTTCTTTCATAGCCTTAAGTACTAAAATAGATAGTCTTTACTCCTTATAAGATCTACTTCTGTTTACTCTGAGTTGTCTTCATAACTAGAAATTTGTTTTATTACTGCTTGGTTTTATGGGAAAATTATAAAAAAAGCAGAGTGGATTAAGTTTCTTTCATTAATAATTGTGGATATATACTGTGTCTCTCTACCACAGAGATCAAGTAGAACTAAACACTACAGTGCATATTTGTAGCACTAAAACATGTATTTTTCCTTCAAAAATCTACTAGTTTTTGTCCTTGCCTTTTTGCTAGCAAAATCGGTGGAGTTTTTTTCACGCCATTTCTTATTTAAAATTTAAGTAATCCACCATGTTCTGTCCAGCATTGCATAACCAGACATGTCCTTATGTGCGATTCTAGAATGGGAGGAAAAATACAATGAATGGTTGGGCTAGATGCATTTTTTTTACTTCAATGTTGTACAAAGAAGATATTAAATTACCATCTTATTCAGAGATATATCAGGCCCATACATGTGAATAATTATTCAATTTTTATTGTACCTGCCTTCATATGGTCCCTTAAAAAATTTCTTGAGAGGAAAAGAACCTTTTAAATAATATTTCTGGAGCACTCTTACAAATCTTCCCTCTTACCCTGTTTCAGTGGTTGTTGTTTTTCTTGGCCTGTGTTTGCCTGTGAAAAGAATCTGTCATTTCCTGATGAGCGTGGGTTACAAAGTGACAGAACAGAGTTAGACAAGTCAGGTAGCAGCAAAAACTCAGAAATTTGCCATATCTCTTCTAGATGTGCCTAGAGTTGGGAAAAAGTTATTTAAAAAACCTGCAATTTT
Organism: Calyptomena viridis; assembly: GCA_013390005.1. NCBI lineage: Eukaryota > Metazoa > Chordata > Aves > Passeriformes > Eurylaimidae > Calyptomena > Calyptomena viridis. The sequence goes on along the minus strand of WEIV01016063.1, from coordinate 44,246 downwards.
AAAAATCCTGCAATTTTATTCTGTGTGGAAACTGGGTTTATCTGCAATGTTCCTCTGTAATAACAATGTGCTTCAATGCTTACTATTATTTAGGTTTCATTGATTTGGACTATTATGACTTTTGAGTAACCCTTTATTCACTGTAATATCTTGTCTTCTAACATTCTATGACCTTTTAAAATGTTAATCAATAAGACACAAGAAGAGAGAATGATCACACCTTGGATAAGTTGTGATCTGCAGGTCCAGGAAAGAACCACTTCAGGTCCTTTCCTGCAGCTCTCACACCCAGAGCGGCCCCCCATCACCTCTTGCTCATGGCTCATTTCACCTGCAGACTGGCCTGTCTGGGTTGACCTTCACTAGCCATTGCTCATTCATATGCACACACCTGCACTTGCCAAAGCACCACAAGGCCATGAGCCTCCCACCTGTGGTCTGACCCCATGGGTGCACTCACACGCCAAACACGTGTATACACATACACATGCACACAGCACAGACACCTCTCATCCAGGAAAGAGTTAGAAAGTGTGCGGATGAAATTTTGTTGTGCTCTTTGCAAAATGAGGTAATATGTTTCAAAACAGCAAGCATCATCAAGTTGCTATGCTGAATTTTATACTAAAAATACACTTAATATTTGAAAAATGGAGCAAAAGGACAAAAAACATTTAAGCTCTTCCACAGCTCTTTAAGCTTCATTTAAAATAACACACACCCCCAACTGTATTACCTTTTCTGCTCAACTTTACCAGTCCATCTTCTATTTTTCTAAGTGAATGAGCTTCACAACTTCAAAAATAAGACCACCTCTTTTTCTTAAGGTGCTCTCTCTTTTTCTGTATGTTATGTTTCTAATTATTTCCTGTTTCAAAATCAATTTTGTAGCTACTGCAAAGAACTTCAGGCCCATACACAGACACCTGGGCCCCTGGAGGACAGGAGGCTGAAATGGGGCATAGGAGACAGGAAGGGAATGTAAAAAATAATAAAGTCAGGTTCACTCAGACTAAAATCAAATCTTATCAGGTTGGGATATGAGCCTAAAGAAGCAAAAAATTAAGACTTTAAGAGTAATGTTAATATTTTCATTCCCACTGCTTTGTATGTCTACTTTCCACTTATTTGTTCTTTTACCTGTTTTGATTTTTGTTTTTTTTTTCCCACAAATTTGAATTTCGTTGCAGTTTGAGCTGCCATGAATGAGAGGCTCTGCAACTTTACCACTCACTAACATCTTGGAAAAGCAAGATGTCTGCAGATTGTATGAAATGTAACAATTAAAAACCAGCTGTCGTATATGTTGTGTACATACAGAATGACTGCGGTACAATTCTGCCATAATAACTAATTTAATTAATAACCTGTGCAAAGGTAATCATGTTTTGAGTCTACAAAGATACCTAATGAAGCTACTGCATCCCTGCACATGCTTCTCCGATCAGACCACCAAAGTAGTGTAAGCAAAGAAATATGCCTCGTGTACAAGAAGTCATCAGTGTGCTAAGAGCCACAAGCAAAGCTTTGCCTCTGATTTTTTCAAGGCTCAGTATCATGACCTTCCACTGAAATCTTAAAAGGTCAGAACAGATTAGATTTGGTGCCTTATGGAAAAAGCCTTGGAAGAGAGGGTGAATATGCCAATTTTATGTTTGTGAAAATAACAGACATTATAACTGTTTGATTGGTATGGGAGAGGAATGGTATTTTAACCTTGAGCAGCGTTGAATCAAGTGAAAATGTAGCTGAAACATTTTTAAATGTAGTTGCAAGTGAAAAGTACCCTCTTTCTGCTGTATTTCAGCTCAGTTTCTGTTTAAAACTAGTCATCTATGAAGGTAAATGATCCGTGGAAATGTTGTCTTAGTGGACTAGAATAACCTACATCACTTCTCTGAAAAAATATAGAGGTAGTTTCATCATTGGAAACATCTGGATAGAAATCTGAACAGTGAATCTTCTGCACTTATTCTGGTTTATACCTAAATTTTAAAAGGTTTTGATATTTATCCTACCCGTTATAAGGTAAATAGAAAGCCCTTGGAAGGATTTCAATAACAATTATACTTAAATTCTTTTTTTTTTGTTTGGGTTTTTTTGTTTGGGTTTTTTTTGTTTGTTTATGTTTTGGTTTGTTTTTGTTTTGTGAGACAATTATTTTTTTTCCACTATCGTTCTAATGTTTATTCATTTTCAAGCTTCTCTAGGAACTTTATCACCATTTAAATTATAGGAGTAATCATCTTAACAAGTATCATATTCTAGATCCATTCCATCCAATCTATCTCAAACCTGAAATCCAATCTTTTCTCTAACAGAACTGGCAGAGCCTGCCAAAGTGTGCAGAGCATCCAGGAGTAATACAAAACTTGCACAAAGATGAGCTGTAGATGTTCATTCCAGCTGACATAAATTAAGAAAATGTAACATGATACAGTGAATACTTTCCCTTTTAGAACTTGAAACATAGTTAATCCTTATACTGGCAGTGAAAGCATACCCTTATGTTACTGGATGTGTCCTTGATAAAGTTTTTAACATTCAAGAACACTCAAGTTCTAATGTACAGAGTTTTTTTAGTACAGAAAGAATAAAAGGTGGATTTGGTTAAGGCACTGAGCAATCACAGCTGGCTTTCTTATTCAATTTGTTACAAATCAAAATATACATCTGCCCAGGCCACAATATTGCCCTAGTTACTATATTTAGGAAAAATATTTAATAAAATTTGGATAAATTTTATATTATTTGAATTTTCATGTTACCATGTTCCATGATATCCGAAGACCAGAGTGATAAATATAACAAGTGAAATTCTAAGCATGCTTGCCTTTGGAAACCATGATCTGCCCAAGAAATTCAGCAGCACAAGCCATGCCATGCTCTACTACATGCAGTATAGTTGCACAAGTGCTGCACACCATACATTCATAGTGGCTTGTATCTAACTCTCCTCTAAGCAGAATAGCATGATGCAATCCAAACACCAAAAGTAATCCAAGAGCTCACTCTCACTCCTCCTGTCAGTCAACACTGCTGAGATTGCATCTTTATCATGGTTCCTGGGCCAAGCCTAAAATCCAAAGTCCAAATCAGTAAGAACTGAAGAGCTGAACAAAAGCTGCTAAAAATTTCTTACGAGGACAAGGAGAGGCACTTAACATATTTTTTTTTTTTATTTTTTGGTATCAATTAGACAACTCTATATTGGCATAATTTCATTTATGCTTGGCAAGTTTTCTTGATTTCTGTAAGAGGAGGTGAAAAAAACTGCATGTTTTTATAATCAAAATGGTCATTCTCCTTAAAATAAATCTGGTTTAGGAGGTTAGATAAAAGTTTTAAAAATATTCCATATATAAAAAAAGCACTCCCAAGCTCTGAATCCATGAGAAAAGGAGGAATAAAAGGAAATATATCTCATTTTTATCAGTAAAAAAAATGTATAAAGAGAGAAGAAGAGGTTCTATGTCACACCACGCATCCACATTATGCTTATACAAGTCATAATTTTTCTAAGAGTCATCCTCCACATTTCCCAGAGAAGATGCATATGTGTAGCTGCAATTCATGTCCCCTGGGACACATATCTTCTTCCCCTGTTTGTGCCGTAGGAGGCTTTAAAGGCTTCTGGGCTTATTGAGAGGGTGATTAAGCTCACTGACTTCCTACAAGGCATAGAGAGATCACCATATCCAAAGTAAACTCGCCACACCCCCTTTGTGCTTCTGTAACTGGCATTTGTAACACTCTAAAAAAAACCCCACACTTGTTATCATGAAAAGGTGCTGAATTAACAAACAATCCTGTGACAAAAGGACTCATGGGACAGTAGAGTCATAGCTTTCCATACCAAAGAAAAGTATGCTGAGGACAGTATGTCTGACATGCCACTTTTGTGCCCAGCACAAGCCAAAAGGGTAGCAAATAAAAGAAGCCATTAGCTTGCCATACAGTAAATCATCAAAGTACCAAGAATTTCATGCTGCTTGGTGTATTTTAGGTGGATCACAGACCAAAACTATTATGTTACATACTTAAGCAGATGCATTATTTCTGAAAATTTATTAGTCTCAAATGCAGTTCAATTATCCCTTTTCACCTAAGGACTAATATTTGAACAGCAGGAGGGACATTGCCTTTATATGGATTCTGCTGGAGCTGATGTTCACATGGACAAGCAGAGGTTACCCTCCTTGGCTAGAGGCTTCTTGTATATAAGAAGACAAATCAAAATTGACACAGCCAATGTATGGAAATTAAGCTTTTTCTTGGGGCTTTGCCAGCTTAAAAATTTTGCCATTTCAGGTTTCTTTAACCTTCTTTCTTCTTCTATAACTATGGTGCACAGAATTTTTGGTTTGTTTTTAATTTCACTGTTCTTTTTTATTAGGTCATGCATTTCATTATTTCCCAGCATTTTAGCTCATTTCTTTCTGCTTTGATTACATAAGGAAGTAAGACTGGTAAGACCCACATACCAAGGGCAGAACTGAAAGCACCCCTCCTCTGGTTGTAACAAGAGGATCCCCCTTATCGAAATGCTTGTGGCTATTGTAGTGTCTGCTTTCATCTCAGCTCTAGCACAAGGACAAAGTAAATCATATTATACAGAAGAAACAAAATACATTATTTGAGTTGAGGTTATGTGACTTTTACCAGAAGTATAACCTGAAGTAAAATAATGTTCACAAGTTCCTGGAACACACTGACCCTAAAAGAGACAAAGCAGAGAAGAAGAAAAACAACAGTGCCATCCAAATAAATACCTTTGGTCACAACAGGAGAAGTGTATGTGTGTATCTTCCAGGTTCTGAATGTATTTAAACATGTGGACCAGAAGCATAAGCTGTCATGAGTCCAGAGGGAGAAACACAGCTGTGTCAAGCTTGTGTTCCCCACTGCAGTATTCCTACAAAGGGAGACCAAGAGGTATCACAGCAGGTTTTCTTCAATATTCAGTGATATTAAAGATTATCTGTCCTGTTTATACCAGACTGTGGACACTTGTACTTCAGTTGCATTATTATGGCAGTGTGCACTGGTTCTGGGCAGGTAAAGGACAGATGCTGGTTTACATGCAGCAATAACAATGAGGCAGACTTATGTCTCTAGGCCAGCCTGGCTGTAGATGCTCCTTCACAGCACCTCCAGTCAGTCTGATATAAACAGGAACTGGGCTTTTGCATGCAGAAAGGATTTTGTAAGTGTCTTTCTGTCTTCTGTGGCCACCACAGTGGTTGTTCTGGTTGGGTTGGAAGATAACAGGTATAAAGAGACTTTTGATTCCCTTCATCTCAAGCAAAATCTGTACACAGCAAATGTTGGCCACAAGTCTCAACCCACACACAACTTTTATGCAGCTATTGTTGGTTCACTAGCATGTCAGATAATTAGATCTCCATATATGCTACTACTCTGCAGTACATGAGATAGATCTTTCCTCATACCAAGAACAGCTGGAAGAAGTGTTTACTTTTTACACACATAAGACTAGGCTTATGTGTGTAAACAGAACAAGTTATGCTTAGAAAATTATTAGACTTTGTATTACTAGTTTCTCTTCCATGAAGAAGCAGACTAGCTGTGTTTGACAGCCATTTATTAGTTACTTGAAAAGTAGCCTCCAATTAAGCCCCAAGATGTAAGTGCACATATAAAACATTACAGCTACACTCCCCATCTTTCCCCTTCAAAACACCATGAGTTCTGTAATGTCTAAAATATGGTCAGAAAACTCACCTGATCACAGTCGGGGTGGCTATCACTGCTATTGTTATATTTTGTGTAAAATAAAGGAATTTGAGCCCTCTCACAAAAATACGTGTTTTAAGTTCTTGCGACTGTGAAACTGTCAGCAGCCCAGAGAGGGAAAACAGCCCAAAGAATTGAACTACATTTTGCTTTGAGGAGTCGCCTTTCCAGTTAAGTACTGAATTATAATGCACAACGGCATGTGGAAATTTGCACTGTTGAGTCTTATTAAATACTTTTTCTAAAGAGGAGGCTAGTCCCTTACACTGATGTGAGCAATAAATCTCACAAACAGAAGGTAGAAAATGATACCATTATTTTATAATGGACTGAGATCCAGCTAAAATACTTTTAGAGCAAATCTAGCCTGAAGATGTAAAAGTGGGTTACTAAATTACATGGTTGTATACACAGAAAAAAAGTATTTTTTCTTTTAGCCTATCTCCACTCACTGTGAAGAATAATCATTAGTCCTGTGTTGTATGAACTACTGCAATGCTAATGATTTAGAAGATTAGTTTGAAACTGTTTCTCTTATCTGTAAAGCCATTTTAGGAGGCACTGTCCTTCCCCTGGCCTTCCACATTGCTTCTCATTTTTGCTTCCTATCTCTGTTTATGTTGCTACAATTCAGGGCTAGTGGTGTGTTTTCATTGTAGTCCTTCATGAAATGTTCATCACATTATGGCCTTACCAAAACAGTAAAACAAACAGCAGAACTAACTACTGTTTTTATCTAAGATTGCAACAAAGTCAAAGAAAAAGCAAAGATGTTATAGGATTTCCTCGACATTGCGTAAGTTGTTAAACCAAACCATATTTTATTTCAGGGTTGTCTTGTTTTTTAAATACTGAAAAAAATACAATAACCCAATTCTAAAATGAGTTGTTTTATAAAACTAGAGAGTTCTTTGTTGCTAAAATTAGAGTAGAACCCTGAAGACATAAAGAGCAAGCATTTTAAGAAATAGGTAAGAGATGAAGGCTTTCATGTAAATGTATCAAGCTGCCCTGCAGGAAGGCAGGTTAACGAAATGTACTGATTTTCTGTAGCAGTGAAGAATGGCACTGTACATTACTTCTCTGAGTGAGATAGTCCCTGTAACGCTTTTCTGCAGTTATTTGCTTTGGAAGAGACAGAGCTTTGATTTTTATCTTGGGACAACGTAGCGCATACAGTTCAAATCTTTTTAATTGTTAGTTCTATGCCACATGCCGCATTGCAATGACATAGTCTAATATAGAGTTAATTATTTGTTTATGTATCTTAGAATATGTGTACAACTATCTAGAATTGTATTAGACTTCTTTATGCTTATCATCCAAATATTATGTTATGTCTAAAATGTATCATTTCAGATACACAATACTGGCTTTAGTTTACACAGTGTATGCCCACTCCTGGTATACACATCTTTGTGTATTTCATTTAAAGGAAAATACTGTTTTCACTCAATTTTAAAATTAGGAGAATAAAAAAATAATGTTTTCTTCTAAGTGCTTTAAATTTCCTCAGCCATGAACTGATGGTGCTACCCACAGGAGATTTCTAAGCCATAGCTACTGATTTCAAAAGCCTTTTAAAATAATTTGAACAAAGAGGCTGTAGAAACATTATTGTTGTTAGACATGTTAAATTATATCAAATGCACATTATATATATATTAGCCATCACTGAATGAGCACAAGGCTCTTTCTTGTTAATTTGACAAGGTTGATCTGCTAAATGTGTGTCTGGACATGATAAATAACCTGGTAAGTTTAGCACAGCCAGAGCTTCAGGACTCTTCACAACCATTTGTAGATCAATTTGTGTTTCCAGGGAGCCCATGACACTTTCTAGCTCAGCTACAGCGTCAGCTCCATGCTCTGTTGGCTCTGTATGCCTGCCCCCAGGGAAGAGATTAAAGGGAGGCAAGGAAAAGAAAGAAAAGCACCTACTGAAGCAAATGGACGCTTGGCAGAGTGGAGGCCGGGAAGATACTGGAAGGATCAGGAGAGGAACAGGAGTACCCCAAACCTCCCCAGCACAGAGGGCAAGGGCAGAAGGAAGAGCAAGGATTCACTGGAGCTAAGGACCGAGAGAGCTGACGAGGGAAGTTAATGGTACAGAACAAAGTCCAGGACCTCAGTTGGGCTAAGCGCCCTCTTCATCAAGCTGCCCTAATCCCACAGCTGGGTGGAGGAGGGAGCCGAGTGGAATCCCAGGCTAGAGGCTACTCCAGGGGCTGCGGTAATGGAGCAGGTTGTTGTTGAGCGCTCTGCTCACCACACAACCTGTTGCTTCACCTCTGCATAAGCCTGCAGGTGTGCAACAACTCTGCTGCATCAACCGGGTCCCTCTGGGTTCATGAGGGGTGTTTCAAATGAAAATGGGCAGCAAATTAATTCTCAAGCTGCCATAAATGGAGCTCTATTCTCAGCATTTTCACTAATACCTTAATCGGTATAATCAAACTCCCAGACTGTAAAATGGACCAAACTTTGGCCTCAGATGAAAACCGAGTTTCACAAGCACAGTCTATGCACAATTAAAGGCTGGCTAATCTGTCAAGCACTGTGAACAACTTTAGTCATAGGTCTAAGATTCCCGCCGAAGCACACTGGATTTTAATGCTAAACTGAAGTTAGAATATGAAGCTAATAGCTTGCATTCATTGAGATATGAATTCCCATACAGGATTCAAAATTCTTATTAACCTAGGACTTATAAAACCCTAATTTTTTAGTGTAATAATTTAATACTATGCTTATTAATATAGCTGCAAGTAAAAAGAGACAGCACCCTAATTACAGATTTTAATACTGTATGTTGATACATATTTGTACTAAGGGACATAGAAATTAGTATATTAGTATATTATATTGCATACAGTAAAGAGCAAAAAGTTTACTAACTGTGTAAATAACAGATATAAAAACAATTTTGGAGGATCAGATCTTTCTTTACTGACCATAGGATTTCACCTAAATGATTCTCAAGCTAAGAAGTAAAAAGAAGTTACTAACGGAGTAATATAGAATTAAATGAAAAAATAATCCAATTATTGTAAAGACAGAGAGAAGCATTGAAAGAAATGAAATTAAACTTCGAAGTTCAACTAAGAGAATAGTTACAAGGCTTGCACTAAAAAATTTATTAGATATTTGAATTATATTTTCACCTTAAATGCAAGGGTTAAAATCAGAAGGAATGAAAATTAACAGTGATATTGTTAATTGTATGGTTTACTAAATAGAAAAAGAAAAAAAAAACCTTAAAGAAATTCAATGAGTTCAACTTGAAATTTGTGGAAATTTTTTTCAAAACATTTTAAGGAATATTAAAGGAATATTTTAAGTCCTATTATTACAGGAGATTTTTAGCATGTACTATGCATTAACACAGTCCCCCTTCTATCTGTGCTGAACTTTCTATCCTTCTCCAAGACCTGGACAAGTAATTGAGAAATAACATTTCCTCAAATGTTCACAATTAACACTGTTATTGGTTTCTGTTACACAACAGTAAGCTCAAGAAATCTCAGTCTGGACTGTTGTTAATGTGCTGGTTTTGCATTGAAGTTAAAAGTATAGGTTTCATAACCTTTGATAAAAATTCACTGCCTAAATAGTCACACACCTCATCACTATTCTGTCTAGTTATGTCTCTTATGTGGACATCCACATTAGTTTATAAGGGGTTTTGTTGGATTTTTCAGAAAGATTTTTAAAAGCCCTTTTTAAAGTGCCTGACAGATGCTGAGATTTTACAGTACTTACCTTTTTTTTTTGTTTTGGTTTGTTTTTTGAACTGAAATAATGAAGGCAAAAAGTATACATTTGGCATTGCTCTATAGAAAAGCTAACACCAGTTACTACCCCCAAGCCATGCCTCTGCTTAGTACCCTGCAGCATAACAGATCTGTATTGAATATCATAACAAACCTTTGTTCTTCCTGAAAATTAAATATAACTGTACAAAAAAGCATCACAGTAAAACAAACCTAAGCATTTGCCAGTAGCAAAGGAAACAACTGAGAAAAAACAGATACATTCTCAAAAAACTCCATTTTTGTATAGTCTCTGAAACAAATCTGTGTAGGTACATAAACTTAGGGTGGTACACCCTTATTTTTACGTTCATTTTAAATATATTCTTCTTGGACATCATCAGATGTCCAAAATCCAAAATCTATTTCAAGATTTTTGGGTACTGCTGTGATTGATACTGCTGACACAGTCTAAAAAAAGCCCATTTTTCATTTTTTGGCTATTTACCACTGGCAATTGACAGCACTTTGAGCCAGCTCCAAAATCTGTTAAATCCATAGTTAATCCATGTCCTTGTTCAGTTAATAGCTTGTTCCTTTTCTCCTTTCTTGCACCAATTCATATGTAATACTGACTAGTGGGGTTACTTTAGCATTATCAACAACAGCACCAAAAGGTGACCCATTTGAGATCTAGTCACCCAAAAGTAATACTTGGAAAGAACAGCTTCTAAGCCCACTCCCCAGTTTCCAAGGTTCCCAAGTGTCTCTAAACATCAGAGCCAGAAGCAGAGACAATGTGAGAAAGTATTCAGCTTCTTCTTATCCAGCCTGTTAATGGAAGCTGAAGAAAAGCCAAAGGGTAAGGAGAAGCAAAGACATAATGTTCTCTCAGCAGAGAAAACTGAGAAGTCAGGAAGTCAGACAGAATTGTTGCTCCCCAATAGCTCCAGGAAAAGCTGTGAGCAGAACTTCAGATACCAGATCTGGCAAGGTTTTTATTTTATACCTGAAGTCTTAAGGATGCTTTTCAACAATTTATCTGACATCCTAGCCTACAGCACTGGTAGCAACCAAAAGCCTGTTCCCATGTTGTGAGCTTTTCTTTAGGATCCTTTGGAATGCACTATTACCATCTGTTTTCTGCTGTTAACAGACCTACCAAGTTTTGTGTGGCTCCACATGGGATACTTTCTCAAACTCATTGAGGCACGTTGCAGATTGATATATGCCAAGTGTTAGCCTTTAATTAACTCAGCCTGCAAGTGCAATGTTAGGGTAGGATTCAGAGTATGCCCATATGTGTGGAACAGGAAAGCTAGTAGCTTCCTTCCTTGGAAAATGAAGAAGACATATGGGGAGTAGATTGGTAGGTGGTTGATATCATGAGTTGCTACAGGTGTAGGATGTATATGTCCGTGGGAGGGAATCTTTGCTAGGGTTGCTTGGTAGCTGTAGCATAAAGATAACTTGGACTAACTGAATGCTCTGGGAACTGGAAAAATCTGCTGGAGGGACTGGATGCTGCATTTGTTTGGCTTCTGGAGAACCTGGAGGTGGTGAGAGGAAGTGTTAGTTTTGCATCTCATGTAACATTGCAACGACTCCCACAGAGATTGCTCTTGTTTCATGCTGTCCCTTCACAGCTGGGAATCACAAGAAAAACATTATTTTTAAAAAAATCAGCAGCTAGAAAGCAATTCTGCAGACCAGCATATGAGTTAAGATGTATGGCAGGCCATGTCTGTCAGTTGCACATCATAGAAGGAACAGAGCATTGCTGCCAGTTCCTTTGCTGCAAAAATCAGAGATTGGGAGTCTTGCTGGCACCAGTTTCTCTCTACAGCCATAGGAGATTGCTTCTGTTGCTGCACAGAGACAAAGCACAAGGTGCCAGATCAAGATTTTTGGCCCTTTTCCTGAATATTTATAAAACATTTCTGAACATGAATTTTTATTTTGTTTCAGAAAAAGAGTTGTGTTTTTCATTTTGAACCAGGACACAAATTTCCTTATTATGCATAAACAGGTTTTGTTTCTGGATAAATCAGGATCGTTGCTCAATATACTATAAAATTATCTTCCTATACTTTTTTCCCATCCTTGAGGTCTCCAAATCAAAGTGAAGAGCTTGACACACAGTTCTTTGCACCCACTTAGCTCCATCAAGAGTTTTCCTAACTTGAGCAGTTGGCAAGTTTAAATCCAGCCTTTGAATTTCTAACACTGACATTTGATTGACTCAGAACAAGGTGGCAAGTAGTATTGGATACCACTGGCTGTGTATGCCTTTAGCCCTACCTTAGATCTCTGGCATAGGAAGAGCTCTGTCCACTGCATATAACCCACTCCAGGGTTCCTCCAGTGCTGCAGGGGCTATCCAGCCAGAAGATTTCCTCTACCAAGGTCCCTATGCAGTGCTGGAAGAGCTTTAAGAAATTATCCTAGAGCCCTGGAATTTGACCTGTAATGGAGTTAGTGGATCTATTGCATGTATTTGTCTTTTGGATAGGCTAATATGGGAGTTTATGCATGTTTTGCAATGATAATGCAAATAACAAATAAACCCCCTCTTTTATCCTACCCCCATGCCCCAATAGTAGTGCCCTTATTAAATAGGGAAGGGGGGAAAACTTATTTTTTATTTATATACTGGAGACTCTTCTAATGACCGAGCAAATTTTTAGACTTGCAATTCAAACCAGTCACTGATATTTGAACAAAGTGAGATTGGCATCAGTACTGTTGCATGTGGACACCTACTATGATAAAACACTCTTAATATCTGATTTATCTCTCATATTAAGTAGAAATGTTCTTTTAGAAAAGTATTTCCTAGAACTTGGAGTACTGAGATACAGCCATTGTTGCTGATTACAAATGATTGAGCTGTATTTAGAATTTTTTTTTTCTGCTAGGCACACGGGTCACAAAGTGTAAAAGTTAACATGAGAGGTAAGGTCTCATAATGTATTTTGGGTCTCAGCTGGCCGGTTGTATTCTGATCGTAGATCAATCTATTACTCCACTCACTTTATGAAATTACTATCTGAGTCTGCTTTTCTGGCAGAATAAGTGGCTATATTACATAATTTTCATTACGTTTTTTGTTGTGCCAATTTAGATGTGATTTATCTGTAGGTGTTATCTCCATATGGGATTGCTCAGCCCTACAGATCAGGTGTAAAATGTAAAAAAGTTAAAAAACTAAAAAAATCCTTAACCAATTCTCCAAAAATCATAAGATTTGACTGAAATTAAGAAAAAAAAAAGCCCAACAAAACTCAAATACCTTATGGATTTGTTATCCTTTTTATGGGTAGGAAATATTTTTCATTTGGAAAGTTCCAAGTTCCTCAAGCATGAAAGGACTTTGATCCTATTGGAAGAGTTCTGTTTATGCAGTTTCCCAAATTCTGTGCAAATAGTTTTCTGTTGTCCTCATCTTCTGCAGTTAAGGATTAAAAGGGTTAAAAACCCTCACAGGTCTTTATATCTGCTTTCTCAGTATTTGCCATGACTTTTGTCACTTTTTCTTCTCCAAGACCTGATGCTACAGAGGTGGATTGAATGAGAGTATTATTCACCAAGGATGGTCAGCTCTACCTTCACCTCCACTACTCAGATATTTCTGTATTCTCAAAAAGATAAGATGTGCTGCTCTCTACAGTAAAGTGCTCTAAAAACAAAAAAAAAATTTGGAAGACAACCTTTCAGACTGGATTCTCCTTCTACAAATATGGAAAATTTCTGGGGAGAAATCTGAAGAACTGAAAAGTTTAAGGCAAGAAATGTCTACAATTTCAGTTCAAAGCTTTTCAAAAATCCTTCAAATTTAACTGCGTCTTCTTGACTTGGTGAAATGACCTGAAGTGCTTAATTTCAAGCTATTTTAATGTTAATGTTAATTTATGTTTCATGTTCATCTGTGTCTTCCCTAGTGAAATATTACCCTTGAGGAGGAAGATGAAAATAGAGATTCTGAATGTGTCAGACATTGTGGCCAGACAACAGTGCTCACTGTGCACCAAGAATTCATCTAGTCCTCGAAAGCTCTCTAAATTTTCATAGTCCTGTTTGCGAGTTGTAGCCTGACCTCAAGAAAAGACCAGAAGGTAGAAGTATAGGACCCATAAGGCAACACAGCAACCATTCTGGTTAGGATCAAATTAAGCTCAAATGAAGTATTTTGCTGTGAGCTTTTTGATGGAAAATCAAGACTTCAAAAATTTAACAAGATGAAGAGCATTTGGTACAACCAACTTGTTGCATCAATAAAACATTTCATCAGAAAATCTGATATGGCTCTAATCACATCTGCTACATGTATTTTCTTTATTTTCTTCAAACACGAACTAAACTTTGTAAGGATATGGTCTGCTCAGTATGCAAAGGTATTTTGGAGGACAACTGGAAGACCAATGATAACATTTCTGCACTAGTAATGCCAAAAACTGTTCAAAAAATGGTGATTAAACACTGAGCCCTTTGTCTATGCTTAGATTTATGTTTGGTCTATATTTAGGTACATTAGTGTAGAATCCAATTTTCTGTATGTGCTGGATGAAAATTACGTTTCTTTTGTTAAGGCCCTAGGCGTGTGTTTCATTAAAATATTGTTTATCAAATTTTTCCTTTCTGTAGGTCCCAAAGACTCCCTACTAAAAAAAATCACTTTGTTTTTCTCATCAGTTTGAGCAATTGTTTACTACCATCCATTCCAGATGAAGTTACATTTCCATAATTGATAAAATGATGAGTCATAACGCACAATATAAAATTTATTAAACACAATATAAATGCTACTTTCTTCATCCTCATAACTCTTCTTGAAAATGGAATAGAAATAAGTGGCATTTTTACTAAATTGCTGCGAGGGGTAAAATTTTTAACTTCTTATTTTAATGACGAAAACACTTTTTTTAGTACAGCTAACATTTGTTAGCCTTGGTGAACTAACACAGCTGTTTGAGAATTACCTGTATGTTACCAATAGATGTGCTAAACAATAGAACTACCAGAATTTAAGATACACAAATAGTTGTATTGTCCAGAAGCCAAAGAACTCAAGTTTCATGGTAGACTGTTCAGATTCACAATTAGCACAACCACAATTATTTGCAGGGAAACTAGAGAGAAAGAAGGAGTTGGTAAATTCACCACATTATTATGTAAGGGTTTTTTAAGAGAATGGTTCTCAATATAGCAAAAGTAATTGTATCCGATCTACTTCAATTTAAATGGGCTGAGATAAAACAGCTTCAGAAATAATAACTAAATGTATCAGACCTAGAATTCAAGACTCTCACAAGACCCGCTTTCGTGTCTTACTGAGACTATATTTATCACTTCTGCTCTTTTTCAAGCAAAAAATACATCAGATTTGAATTGCAATTTTTTTTCTTATTCAGCTCTAAGAGAAGCAAAGCACAGATGTGGTTCTGTGTAGAGCCTCTCTCCAGGGCCAGGTTGTTAGTATTCAGAAGAAGAGAATTAGTTTTTAGAAAGAATTTATTTCTTCTGACAAGGCAAGCTGATAAGAAACATTCCAGTAAAGGAAAGACAAAAATAAATGAAGGAGAAAAGATTAGATGGTGACATTTCAGCCTTGAAAGCAGCATATTTTTACAGGGTAGCTATTATCATTAAATACACCCAAATAGAAACGGCTATTAACAAAAGCACTGTAAGTTTAATTAAAGGCTACAGAGTTTAATTTAGAAAAAGTAATATGCAGTTCTTCCGAGCTAAAGGAGCAGTGATCTGGGAGGGATATGATGGGAGGGAGGGAATGCTGTGCAGAAGCACCTCTCATCTCCTGAACTGTAAAAATCACAATGCACCTGCTTCTAAAACAGGGCCTTGCAATGACAGAAATAGAAATAAAAAGCAGAAGAGAGAATAAGCTGAGTTCTTACTGAGCAGGAATGAGGGCTTCGGTTGCAGTTGGTTTGAATGTTAGAATACTGGCTAGAAAAGAGGAGAGACTGGCATTAGAGAGACCAGAGCTTTCCAAGACATGTCTGTTTACTACACCACTTTTGTTGCCAGCAAAATACTCAGATGCTGACAGGAACTAATGTTTCCTGAGCAAATACACACTGTTGACACAGTGAATGTATCACAGACTAGCAAAAGTGGTAAACACACTGGCAGTCAGAAGCTTCTTTATTACAGCATATATGTAAATATGCCTCCAAAACAAATATATATTAATATTTTATTTTGTTATGGATTTCTTTTTTTTCCCCAGTTAACAATGTATATTTCACAATAAAATATAAACTTCATTTAGATTACTGTCCATGTAATTTACCTGGTCTGTAAATATTGTTTTACACTTCAGATGTAGTTTTACTAACATATGAACAGTCATACTTTATAACCAGAACAGGCAAGGTAGTTTTTAGACACTGTTTTCCACTTACTGGAAAAAAAAGAGAAAATTCAAAGAAAATAATACACAAAGATTGTTGTCCCTTGGGTATTTTGCTCCATGTGGTGTTAGCTTTAAAAATGCAAATATTGTAATTAATTTTCCATACAAATTTGTGTCTTGATGCTTCCTTGCTTCATGATTGAGATGAAGGATTTTAAATGTTTTCATGTGTTTATTACCAACTTCATAACATCTGGTATTTTTCTTGACGCTCGAGTTGCATGATTGCCTGAGAATATCAGCTTTTGCAGGTAGGGGTGAATCTTTAAATTTGAATTCTTGTTCCACAGGTTTTGAAGGATTAGCCCCATATAAAACCTTTGAAAAAAATATTAGCATGTAAACAAAAAATATCTCCTTCTTGTTGTTAAAAATACATAGTTTTAGATGTATTTTAGAAATGAAGAATTTTAATTCAAAATCTTACATTTCTGGAAATCCCATAGTCATGGGTGCTCCAGACTGAGAGAAAAGAACAAGCTCAACATTATCTTTGGGCCAGGCTATCTCAAAGTCACTCCCAGAATAGGATTTGTTCAAAGCTGACTAAGAGAAAACGGAAAACTTGACTACTTAAATTTTTTTATCTTCTATCTGTATTATAAATACAAGTGGTGACTTTGCAAGACCAGCTATTGGGCATTTTTTTCACTCATTCAGATAAATGAACATCATTCATAGAATGATGTTCTATGAAAATTGAAAGTAATAGCCATATTCAATCACCTTAATGGGTTTATTGTGTACACAGGGATGGTGCAATTTTTCAGTTTATTTTGTTTTCAATGTATTCAATTCTTTTGAAGGAAGAAATTATTTAAAGAGAACAAAACATATCTAGTTATGCACCCTTGTCCTAGCCATTCCTTGGAATTCATGTTGCTACCAGTGGTGAGTCATTTCCAGAAGACATGACGTATGTGTAGCTGGTAAGTCACATTGTTGTACGTTCCTTCAGTCCAGGATTGCTTGGCAACTTTTTTCGCTTATTCCAACTACTATTACCTCAAAAGTGTCGCAAATGGAAAAATTGCTTTCTGTAGCTTTTTCTGTGACAAAGTCTCTTTCATGACCCAAGGATAACTTTTCAAAAAGCTCTTGTTTTGGTGACTAATGTGCTAAGTGACATTAACTGCAACTCACAGGCTCAGAGCTGAAGAGCCACAAAAAAGTACAAGTAATTCTGGGATCTGACCCACAGCAGCACTACTGTATAAATATGACTTTGAAGCAAGCCTAGTTTCCTTTTTAAGATGACCTGATGGATCAAGGTAAAAGATCTAAACTGAGTTCATAAAGTCTGTGAGTATTTATATACCCACACAGATGTAGAGACGCCCAGTGTCTTGGTCACCTCAAACAACACACAGAAGCTGACAAAGGGCTGCAGAACTGCTGTCTTGCTTGATTTGCGTAAGTGTGTCTTTCTTGATTTGTATCACTGTGGTATACTTCTGGGTTGGATTCTAACTCTTAATGTAGTTAATAGGATTTATCACTCACCTTGAAGGAATAATGATCTAAATATCTGAAAAGATTATTCACATTGCCCCACTTTTTATTTTTGAGAAATATTATGTGCTGTCCTCATGATCTAATTCAAACAGGTTTTCCCAATTTTGAAGCTGTTAGATGGTCTGCTACATTCTGCTGTACCAAATACTGTGGAATTATGTTTTCCTGTATATGTTTAAACCAGAGTAGCATGAATCACAGCCTAGAGTGGTTGTATGCTTTGATTTCGGAAGCAACAGAGAAGAAAGTAAATTCAAAACAGATAAACGAGGAAAACCATGAAAGAAATGTAGCCAAATCTATTTCATTTGGAGAACATACAGAACATTTCAAAAATTTAAAAAAAAAAAAGAATAAAAGAATTGACAAACAGCAATTACTACATTTGTTGAGATAGAAATGTAAAACTGAATCTAGTATTTCAAAGAAGTGTAACATCGTAACAGCAACATAAGGTTTTCTTTACTTCTTCACCAGAAGCAAGTAATCTTTCACTTCCAGTTTCTCATTTCTACGTAGTGACTGTCCATATCCTGCACAAGATGCAGAAACTCTGCCACCTCTTCTGCCCTCATTGGGGTTTGACTGCAGGTGCTGATGTTTTGCTCTGGCACAGTGCTACCGTGGCACCTCAGTTCCTAGTGCTATGTAAGAGGTACATACGCAGGAGCTGTGGGAAGACTTGCTGCTGATTCTCACTCATCCCTTTGTTTGAGAGTTGCAGTTAAGTTCAGGCTCTGAGCTACATCACAGCTGTATCTATGTACCTTGCTGTCCCTAACTTGGTGGCATGACTTCTGGCTTGACCTTGGTCCTGTCTCATTGCATGGGTCACAGGTCTGTCAGCTGAACCTCATCACTGCTTTTCCATGTGCTTTTCAGTCTTGATTGGTGTGTGATTCTCTCTTGTGAGGACACAACATCTGCCTGCCTTGCTGTCTGTCACCCTTGGCTTGTGACTTGGCTTCCTCTGTGGATCAGCTTACCTCTTGCTGCTCCTCAACAATGGGAGCACATCGGTTTGTCTGCAAAGTCAAGATTGAGGTTTGCATTAGTTATAATACATTTGTGCACGAGTCTACATCTCTTGCTGTTGGAAGATGAAAGTCAGTGAAAAAAATTCTGCTCATCATCTCAAAATAATAAAGAAGTAATGATAAAGGATTATAGAGGTGATCAAAGATATGGAGTAGCTGCTATACAAGAAACAACTGAAAATGCTTGGACTCTTCATCCTGGAAAGGAGATGACTGTTATGAAACGAAACTTCAAGTAGTGACCAACCTAGAGACCTTCAAATAAATGTAGTGATGACAGATTTAAAAGACATAGAAGGACATGGTTCATGACATGTCACTGGGTGGTGGAAATACTTGACAATAGGTTCAATAGGTTATGAAGTCTGAAAGCTCATTCAAAAGAATACAAAGAATAAAAAAAACGTAGAAAAAACTCTACCAACACTTACTTGCTTACTTACTTCCAATACACTTTCTTCAATGACAAAAATCTCTGAGCTACAAATCACTAGATGTTTGAAGCATCATTACATGCTAGTTCTGTTCTCATACACTCTTCTAGGCATCCGCTGCGGCACTGCCAGACAGGATGCTGGGCTAGACGGATGTCTGCTCTGACCTGATACAATTGTTCTAATGTTCTTAGCACCCCCGGTTGACACTAAGGAGTCATCTATGCTGTCAGCATTTGCCTATGGAACAAGGACTTACTGTTTCGAATCTCTGGGGGGAAAATACTAATTGTCATTTCCCATAAAGAATTCTGCCCAGCTTCTTTCAGTTCTACAGTACCTGGAGGATGAACTCTTCTTTAAAAACTGTTACCTACAAATATGGGGGGTTAATATAAGTTTTAAGATGGATATTTCCAACACTTCAGTTTTTGAAAATAGTGTGCCCAAAGTAGAGCAACAGGGATGGCGAAGGGACTGGAGCACAAGTCCTATGAGGAGAGGCTGATGGAGCTGGGGTTGTTTAGCCTGGAGAAGAGGAGGCTCAAGGGAGACCATATCACTCTGTGCAACTATCTGAAAGGTGGTTGTAGCCAGGTGAGGATCGGCCTTTTCTCCCAAGCAACCAGCAGTAGGACAAGAGGGCACAATCTTAAGCTGTGCCAGTGGAGGTTTAAGTTAGACATTAGGAAGTTCTTTACAGAGAGAGTGATTTGGCATTGGAATGGACTTCCCAGGAAGGTGGTAGAGTCACTGTCCCTGGAAATATTTAAGAAGAGGATGTGGCACTTAGTGCCATGGTCTAGTAGACAAGGTGGTGTCAGGTCAAAGGTTGGACTCAATGATCTCAGAGGTCTTTTCCAATCTAGTCAATTCTATGATTCCGTCATTCTGTGATTCTGTAATATTTTAGAGTCAATTATATATATCTGAAGACATTTACAACGTTTCCCATCAATGATCTCAATTCTTTCCAGAGTGCGTGCTATTTAGAGTATCTGAGGTTTGGAAAAGGACACCAGCATAGATTTTGTATGGAGAGGTAGCACTTATTCTTGGCCTGTTCCTTGGGTTCCTGTACTTCATTGGACAGACTGGACACAGAATGAGGGCTGAGCTGGTTCAGCATGTTTGTCACTTGATCCTTTCAACTGTCCATGCCCACAGAGGAAACAGAAGAGAGAGTATCTGTAGAGAGATGAGGATGAGAACCACCAACCTTGCCATCACAACTCCATTTTCTGTTATTTAAGCGGAGTGGAATGCAAACTTCCATCTTCTGTCTTTCAACTGAGTCATCTATCTCCTGTGGGAGGTCACACGAGCATTTATAAGATGTGGGTAAGCTCATTTGAAGAGATTATTAGAAATCAGATGCCAGAAACATATTTCAGGGGGGAAATATTAAAATAGAACAAGCTAATCAGGCCACTATGATAAATATAGGGTACAGAAAGAGACAGAGAAGATGGAGAAGGCAAAAGAGAAAACATTAATTGGAATGAACTTTTTAGAATGTTTGAATCAGTTCTTGCAACATGACATCAATGAGATACATACAATGGTACTCAAATCCAGAAAAACATTTCCATATTTAACATACAGCTTCCCTGTAACTTTTTTATATTTGCAGTCTGGAGCCCAATAAGATCAGGCTTTTTCATCACAATGTTTTATAATCATCCTGAGGCTTCTGTATTCTTGCCTTTACCTTTACACCATTGCTAATAAAGGACACAAACTCTAAAAGGAGAATTCTAAGTTGCATTGACAAGTTATATGAAAATGTATCACTTAGCTCTCTACAAGACTGAGGAAAACCCAAAAGAAAGATCCTTATCTTGATTTTAGGACACTCTTAGGAGATGATTACTGATAAAATAACAGCTGTGCTGTTTTACACTAGCAGAGTGTCCAGCTCAGAACAGTTTAAATGCATCGGTTTATGTGCATTCACAGGATAAGAGCTCAATCACCTATACTTCCTATCCACAAGTGAAGCTTGCCTGCCTGAGCATGTGAGCAACAGGTAATCTGAACTTGCGGTTGTAGCTCAGAGCCCTATATTCCTTTCTGTGCTAAAACCACCTATCCTTAGGTAGTATACACACACGCCATAAACTGTCTAATTAAAAAAACCTCACCCTGAAAAAATTCTGTACTACAGTTAGACTGATTATGTTTGCAAATGGAAGTTTCATCAGCCAGACTATCTGCCATCTCCATGTTATGTAGTGATGTCACATTAGACATTCTGATTAAAAAGAAACTGACAATAAAAGCACCTTACAAGCAAAGAAGCATAAAAAAAATCTTGTTAGATACTGTGGCAAGGAGACTCACTCTCCAGTGAGTAAATAATAGTAAGCAAGACTCTGAGTAAGAAAAAGATGCAAGTAAAAGAACTTATGATGAAAAATATGGGGAATAGAGAAAAGAAGCCCTAAACAGCCAAATGCTGACAAAAAGAGTGTTAAAGCATTGATCTGAAACCCAGTGGGGCACAGCATAGCAATTCTACCATGTTTAAGACCATTAGTTTAATACCCGAAAATTAAGTATAAACTGAGCATGAGTCAGTTCAGCACAGCTGCCTCATCCAAATATTGCATCTCAGTCCTCAGAGAAAGACTGAGTAGGAAATTGTTCATTTTAGAAGCCATGAAACAGAAATGTACGGAGGAAAGCAGGGCTTCGAAAGTCCAGGTTTATGTGTTGTTTTAGACCCTGAATCCCAGTGTGGGAGCAGCGTCCCTTGCTTTGCCCAGATCAGTCTTGACGCCAGACCAAGCAGTGTGCATCAATGGAAGTGCAGGGCGTGCAGCGGCCGGCAGCCACATTGCTGATGTGCACAAACTATCCTGGGTATGAGAAGCCACCTTCTGTAAGGAACTCAGCCTCATTAGGCATCTTTGATTGCTTTACCCTCATAACTGTATTACTCAGTTTATCTAGTGTTTGCATTGCGAATAAGTATCAGCTGATATTTAAAGTTCAAATTTGAATGTGGAAGGCAATTCTGTGAAAGGCTGTGGATTTCCCTGCACCTTGTGGAGAGTTCATGCTGGAGAGAGAAAAGTGTGAGGAGGAAGGAGCAGCAGAGGGAAGCTGCTATGGGCTCACCTCAGCCCCCTATTCCCCATTCCCTGCACCACTTGGAGAGGAGGAAGTAGAGAAGTCTTGAGTGAAAGGATGAAGCTGATGCTGAGAACAAGGCAAAGTGTAGAGGGAAGGTGTTTTTGTTTTGTCTTTGCTTCTCACTATTCTACTCTATTTTTAATTGGGAATAAAGTACCTTTAGTTTTGCCCGAAGCCTACTCATTTTTGCCTATGACAGCATTTGGTCTTTATCTTCACTCATGAAATTTTACATCTTATTTTCTCCCATGTGGTGTTAATGTGGTGGATTGAGAGAGCAACTGGGCAGGGGTCTGGCAGCCAGCCAAGGTCAACTCACCACAGTAATAGTAAATTAAATTGTTGTTTAGCATGTCGAGGTTTTTCACATCTGTCTCAGTTGAGCATAGTTCAGAATTTGTTTAAGGGAAGCATGAGGAAGTTCATTTTTCATCAGATTCTTTCTCATTGCTGCTCTGTCACCTAAGAGGTAGTAGTAGAACAATATTCAGGAGTCTGCTAAATATTTCACTGGGGTAGTGAAAGCTGCTTTTCTCACAGAAGTTGTTTAACCTTAGTACAGTGCATAATATAGTGTCACATGACACATAGGTGTGGCATTACCTGGCAGAACTCTAGGTGTGTATTACCAGGCAGAAATGTTGTGATATTCATAATGCTTCACCCACATTTTTACTTTCTTTGCTTTTAAGCTTATTCATGGCAATGCAAAGTTAGCCCACCCCTACCTGCAATCAGAACAGGAAACAGCTTCCTGAGTAAATATATGTTAATTTAAATAAGCTGTTCATCCTTGCCTTTTCTGGTACAATCTCATTACTCACTCATCAACTTAATGAGTCATGAAAAGCAGTTAGAATCAAGAGTTAATGTCAAAATGCTTTAGCATTTCCACTTCCACATTTCATACATTTGCAAAGGAAATGACACATTGCCCATCCCTTTTTCTCAAGTTACTTGAAAATCTGTCTAACAGGACTGTATGAGATCAGACTGCACATAGGCACTAGCCTGACATGCAAGAAAACAGGCTGTTGGGTGGAAATAAATATTAAGGAGTGGCTTGCCTGGATTTTTTTTTTTTAAGTTTAATTTGCCAGAGACTACAGAGAAATTATTTCTGTTCAGGAAACAACCAGATAATGAGAAAAGCCTGAGGCTTTTAAACACAGCACCTCTACTTTCCTCAATGGAATTGGTGGTAATGGCCAGTAAGTTTCTGGCAAGTTGTCTCTTGCAGGAATGCCATAGAAAGGAGTATTTCTGAGTCTGGAGGTGGTTTGTTTCATTTTTCATTTTATTTAAATAATTAATAAAGAACCAGTACTTTTATGGGCATCAGGTTCTGTTTCCAGAGCTAATTTCTGTTATAGATCAAGAATCCACATCTTCTTGGCATCAGCATAATCTTGCTGATGTCCCATTGGCAAGCTAAGAATTGTCTCTGCAATAGTTGCTGCAAGCAGTCCTGAGTTTGCCCTGTGTGCTATCAAAAAGCATTCCATGTTGGTATTGCTCTGGGCTGAGGTAATAAATCAAGCACAGGAAATCCTATTAGGACTGTATATCATCTAGACATGAGCTGTTTCACATCTGAACTGCTTCAAGAGAAGATGAAAGTGTATGATGACGTGCTCGTAAAGACTATCCTCAAGTATCTGAGTGCCTTGGAAAAATGCATCTAAAATCTATTTTGAAATTCAGAGGGCAAAAAAGGACAGGACAGGACACAGGGAAGGGAAGGGGAAAGAAAAGGGGAAGGGGAGGAATCATTATACTGCCAAAAACTTAAGTCCCTACTTGAAGAAGGCATATTTACAGATTTTTGCTATCAGTTTTCAATACAGTTATGGTCAAATGAAGAACAACACCAAGAATTAATGAAGCAGGACAAGGATCTAAAGGGTTCTTAGAAAACTATTTAACTCTTCACTGTATCTGTTCTGTATTTGAAGAGCCCTATATCATCTCACAAAGACCATCTTCCTTTAATGTATCTCTTTTTACCAATTCATCCACCATCTCATAATGAGGTTTCTCAAAACACCATCTGCACAAAGTCAATTAATGAACATGAGCAAGAATATTTCTGTATTGTGTCTGTTTCAATCATGAAATATGTGATTTATGCATACCAAGTAAATATTTCTCCACTGGACTTCCACATCAGGTCAATTTGTCAATATGATAAAATTCATTAAGCCATGCAGGTACATTCAAATTCGATTTCTACAAGGTAATTCTTTAAGACTTCGACACTCAAAGATTGTAGATATTGTAGAAAACCTCTGCAAATTATAGAGAAAGAAAAAGACATATTTGCTACCTTTGAGAAGCAGGAATAATTTGTTGTAAAGTTTAAATGTGTGTCAGATGTGGAAACACATTTCCCCAAGTTTCTTTAGTCTCAAAACACCCTCCATTTTATCGTATAATGTCTGGTATACTCTTGAATAGCTTGACAAGTTGAAATTTCAGTGAATTTTGGCTTTCAATACTTGCTGTCATGGAAAGAAGAGCTGCTTCAAATAAAAGACATGAGATGAAAGGAATGAATCTGAAGTGATGTTGCTTGGATAAATGACCTTTTGACTTAGGACAGACACGATTATTATTTAATTGACAAAAGGGTAGATTATGAATATTTAATTAATAAGACTCTAGTGCAAACCAGATCCTGAAACAGAGACAGACAGATCTTAGTCTGTGATTATAGTACTCTTTCTCCTACTAATTAGAACTCTATTCCGTGCTCTTTTATTGGGTTTATATTGACTCTTATGGTGATTGTAGTTTAAGCCTTTCTTATGGAACTGTAATTTACATTTTATAACATCTTATGCTTTAGCCATTCACCCTCTTGTAGATCCCAGCCCACATGTTTTGAATTTGACTAATCTATAACTGGGTATACTAAGTTTGTTGGAGTAGCTATAGCTGGAGCTATATCCCCCTATGTTTAATCATGCTATGAAGTTTTTCTTGACTATTTTAGTAATTAAGTACAAATTTCTTTAAAAAGGTGGAAGAAGAAGGACACTGATTTGAAAGAAGGAGAATCCTTTGAAGGTAACACTTCTTTCTTATCTATTCTGTTACAGTAAACTAATTTCTAACTCAACGTAAGGCTTCATGCTATTCCACATTAAAACATTTCTGGAGTTGTGTCACCAACTAATGGAAAAAAATAATTAGTACTGTTGTGTAGAGTCCTCTCTCATGTAAACTAGCCAGCCATTTCAGCAATTAAACGTGAAAGATGGCACAACAAAAAACCAGTGGCTTGGAAATTTGTTTTTGGTACAGACTGGATATGTTAAGCTTCAGAAAACTGACATCATGCTCCTTGCTGATTCCTCTACTCAACAACCAACTTCAAAGGTATACATGGGCAAATGTGGTACAAGTATACATGTATGCCTGCGCAGTGAATGGCCAACAGCTGTGGCAGCAAGAGTGTAGTCAGCAAGTTAAAGGAAGTTCAGCACTCGCCTCTGTTTAGCACTAGGGAATTCACAGCTTGATTGTTGTGCCTGTTTGTGGGCTTCCCAGTACAAGAAATACATTGCTATCCTGGTGCAAGTCCAATGGAGGGCTATCAGAAAGCTCAGAGGACTGTAGTGTGTGGTGTATGAAGAGAAACTTCTTGCCCTTCCTGAAGATGAGTGTGACATTTGCCTTTCCTCGTTCATCAGAAAGCATCTTCTCTTTCCCTCCTTCCATTAACTTTTGATGACAGAGTCCCTTCATACAATATAAGCCAGCTCGGTCACCATTTCTGAACAACTGTGTTTCTTCCTGGCATTCTTTGTTTTTCCGCTCAGTTTCATGAAGATTTAACTTCCAACATTGATGAATATGAGGTAAGGAAACCAGACTGTCTGTTTGCTCAGGTCTATCAAAAGGATAGTTGCTTTAGGTTTTGGTGGTTCAGGGGTAGTGTCTTCATACCTCCCCAAATGGAACAATGAAGAAATTTAGTGTACTAAAGTGGGCAGTGTACTGTATTAAAGCCAAAATAACAGCCTATGATGAAAAGCAGAATTTTCAAAGGAGATGAAGTCTCCCTCCATCTTTAGCATAGTAAGAAGAGCTTTATTTTATAGCACCTAAGAAAGTTTGTCCAAATTCTGGATTTTTCACTATTTCCCTCAAATCTCAAGCACAAGTAGAAGCACAGATTTTAAACAAACTGGGCTGTGGAGATATTTAAGAACTGTCTGGACACAATCCTATGCAATATATATTTTCTACAATGACCCTGCTTGAGCAGGGAGATTGGACCAGATGACCCCACTGGTGACCCCTTTCAATCTTACCCATTCTATGATTCTGTGTTTCAGTGACAGGTTATGAATCAGACCTGCTCATGAAAATAGCTAGGACCCAGAACTTTCAGCGCTTTTAGATATGTGAACATAGAGGCAGAGAAAAAAATCAACATCAAAATGAGGGCTTTGGGGACACTATTGTATGGGAAACCCATACTCAAAATATTGAGATAGGCTGCCAAGGAGATCACAGAATTCCAGATCAGTTGACTATAATATTTGCATACTCTAATAATTACATAGAAGTGACGTGAAGCCATATATTTTTCTGGAGAAAGAGAAAGCATGCCTTGATATTTGTAACTGACAGGAAGAAAACTATATAAAAAAAGCAAAGATATGCTTGGCTTTCTAAGATTATGACAAAAAAAAATCTGAGTAAGGATAGAAAACAGATA
Source organism: Calyptomena viridis (assembly GCA_013390005.1). NCBI lineage: Eukaryota > Metazoa > Chordata > Aves > Passeriformes > Eurylaimidae > Calyptomena > Calyptomena viridis. The sequence goes on along the minus strand of WEIV01016063.1, from coordinate 17,445 downwards.
ATAAAACAACCAAAAATAATATGTCATATTATTGAAAAGCTGACACAGACAAAATCAAAAGGTATTTCAAATTCTGAGCCTGCCTCAACTAATTTGGGTATTGAAAGCACAGTCAAGAGGGACAATAAACTATGATTGTGAGGAGATACAGGATGACTGAAAGGAAATGCAGTGATTTAATCCAGAACCATTTAATTTTCAAACGAGAATGGTTTTCAATACCATAATCCAGACAACTATGCCCACCATCTTATTAACATGTCCCATAATGGAAAACTCTAGGTATGTGCTCAGAATATCTTAGTGGTTCTTAGAACAATGAGAAGTAGTAAAGACAATTAATTACATCACTGTGTCCAAAAAAGATTTGTAGGGTAAGCTACTACTCAATTTTCTCTTTGATCCTTCTTTTTTTGCCTCTGAGCTTGGCCTTTCTCAGTTGTAGTCATGCAATAAAGCATGACTACATAAATAAAGTTCTTCTAGCTGAGAAAAATGTTTCCCTTTTTTCTGAGGGACCTTCTGAGGTTGAGTGGCTCCTGGTTCCTGAAGTGTATATAGTTTGCTTGAGCTGGTTCTTAGCTCTGTTGCTCATCAAGTAACCAAAGATAAATTTTTAATGGCAGAGATGAGAAGCTGGGGAGACGGGTGATAGCTTGAGCATGCAGAGGTTGGCAATAAGTCTGTCTGATCTTGGTCAACAAAGGAAGACTGCCAACGTGATACATCTGGTTCCCCTCCCCTGTGTCCAGGGCCTGCACAAGGCTTGGGATGCTGGTTGGATGCAGATGCTGAATTTTGGTGTTTTGTAGAGGTCAAGTGTGCAGACCTCATGGGGTTAGTGCTTATAGGGCAATTTGACAGTATAGACTGGCAGTACTAGTATAGGTCCTTGTGGGCCTACTTTAACGCATGTATTTCAGGAAGTTTTATAATTTTATTCCAGAATATAAGCCATTACTAGCTGAATAATTTTAATTAAACTGCCAGAATATCACTGAGAGAGAAATATAGCAAACACCATACTCTTAGGTCCAACAGAGACCTAAGGCTGGGGTGTTGGTATTCTATTGCCTTCAATGAGACTCTACAAAATAAGGTTTTAATAACTAAGGAAAAGGTGTGGAGATGAGAGTACTAAATTCCATGTAGTGTTGTTTGCCTCAGAGTAGCAACAGTAGAGGCAGTCTCTCCTGGGAAGACAAAAACAATAATGCTGTATTAGCTAACTAGTTCAGAACTATTTCTATATCCTAAATGAAGGCAAATTTGGAATTAGATATCACCCACCTTGGGTGGAAGAGGCAATTTATATAAACCTGTTTTGCAGGTTGTAGACCGTTACTGTCTGTCATAGCCTTGGATAAAAATGTTGTTGTGTCACTAAGTGGAATATTTCAAAGTAGGATGACATATACAGAAGGGATGTTTGCAGCAGTTTTAACACAACGTACTATGATGTAAAGCATGGAATCAAACAATACTTAACATTGAAGCATTACTGTATAAAAATCAGGAAATACTATTAGCAATATTGTCATAAGCATTAGTCCATCTATCACCATTTAATTGCTTGTATAGTGAATTTGATCTTTACAATTAGTATCAACATTATTTAATTACAGTAGGGGTTTTTTTAACAGTATTATAATTACTATGACTTTTATGTTGCAGCTCCAATGTTCGTATGTTTAAAAGTGATAATATTATTAGCACAAAGTTTACTTGTATCCATATCAATAATATTTCATACATAGTTATTCTTTCAAACATTTTTTATTAATGGCATGAAAGTCAGACTGGGAAACTCTGATGGCTAGGAGGAAGACTGAACTACCACTGGCAGAATGTGACTTGGAGCAGTCTAAGCCAGAACGGCATGATAAACATTTAGAGCATTTTTAAAAGAAACCAGAGTCAAATTATAAGGCAAAATGTAGCTGCCTACAGTTATGTTAAATGCTTCCATCAAAGTGGCCATTGAGACAAAATTGGTGAATGATTAAATAGCAAGGCAGTGAAGAAGTCCTGTGGAAAAATAAAAGTCAAAGGGAGACTGACAACTTGCTGCAAACTTTTTTGGTACATTTTCCACAGAAATCTGAAAATTTCAGAATGTGAAAAGATTAATGTAAAATGCAGGCTGCTTTTGCATGAATGAAGGGGCACCAGCATTGGAAAGAGAGCAAAACATAAGAAAAGGCAGTTAAAGATATGGAAAGATCTTATTATGTCTCAGAATAAGAGGAACAAAAGCTAAAAGATAGATTTCTCTCAGAGCAGTTGTTTAAGCATTTGAAACATATAATAGAAAAATCCAGTCAGTAATAATCATGTACACACTTTATCTGCTTTTGCATATTTCACAAAGAAAATTCCTCTTCTATGGGAGATGTAGGTTTTAGGTTATGACAACAATATCTCTTTTATTTGCTTCAGTGCTTGATCTGTGCACCTTTAACAAGAGGTGGCTGGCTGAGGACACTGCTGGAGGCTGTCCTGGGCTGGGAGTGCCTTGGTCTGCTTCACAGGAATCCCAGAGTTGCTAGGACTGAGAGAGAGGCATCAAGCAGCTGAGAGTTTGTAACCCACATATGCTGCACATTGGTAGAGCCTTATAGGTGTGTGGCAGGTTTATTCAGAGCTGAAGACTGCACACTTTTCATTAGCCTCCACTGCTTTCCACTTCTATTCATCCTCACTTCACAACTGTCTTTTGGGGTTTTCAACTTAAACAAGCATCAGTTTTTCAATTGGCCATATATCACATGAACTGTGTCTGTTGGAGTCAGTGCTCTCAACAAGAGTTTCCTGTGGTTTTACCATTTTTCTGCAAAACATTAGTAATAGTTGGAAAATGGACAGCATGTTTCCAGAGCTTTTTGTGAAAACAATGGGAGTCTTGTTCAATTGTGTGAGAACATTCAAGCCCATTTGATTATTGATTCTTTCTTAGTCTTTAATACACTTTGAATATACCTCTGGAAAGCTTAGGGAAGGGTGTCATTCTGTCCAAACCAGAAAAGTAAATGAATGAAAATGTCTGTGGAAGTCACCTCGTTCCTCATGGTTTGCAGACAACATGATTCTACTGTTCTGATTCACCAATTATTATTACAATTATTATTATTCTTTCCAGAGTGTGGTGGTAGAAAAGGGAACGTGTTTGCTTCTCTTTATGATACCTGAGTTCTGTTCATTACAAATCAGTTCTAGATGAGATAGAAAGCAATACAAGAACGGATGCTTTTGGAAAGGAGGAGTGGCGCTGCTCATATTGTTTCCTCCTCTGCTTCATACAGTTTGCTAACTGCATAATGGAGACTGCTAAGAATCAGACGATATTATCTAGATACAGAGGTCTTTATACAATGATTTATGTGATGCTAAATGTTTTCATCTAGAAACCGCACAAATTGTTAAAAATGTAATGTTTAGTATTCTTTGATAACTCAACTGTATATCTACATCTCCAAATGTTGAGTAACAAAGGCAGAACTCTTAGTATGCCTTGTACACAGACTGCAGGAACTACCAGCTTTAACTTATGACTGATATTTAATTTGCATCAAGATCTTTCATTAAAATGCATTCATTCACAAGGAAGTAGGAAAAGGTATAAAATACTTTTATGGAAGCTTTAATACTCTGCTCAAAATACTATATGGTGTACTGTAAATTTCCAGAAGCAATTAATTTAACAGTTATTTTAGCATGTGACAAAGGAACAAGTTTTTCCTGCCCTGGAGAAAAGGAATCACAAAAAGAAAAATCAGTCCAATTTGTTCAGCCATCCTAGTATCTTTCAAGGGATTTAGGAGAACCTTCTTAACCTTTTCAGAAAATAAATATGTGCTCTTCCTTTAAAACACACCCACTATGAAATATGACACTCAAAGATTATACATGAAAATCATTATTCTACTCTCATGTGGTGAAACTAATTGGAGAAAGTCCTTATTTTCTGTTTGAAAATGTTCCCATGTTCACTCAACCTCTATGTAATAGATAATGAATCAAAGAAATAAACTTTTGAAATTTATACAGGAAGATAAATTCTCCGTACCTCATAATGCTTCAAAGATTAATCAGACAAATGGAGCTGAAAATAAGAGTGTGTAATGAGCATCTTTATTTTTCATGTGTGAGTTTCAAAGAGATAAAAATTGTGAGGGGAGAAAGGGATCAAAATTTAGAACTTATTTTGTCTGAATTTAAAATTCTGCTAGAATAAGAGGAAAAGACAAAAAATGGGGGGGGTTTCCCTCTCTCCTCCAAGCCCTTCTGAAATCATGACTTCTAGCTTCTAAGGTTTTTTTGCCTTCATAAGCATCCGACTCTACAAAAAAAATTTTGTTTATTATGCCTGAAAATATGGAACTTTACACTTAATGAAGTTGTGGCAAACAATATGTCCTTTTAGAATCCCCTAAGGGAAAAGAAAGTTGGTTTGGGTCTGAATCTTATACCGAACACCTACCCAAACTTTTAGTAGTATTCAGGTATATATCAGTGGATGAAAAGAAACAGATGGTGTCTAATATTTGTAATTTTTTTTTTATTTTTGGACAATATTTAAGGAGAAATAAGTGAAAAAGTGATGTTGTGTCACAAAGCTAGGACACTAGGAAAAATCTAGATGCAGAAAGAGGTTCTTTGAATAAGAGTCTGTGATACCCCAGAACTTAATGCAGTGACAGGTCTGTGCCCAATAGGAAGACAGGTCTTTAGTTTGCCAGTAACAAGATCCTCTTAAGTAAAGATTTTTTTTCACTGTATTTTCCTTATGCACTTTTTCTGATACATGAGATATAGAATAGGTCTGTACAGTATTTAACTATTTGCAGCATTTCTGCAACTTTTACTTCTGTTTATGTGCCACAGTGCCTTCCCAGATGGCTGCTCCTCAAACCCTGCTCAAGCCCAGGCTAGCTGGCAGCCACCTTCGAGGGCCACGAGGCAGATGGCTGGGCACCAGAGCACCAAACGTCTCTCCACGGGAGAGATCGGGTACCTCGGCGACTCTGGTNGACCGGAGCAGTCCATTTACAGATAATATAACTGGGGGTTAACAGCACTGTACATTAAACCTTTATAGATGTATAAAACCATAGAAAGCACCGTCACATTTATGTGCATGTTACAACTCAGTACATTTTTAAAGAGGCAAGTATTTTCCCAATTATTTATTTCTAATACTATAAATCAGTAGTTTTTCTAAAAATGAGGAAAATATATGCTCTACATTTTGGTCTTGCTTCACAATTCTCATCCATCTTTGTCATTCACTGACCTAAACAAATCTGCCCTTGCCAAATCCATGAAAACAATCCCTTGACACTCCTGCGTACAATTCAGTAATTTATTAGTCTGTCCATATTTGTTCAGCATTATCTCATCTGTTTGTCCAATAGAATGTCAATTATTTAACACTAGGCAGTCCACTACATTGATTTAAATTCTTGAGTGTAAAAGCTTAAAATAATTTCTTTTCATAGTGGAAAAAGGCTCTGTTGCTTCCAGTGTTTGATGCCTATTTCATCTGACACAGATGCTTGGAGCCTGTGAGTAATACTTCCTTTTACATGAATGCATTTAATTTAGCAGTCTTTCACAGTGGTTTAATTCATCCCAGCTAGCTAATGAACATTTATACCACCAGTATAGAGACAGTTTTCCTCTAAAAATCAGTCAAATGAATATAATAAAAATGGTTTCACTAACCCTTGCTAAGATTCTTCAATGGAATTTGAAAATTAGTTTGGGAGTGAGCACATGTTCAGAAACAATACAAAAATAAAGTACTTTATAGCAAAGCATATCAGTCAGCAAAATCTGAAACAAAAGTAGGAGCCTGCAGACTAAAGCAACCTCTAAACAGTAAGCAAATTTTTTTTTCTAATATATACTGCTTAGTCTACATGTGACAGTCTCACTTATTCTCTCTACCAATAAAATGTTGACATTTCATATCCATAGAGCTTATTAACTGAACATTGATGATTGCCATATTTTCTTCCAGCAATACAGCACAACTCAATTAAAGACTGAATTTACTCAAGTATGGGTTTTTAGGAAATGTTTTTTGAGCAGGGATGAGATCTCTGGGGTACAAAGGATGGGTGTTCTACCTCAAGTATATTTGTGACACCAACTCCCCACTGGGCAAGCACAACTTCTGCTGGAAAATTCTTGCTGAATTCCAGAAAGAAGGATTTTGAAGTGTTCAGATCTGTATGATCACTAGACCATTCCGTGAGGAATACCCTACTACTAAACAGCTAGAATAATTCTTCAGTCAAATCACAGTAAGACAAAGAAATGTTATTCATGATCTCCAGAGTGCTCTGATTTCTGCATCCATCAAAATAAACATCATCACTGGAAACATCTCATGTTATTGCAGAAAAAAAGGGAGACAAAAAGAAAAGGAAACTACTTACAGTGGTAAATTAGATAGGAGATTTTTTCGTTCTGTGGTTTTCTACCTTTCACACCTCAGGGATTTCCAATCCACCCTGTGCTATGAAGAAATTTTCTCTAGTAAGGAAAACCATATTAGCTTCTTCTGGACAATGTCTGTTCTGCTATAGCATCCAAAAGGATATAATCTTTCTTTATGAAACTAGTTATTCTTCCTTGTCCATGACATGGCTTAGCATATTAAGTCAAGATTTTTCTGGTATGACTTCTGTGTTTTGTACAAGTGCTGTGGGGCAGGAACAGGCAAACAAAAGAGGAAGGAGGAATCTGGAGCAAGACAGATATGCTGTCACACAGTAGCTTATTAAATATCTTCCTAAGTTAAAAAATGGTCCTGGTAGAAAAATCTAACCGAAGTAACTTTGTGATTTGCTATCTGCAGCTAGCTGCAGTTAAGATCATCAGAAATTTTCTGTATTGAAATTATAGTGTGATTAAAATAGAATAGAAAATGGCTACTTCAGTTGGAAGGCACCTTAAACAACCATCTGGTCCAACTTTCTGACCACATCAGAGCTGACCAAAGTTTTAAAGCATGACAGGTTTTAAACACTGACAGGTTTTGGGCCTCAACCACCTTTCCAGAAAGCCTGTTCCAGTGTTTGACTACCCTCTCAGTAATGAAATGCTTCCTAATATCACCTGAACCTCCCCTGGTGCAGCTTTGCAGCTTTGCAGCTGTCTTATCACTGAATTCCAGGGAGAAGAGCTGAGTGCCTCCCTCTTCACTTTTCCTCCTCAGGTTGCTGTAACCTGAGAGCAATGAGGTTGCCCCTCAGCTTCCTTTTCTCCCAACTACTCAAGCCCAAAGTCCTCAGCTGCTCCTCACAGGATGTTCCTTGCAGCCCTATCACCAGCTTGGTTGCTCTCCTCTGGGCACATTCAAGGACCTTCACATCCTTCTTGAATGGTGGGGCCAGCACTTCAACGGAGTCTGCACCAACACTGAATACAGTGGGATAACCACCTCTCTTGGCTGGCTGGAGATGATGTGATGCACCCCAGGGTGAGGTTTGGGCTCTGGAATGCCAGGGCACACACAGCTGACTCACACTGACCCGCTGCTGATCAACACCCTCAGGTCCCTTTCTGCAGGTCTGTTCTCCAGACAGTAGTCCCCCCATTGATACTTGTGCCTGGCGGTACTCCACCCTAGGCGCAGAATCCAGCATTTTGACTTGTTAAATTTCATCCTGTTAATCATAGCCCAGTGTTCCAATCTACCTAGACCTCTTTGCAAAGCATCTTGTCCCTCAAGACAGCCAACGGCACCTCCCAGTTTGGTCTCATCAGCAAACTTGGTAATGGTGCATTCAACTCCAGCATCCAGATTGCTCATAAATATACTGAACAGAACTATCCCTAGAATGGAGCCCTGAGGAATACCATTGGTGACTGATCACCAGACAGATGTAGTTTCATCCACTACAACCCTGTGAACCCTGCCCTTAAACCAGTTCACCCACGCTCTGTGATCCCACTCATCACACAGCTGGACAACTTGTCCAGAAGGATGCTGTGAAGGACAGTATCAAAAGCCATATTAAAACCAGAAAAACTACATCCACTGCTTTCCCTTCACCCACTAAGACTTATCATAGGATATCAAATTAGTTAAATGTGTTTTTGCCTTTGTGAACCCATTTTGACTGTGTCTGACTGCTGGTGGCTTGCTCAACATCACTTTTCTAAGCATTCTAAAATGTATTCTTTGGAGTTGATGATCTGGTGAGCCTAGACTTGCACTCAGAATTCCAATGGTGGTGTTTTTTCAAACTGGCAGCAAGAACAAGTTGATAAGACATTCAGTTTTTTCCACCTCTTAGTTCATAAGAATAAATAGTGTTCTCTAACATATGCTTATCTAACATATGCTTACCATTTTTTTTTTAAATGGGGGAGGGGAAGCATGTGGTCCCTATTTGTTGCAGCTAATCGAAAGAAGAACCATGCAGCAGGAAGCCTGTGGACATACTCGAATGCAAAAGAGAGCCACGGGGACAGGCATAATGTCATGCACACATCACACTTCTGAAAATTCAGTAGAAGTTACAGACCTCACTCTACAAGACTACACCAGAAGCAGAGTGCTATTAATTAAAAAGGAAACATTAGCATTCTTGATAGATCCAATACAGAGAATAAGCACTGGAGGAACATGACTGATTCACAAGCAAAATCTAACATAAAGCAAATGCAAGGAGAGAAACAGATCCTGCCAAAACAAAGTGCCCTGAAATATTATAGGAGAACAAATTCTGTGATGATTCTTGCTCTTAAAACAAGTTGCTACTTGTCTTTGTTTTCAAACACTGTGGCTGATTGCCTTTGGAGAAAAATGAGGAATTGGTTGAGAAGGGAAGAGTGGTCTATGAGTGTGGTGTGGAGTTGGCATTAGAGCTGTCGTGCACTATTCAACACAGTCAACCAACAATAAAACACTGCTCTTCTTCTTCTTCCCTCTACTTCCAACTGCTGCTAAGTAGATAAAAGCAAAGAGGTGCCAGAATTGCACACAGTCTTCAGAATAACTTAATTTATTGTTTGTTTCCTTTCTGCTCTAGAGCAGAAGAAGCAACTAATGGCAAAACTCCTTTGAAACACAGGTCCTAGTTTTCATTCTTCCTTGATTATATCACTGAGTTATGACTATGTACTGATAAGTTTGCTTTTCTAGTCAAATAAAATACATCAAATTACATATCATTTCCTAATCTTTACTCATTTTCCTTTACCTTATGAAACTTCAAGGATGGGAATAAATTATGAAAAGATTTTAATGTTGGTATGATCTTAGTTCTAATCTCTGGTTTTTTTAAAGCCAAAACTATTTATTTGCTGGAGTTTTAATTCCTGATGTTGCTGGATTAACACTGTCTTACAAAAACAGATATTCTATTGTTTTAAAATAGCTGAGGTTTTTTTTTGTTTTTTTGATGCATGCTCCTCTATGGTTCTTTACTAACAGCTGTCACATGTCAGCTGTTAATCTCTTGATGTTGTGTAATGACGCAATTATTTCAAGGATTTAGAAGTTAAAGTTGTAAGACAAAGTTTTAATATTTGCTACTTACCCCCGTCACAAATTCAAGGTATTCCTTACTTCTGCTTTATTGCATTTCTTATGAATATTTTGCTCAGCAGACACTCCTCTGCTGCAAAGTTGTTTTTCTTATTTGTGTTTCCTTGATGGTCTTTGAGATGTCACTTATTGAACACCATTGCTCTCCTTTTAGATCTCCTTGTGATAGTTCTATCTTCTTGCTTTTAGGTTAACCTCTCACATGCAAGATAACAGGTGAACTACAACTAGCTCTGTGAAGTTGTCTGACTCTGCAGTTGTTTCATAAGAAGAATGTCAGTGGGGTGGGAGAAGGGAAAGAGAACTCTAACTTTTTTATTGTTGTCGCTAGTACATAAAACCACTTGTTCAGTTCAACAGTTTGTTAACAACAATCCCTGACAGTTGCCACATCAGATCACATGCACGGCAGCACTCCATTTGATTGGGAAGAGCGGCTTTCAGGGCACAATTTACAAATAGTATCGGCAATTGGAAAAAGCAGCATTCAAATTCGTTCAGAACTTACCTTCAGAACTAAAATAAACATTCTTGGTTTTATACTAAATTGCTCATGTAAATGCACACATATTTGTAATGCTATGTATGTTATGCAACAATTATAACAATTCTGCCGGTATTAGGAAAATGGCCTAAGGATTTAAATGTAGACAAGGTAGTTGCACTGAGATCTTCCATAATCCGAGGAGAAATTAATATCAAAATTGTTAGATTAATTTCAGAAGCTTGCACCCCTCTGTGTGTTAATCTATTTCCCATTCAGTTTTACAGACTTTTGAAGTTTGGCTTTTCTATAGCAACACTGCATGCAATTCTTCTAGCTGATCTCAATCACATGTTTGGGAAACAATTATTATAAAGCAAAATGAAGCTATCTCTAAATAGACATTTCAAGTTGTAAAGTTACTGTTTCAGATTTCAATATTGAATTTGACTTAACTTACAATAGTTGTTAGAGAAAGCTGCAGTTTTCGAACAAACATGCTTCCCCAAAGCTTTATGAATTTACACTCAGTAATACAGTAATACATTTGGTCAATGGTATACTTCCTTTACTCCAGAGCTTAGAAGAAAGAATCTCTGCACTTGCACTTCCCAGGAAAAAGAAGTGAAGAATGCAGTTTATTTCTGCATAGGTATTTACAATAATTTCAGTATATTTTTAGCTATTATCATGACCAAACTAGTTAAAACATAATAATTTTTTTTACTTATACTCTTATGACATTTCTTTCTTGCCATTGCACATTTCATATCGTTGCAAGAACTAACCTTGTAAAAGGATCCTTTTTGCTAGAATAAAAAAAGGACTGCAGAAGAAATAAGTGATTGTGAAATACAAGTTAACTTCTTGATCCCTTGGAGGAACTTTGCTTGCAGTAGGCTTGAAAATTCAGAATTATTGTTTTCAGAAGCACAACACTGATTTGAGAAACCAGAGCATAATAATGAAGGACTGCACTTGAACCATTACCAACTGTAGAAGGCTGCTCTCCCCTTCCATCCAGGCTACTGAATTTTACTCACATCTTAGTTGCTATATGTTAACACAAAGTGCTAACTTTATTTTACTGTTGTTTCCCAGAGAATATCACTTTGAAAAGTTAGCGTGGTATCACTAGGTCTTGAACCTTTCTGCTATTTGTGCTCAAAAGCAAACTAAGGCTCTAAGGCAAAGCTTGACAGAGAAAATACAAAGAGGTGTTCAATGTCTTTCTCCATAAGTGGAAGCAAACTTTTGAACATCATATAAATGATTTTAAATATCAAATTAAAGTTACTCAACAGCATTACTTGTGGGAAAAAACAGCATTAATGAGAGGTAATTTTTGATGCCTTGTCTTCATATAAAAATGCTTTAAAGCATATCAAACACTAGCTTCTGTCTACATACACATGTATTTCCAGACACCTGATGCTTCAGATTCTGCAGAAATCCTTATGACTTAGTTTTGAAGACCCCACATAGACAAATGTGATTAAAATGTAAACTTAGTTCTTTTAATGGGATTTCTTTCATTTACTCTGTGGTAAATTTACTCTGCAGCCTCTTGCAACTGAAAACAATTATTGGTTTCCTCTTTGCAGAGAGTCACTGGAAGCAGCCTCATCTATTCCATTACTGGCATAAAGTACTTTTGTGCTTGTACTTATGTCACTCCTGACAGATGCCTGTCGATCCTGATCTGATAGGCCTTTAGCAATGAAGATTTTACACCCACTCTATCCCACTCTTCTGCTGTTCTTAGCAGTTGAAATCTTTCCTGAATTTCTAATCAGAATCTCCTTTGCAGAAGTCCACTAGTTCTTGCTCTATTTGAACAAAGGAAAAACTACAAATTTTGCTTACTCTGATTCACTGAAGCTTTTGAAAGGAAAAAAATTACGAAATTACTTAAAGAAAGTTATGAAAAGTAATCCTATGCAGGAATGAAAAACATCATGAAGATTGGATAGGATCAGTGGAAGTGGCTCTAGCAGTTATGCAGAAAAAAATGTAAGAGACTGTGGAGGATGAGATGACTGTGACAAAACAATGTCAGAGTACTGTGAAAAGAGATAAACGTCACTCTGGAAAGTATAAACAGGCAGGCTATAAACAGGAAAGCATAAACATAAAGGTTGGAGTACTGTATCCTGTTAGGAAACCTTCATTTTACAGAAAGATATAAAGCAATTACTGAAATCTTAGATGATAAAAATGGAAAGCAGCTAAAGTGTTGTATATATCACCTGAAAAGGTTGAACAATCTGGGACTCCCTAGCTTAAAGGAAGGAAGGCTTAAAAGGAAGATGATAGCCTTCATCTAATAGGTGAAACGATTACACGCAAAAAATATATATGACTATTTGAAGAGCTTGCAGTTGTTACCTTGGCTTTTTCTAGCATATTTTGCATCAGGCTGCAATCATAGAAGGGTTTTATAGGAGATGGTCACATGTCAGGAGTGTAAGAACAGAATTTAAGGCTGAATTACTATCCTGGACATGTGCCTTCACCTGCTCTAAGGGTGTCCTCAGAACTGGCAAGACTTGGGCATCCACAGACTTGGCCCCCTTATGCCCTTAGGCATTTCCTATGGCCTTCCTTGAATTCTAAACCCAGGATCCTTAAGTAGATTATTGTCAGTGGCATTGATTTGTTGACTGGATCATACTGACATGAATTATTCCATTATTTGTTGAGTTATTGTGTTTGTAGTTTCCTTCTCTGGGAAACTGTGACCCTGACTTCACTAAGCTGAACAGCTTTTAATAACACTTAAGATGAAACAGAGATTCTGGGACAAAGTTTCATCAGCTTCAACATGGACAAGTGAATTACATGTGCATTCTCACTGTACTACTACGAAAATCAGAATGTACACAATACATGTTGATCATTGCAACACTAGAAGTGACTATGTAACTATATAAAAATAAATAATCAATTTGTTTGGAATTAATATTGATAAATTCCTTGAGATTTTCTACAATGTCAAATTGTGAAGAGATTTATATCATCAGCACTACATGCTCTCAGTAAAACGGCCTATATGTGGGACATGGGATACGATATGATATTCTTTCATTCTTTGTGTGTGGATGGTATGTTGTCATGGTTTAGGAATGGTATGGAGTGGTATAGAAAAACCTTAGTGTGCTGGTCATGCTCCTCCTGGCTATTACAAAAATTAACCCTGTCCTGGATGGAACCAGGACACATATTATTGGAGAAAAGGCCCTTTATATTAGCTAGAAATGTAATTTTTTACTTAGCTTGTTCTTTATATTATTCCATTGTATCTAGAGCAGCTGCAACTGAAATAAGGAAAAACATATTTAACTTGGTAGAAGAAACATCATGAAGATGCATTGAGGATTCATTTCAGCAACTAGTTTTCATTCTATAATCACAATTAATGATGGCTAACTAAAGGTTTTGCTAATTGAATATAAATATTGCCATAACAAAATGTCCACGTTGGACCTCCTCCATTTTAAAGCAATGATATAATTCTCAACAAGTAACATTTGTCTCCTTTATATACTTGCCAGACAAGCAACCTGCTAAATAAAGATACTAAAAAAGCCAGAGATTCAGAAAAAACCTTAGATAATAGAATTGGAAGGGGTCTAGAGATCTTATACTATTCATCCCCATGTGTATGTTTAATATCATTGCTGTGAGTAATCCTGAGAAATTAAGTGGAGTAGTTCACCTGAGTAAGTAAAAGGATACATCTCCAGGTCTGAGAACACATTTTTTAATTACTAAACTAATTTTTAATTTTCTTAGGTAGATTAGGCTGTTGATTTAAGTAACTCTGAATTGCACAACCATTCAAAAGTGAGAAGTTCTACATATTTACCAGCAAAAAGGATAATAGAAAATGGAGGAAAAAAAGGCCCTTCAAATAGCGCTTTTGTATATGTGACTAGTAACCACTAAGACAGCCACATGTGTGCAAACAAATTAAGAGCAGTGTGTTTTTTTAGGGCAAGATTCATCTGCCTGGAAGTTTGCAAATACTTCTCAATTGCCCAGTTGGATAATTATTCCCACATGTTTACTGATGGATCTAGCTCCTATGGCAAAGTCAACTATAAACCAAGAGAGAATTGCCATCATGGATTCCTTTGATGTTATAGCTCTAGATTTGATTTATCTTTAATACGAGTGTATATAAAAAGCTATATATTTTTAAAACATTTCCAATCATAGGTATGACATTTGCATTATTCAAATGCTTGAAACGGAGTACATACTTCATATCTACTGTTTCTATTCTATGGCATGTTTCATATCAGGGCCAGATTGTGAATTCCTCTCTTATTCAGTCAACAATAATCTACGAAAGAAAGTCTACTAAAAGCAGTAAAATTTGTTGCAGAATTTTCTGAGGGGTCTTATAAACTGTGTGTCAGCCTGTGCAGACAGTGTGGTACTGGATCTGCAACCATAATGTTAGGTTCCCTTAACATTTAAGAAAACTTCTGACAAATAATCAGTCAAAATTAACACTTCCAAGCACCCAAATTCTAGGTTTTTCTGGTGACATGGACCATCACAGAAACAAACTACTTCCTATTTCGAATAACAGGACACTTCCCAGAAGCAGTATTTTCAGGTACGTGTGGGCTAGGATTTTCAAGATTTACTTGATGTACAAATTCCTTCCCCCTTCCAAACTGCATAAAACCATTCAACAGCCGTTTAATTTCAGCCTTGAGATTTAGGATTTTTTATTTCTCTGAGGATATACTCTTTCCTCTCCATCAACTGATCTCTAACTGACTCAACCTCTAATTCTTGAAACGTTTCTGACAGTTTTTACTACCTGATCCAATTGTTTTTCTAGCCTGCTTTGCACATGAGAACACACGTGGCTTTTTGCATATCCTTAAATACTTATTTCTCTACATATACGCATCTTTTAGAAGTAAATATACAAGAGTTCAAGCAAAAGGGAATTGTAATATATGATCATGTTCAGTCAAAAGAGTGAAACAATTCATAAAAGTTACCAATTAGAAAAAACCCATGCCCTAACTCTTGCAGGTAAAGAGTCCTGCCCATTTATAAGTCCTTAGTCATACAGCTCACATAAATTAAAAAAACCTCTGAAACTGATCCCTGAGCTAAAAGATTGTTTAAAAATCTCTATTATTTATATAGCAATGCTACAAGAAATTAGTTTTAAACGATTTGGTAGGATTCAATCACTGCAGTCATGAATTAGAGTCACAGCCATTTATTATAATATACGTTATTTTACTTTCTCTGTATCCAAAGGAATAAGATAATATGTCCTTATTGTCATAAAATACACCACCAGAAAGCTATAATGTCATCATATATAATACTTTGGACATAGTTAGACATAAGAAGGGGGAAAAATTACCATGTGGGAAAAGGGGTTATTCAACAAGCACATATGAATTTCTAAGAATATTAAATTTATCCTATGGCCAAATTTTAAACAGCTGGAATTGTTGAAGCAATTAAGAAATTATCAAATGTGTTAGGTGTTAGAAGGCCTTTAATGGCCTACCTTGTATCTTTAGGAAATTAAGAAGCTTGTCTACACAGTTTAACTTGACAAAAGACACAAAGCTGCTAAAAATTTTACTAATTTACAATTTTATGAGGATACCTTCCCCAACATTTTTAGATCAATGTCTGAAAATCTTGCTGAAGTACTGTGCTTCTTTGCCTTTTTTTTTGCCTTTTTTTTTCCTCCATTCCAAAGGTTAAATACATTGGCTTGGGTTCCTATAGGGGTTTTAGGCATTGCTCTATTCCTCAGTGCAATGCCTAAGTCCCATGTGGTCTGCTACCAAAGTGGGATTTCCAATCTCCAAGTAGGTTCTAAAGCTTCCCTGAAAGACATATGAGGAGAGCTTGGTCCTGATGTNTTTTAACAAGGAATTAAGGAAAAGGAAAAAACCCAGTTCCATCTTAGACAGAGGTTAGAATGTAGATGCAATATTGAAAGATGCTCTTTATAACGCATTATTCACAAACAACGAAGAAGTTGTCAGAGTGTGAAGGCTGAGTTCAGCTTTGTTTGCATTGATCGTGAGACCTTGGGATTTAAAATTCTGATAAAACTGAGCAAAACAATATAANACAATATAAAGATAGGAACCATGGACATCCAGGTGGTAGAATTCAGTTGGTTTAGAGACCTGTTTAGCCAAATTTCACAGAAAACTGATCTAAAGGGCAAAGGAACACAGGACAGCTGGTAGTTCTTCAAGGATGTCCTCCTCAAAGAACAACAGGCCATTCTGCAGAAGGTCAGCACCTGACCAAACTCTACCTCCAAAAGGGACCCCATGACAAACAGAGGTGTGGACAGACTACTCGGGAGGAATACAAAGATGTTAACTAAGCATTAAGTGTTAGAGTTAGGAAAGCAAAACTCAGCTGTAGTTGAAATTAAAAAGGGATGAAAGAACAGCAATGAGAACTTGGACAATGTACAAGGACATACAAAGGGCCAAAACACTGAGTGCCTTTTTATT
>WEIV01016062.1:9493-30146 GCA_013390005.1 Calyptomena viridis | reverse complement strand
GGATGTGTGAAACCAGTTACTGAAGGAAGTTTGCCAATAAACTATATGGAAAAAAAAAAAAAAAAGAAAACTGTTTTCCTCAGATCATTAGTTAGATTGTGCTTTGGCCAGCTGCAAGAGAAAATCTTTCTGCTATGGCTGTCTTAACTGTTTTCACCTTTAAACTCCCAATAACTGGAAAATGGATTCCTCAGCTATGGTATAAGGATTCAAATCAAGCTGAGTCTCAGGGCTTCTGTTAAAAGCTGAGCTAGCTCAGTTGAAGTTAAAATTTCACAACATAATGATTGAACAAAACTGAAACCCAGACATCAGGTCAGCTGATCTCTTAGGGCTTCTGCCACAAGTTTCCTTCTTTTCTTCTAATTCCAAGATAGTCAACACCTACAAACTACATCAACTGAAAGCAAGAATGTGAGTTTGCAAAACCCCTGGTAAATCTAAATACAAATGTGCTTTGGTTGGTACAAAAATTATCTTTTAAATTCTAAAGCATTTCAAGATATATCTAAATATATTTTAAAAATGCAAGGCATGTTTAACAGGTATTAAAAGCAAAACAATCAAACTAAGAAAAAACAACCTATGAAAATACTTAAGCTTAAACAGAACCAGAACAACAACAAAGAAGCAGATTTACTCTCCCAATCTGTTATATTGGTTGCACATCACCTTAACTACAATGTATAATGGAACAGAGAAGAAGCCCCAAAGTGTACTCTACAATATTGTTTAGCATGTCTTATCAAAAAGAAAACAACCCACACCAAAACCCAAGCCTCAAACCCCAAATCATTTCCGTTGTACTATGTTCACTGCAACATCCAAAGTATATTGATAAACTAATTAGACACAACAAACTTTCTACCTGTATTCCCTTTTTCCTTCAGCCTTTACCAGCACCATAAATATGGTGCATTTATTTGAAGAATGAAGTATAGCAAGAAGAAACACTGTTATGAAGCTGCATTCAAACACCAGTGCACTCACAGGAGCTACTTTTTCTTTAAAGGGGGAAAGTAAGAATTTTAATAATATAAAATAATACAAATNTTTTTTCCCCTATCTTTGCCATCCAAAGCTGGGAATGTTCTGGGGTTTTGTCGGTTTGTTTGTTTCTTTTACAGTAATGGACTTCCTTTGAACAAGGCAAAAATGAAAGTGTAATTATTCTGCCAAATAGCTTTGCTGGTTTTGAGAAATATCTGGCATGTGTTAAAAAATGGCTGGTGAATAGCTCTGGTATTTCACTGATCTGGAGCAGGGAGATTAGGCAGAAGGGAGTTGCACACTTTTGTATAGTGAATGTGGCTTTTCCCATATCCATGAAAATCCATCCAAGTTTCCAAAACAGAGGTACAAAATTACAAATTTTTAGAGCTTATCACATTTTTAATACACACAGACAAGACAAACAGCTAAACTTCCCAAAAAACTCACTCACACCCTATCTTCCAGCAACATAAAGAAACTAAAAGCTTACTGGCGCAATACTCCAGAAGCTTAGCAAGGCTTTCCCTGGGATTTTTGTGTCCCTCCTGGCAGCTCTGAGCCAGACTAGAACCATGCAGAAAGCCATGGGCAGAAAGTGTGCCTCCTACCTATCTTCCAACACCCAGGTTAAACTGAGAAGGGAGTTGCTTCTCACAACTGTCTGACTAGAAAAGGACAAAGGGAAAATGACATGTGGCTGAGGAACACAGTGAAACAGGAAGTTTGGAATGAGAGGGAAGAACTGACTGTTATTTAGGAGAGAACAGAAAGGAGTCTGCAGCTTTTCCCCCTGTCCTGCCTCGCTCCTTTTTCTGCCCAGGCATTGCTTCAGCCTCGGGCACGGGTAGGAGGAGGCTTCTTCAGGGTTTGCCAAGGGGTGAGTGTGCCCTGCACTCCCTGGGGGATGGCTGAGGGAAACGGAGGACAAGGAAATGCTGGCGGCTTTCCATGGTTATTTATAATATAAGTTTATTCACTCCAGAGGCAATGGGCCTCGTGGAGGGTCCAAGCTTATCAAGGATAACCAGGGAAGAGCCCTTCCCATTTCCAGCCTATGGTTCTTATAGGAGGCTCCAGTCAATGGGAAGGGAGGAGAAGGGGACAAACCATCTGGGGTAAGAGGTGGGGGACATAATAGAACATACCAAGTAACACAACAATAATATACAGAGAGAAATATATGCTAATTACACATTACTACAGGAGTCAGTCAACCAACCATCAAAAGGTCTTTGGAAGATGAGACTGAACTGTCTAATGGCTACAGACAATCAGAGATCACTCCAATACCTTCACCATCTCATGCAACTCTTCTGCTTAACTACTGCAAGTTTGCCTTCCCTCATACACAGAATCCTCCTTTCTTCTTCCCAATTTCAAATAAGGACACTTTAGTAAGACTTGTCACACTTTATCTCTCTTCTTTTTCCAGTCTGATTTTTCCCACTCTGCACTCAGTGAAGAATGTTTACTATTGCAAGCTGTCAGGGCAGTCATGCATCATAATACAAGCCTAAACTGAATTTATTTTTTATCTCATGCCATTTCCCCACTCAGTGAACAGAATGGATCTCTTGGCATCCAGTTGGACACAAACACCCCGTTACATAGTAAAGCTGTTTTCCATAGTGCCCTTTTCTGAACTGTTGCTGAGAGTGGAAGCCATGTGGCAAATGTGAAATGAAACAATAATTCTACACATAGTGCTGCCCTGAGGGTTTGGCTTCTATCTCTTCTCTTCCTGCACATTATATCACTTAAACCAGTCCCCTAAGGGTGACTGTTATGTGCTCTTGATCTTTTGGGTACTGAATTTGAAAAAGTGTTGAAAACTCATCACTTCTGTGAGAAACAAAGAGGATCTCTGTCTGGAACAGATAAAGTGCTGTGTAATAAAAAATCCTCTGAACTATCAGACATAACACACGACAACCACAGAACCCAAAATCAGCAAACACGTTTTGTGTTTGCTTCTTAGTACTTCAGTTTCTCACCTGAAATACTGCCTCCACAATGAAAACTGGTGTATTGGATTTCTGTAGCCAGGTTTTAGTAGCAGGGGGGGCTGTAGGGGAGGCTTTTCAAGAAGCTGCTGGGAGCTTCCCCCATGTCCAGCAGAGCCAATGGCAGTCAGCTCCAGGCCGGACCTGCCGCTGGCCAAGGCCAGGCTAATCAAGAGTGATTGTAACACCTTTGTGATAACATATTCAAGAAGAGAGGAAAAAAAGGTTACGGGGTAGATGAAGATTGTNCACTGGAGCAGTTTGTGAAGGACTGTCTCCCATGGGAGGGACCCCATGAGATGTAGGGAAAGGACTCCTCTCTCTGAGCAGCAGCAGAAAACAACAACTGACCATAACCCCCATTCCCCGTCTCCCTGCACCGCTGGAGGGAAGGAGGTAGAAATTGGAAGGAGGGGTTGGGGGGAAGGTGTCTTTAAGATTTATTTTGCTTCTTATTCGTAAGCTCTGATCCTGTTAGTAATAAATTCAATTAATATCCCCACCTGCAGTCTGTTTTGCCCATGATGGTGATCAGTAAGGGATCTCTCATGGTCCTTATCTCAACTCATGAGACCCTTTGTTATATTTTCTCTCCTCTGTCTGTTTTCAGGGGGGGAGTGAAAGATTGGCTTTAGTGGGTCCCTTGCATCCAGCCAGGGTCAAACTACTATAACTGGGTACTGTGAAGATCATGACTAATAGTATTCGTGAACTACTCAGACCTAATGTGATAAGACCCATAGAAAATCCCAAAGAAAATTAGTAAATTTGTCATCAGAGCAGGCTTTGATTAGAGTGCAGTAAATAAAGCCTATGGCCACACACCGAACACTGAGAATGAAAATGATGAAGGCAGCAATCATCAAGTAAGCATTATCCCTCCTGTGCACTGAATGAAGTGTAACTCCTAGGGGGGAAAAAAACAGTATGTGATTCTCTAATTAAAGACTGTGCCATTGTGCATAAGCATAGGGAGGCCAAAATTAAGATTACACAAGCAGCTTTACTTCTTAAATTTCACAACTTTGAAGCCCTTCATTTTTCTACTTTAACAGAACTCTTAATAAATCTTTTCACATCCAATTTAGAAACACACACGATATCCCCAAGAATAAAGCAGACAATAATAAAAGTCAGAAATTAAAAACATTTTAATTCCATGACACAGCTTGCACCAATGTTCCACCTAAGAAAACAAATTTCTGTCTTTTATTATGAATCAATACAAGTGAAAAAGTGATATCATAGCACTGAAATATAGGAGATGTAGGAAGATGAGCTTTTGTTCTGGTTTTTTGGTTTTGTTTTGCTTTTTGGTTGGTTGGTTTGTTTTTGTTTGGTTGGGGTTTTGTTTTGTTCTGGTTTGGGTTTTTTTGGTGGTATGGCTGTTTAACATTCCTGAGCAAAGAGCAGTAAATTGGATATTCAGCACCACAAATTCTCTTACTCTCTATAGTGAACTACAATTTGATAGAACAAAAATACACAGGAGGAAAGATATTAACTTACAGGAACATCTATCCTATTTATCTACTAAACTCTCTTTAAAATATTAAAGTATGTTTATTTAGAGTAGATTGCTATGAGTTTCCAAAATCACGATTTTTGTCCTTTTCAGAACTTTCAGAAATAGTGTATGAAAACAAAAAGAAAATATTTTCATACAAACAGGCTAAATAGAGACTTGTTATATTAATGTTAGTTGGTTCTTTTCTTCCACAAAGGTATTTCATATAACTCTGGAGGTATAGTAATTTAAAAGGGATTTTTTTTCCTTTACGTTGTAAGACTGAAAGGTTTAGTTTTTATTATTAGTAGCTTTTTGTAACAGCTTAGCACAGTACTGAAAAACAGTAACTTTTTATATAAAGTGAAATACAGTGTTACTTGAAGTTTCAGATTAAAGATGAGGCAGTTCTCTAAATCTACATATTAATCCAGTTCCAGGTTCAGTATAGTTTCATCCAAAACCTCACGTTTGTAGAGTCATTAGGGCCTTGCTCACTGCTCATTTACATAAGGTTCATTAAATTATTTAAGAAGTTATTCTACAGCTTGTTCTGTAGAGTGTATGGGTTTTATATGAGATGATGCTCATTTGCAAAATGCTAGTGGTCTTATATATGGAAAATATGTGTTATTCATTACATGAAATTGTCTATAGTCATAATGGTCAGCTCACAAACCTGATATTTTTTCTTCTGCATTATGATTGCTCTCTTAAGATGTTTTCCAGCAGTACTTGCAAATAAAGCAAGTATTTGAATATATACTAACCCAAAGCTAATTGTTATTCACATAAAGTTAGCCAAAGAAACAAGCCCCTTAGAATAACATGCCACATTTTCCTCCCAAGTGGAACATTTCATTCCATTATTAGATTCAGCCGAACTTTTTTCCATTTTATCTTAAGAGCTTGCAGAGGTGAGGTAGTGCACAAAATAACAACTAGTATCATGATATAGCATGTCTTGTTTTCCAGCCAAGAGTCAGTCTACAGATGTTCAGCTGTTGCCACAAACCATTCCTCTAGTCTTTTTAGAGCTGAGATTCTGCACAGAGACTTGCACTCAGGTCAGTACCTCATAAAGTACTGTATAAAACACTCAGAGATAAGAAACACAATACCCTAATAACAGAGAGTACTGCATATGTTTGTCTCAATGTAACAGCTTAGTGGAGGAAGACTAAGAACTCTCCTTAAAAGTAGTCTCAACATCCTGCTCATGTCTTGCTTTAAAGGTACCTTTCTGGCCAGACTGATACAACCTTGTTTCAAGTATTGTGAGCATCAAAAGAGTCAGCCTTTGAGCAGCAAAACAGATATGTAACCTCTCATCTCTGTAATTACATGAAAATTATCTATTATCTCTCCCAAAAATAGACATATAACATCGGTATTAACTGATTCAAAAACTTGGTCTTTTCCAAATATTAGAATATATTCAGAACTGAAAAATTCCTTTATTCAAGCTTGAATAAATGTATTAAATTACTGAGTTATTTTTAAAATCTTTTTATAAGCATTCTGTGCTACACTAGCAGACTACTAACAGCTTTACCATGAATCAATTGTCCTTTCAAACAGCTTTTCTACATTTGTTATCAGCAAAGACATGATGAGACAGGAAAGAAAATTGTGTACACATAGTAGCTATGTCAGTCTCATAATTTGCTTAATGCATAATGCTTATGACAATACCAGCTTTCTTTGCTATTGAAATGAAACAACCTAAATATTAGGTTGTGGCATAACAGAAGCAGCTTATTAGGAAATGACAATGCTGGAGAGGAGAGCTACTTACAAAAAAAATAGATTTATCAGAAGCAATACATTAAACAAACAACCCTTCCCTTCAAAGAAAGTATGCAATTTCAAGCACCATTACAAGTATTTTTAAAAGACTTGTCAAAATAGTAGTTTCATCATCTGTCATATCAATAGAGAAATTCATAAACACTCCCTAAGTGTATGGTTGTCTTCTTATGTTCAAGCTGGCAAGCGTTTCCTCAACTTATCCTCCATTCAATTACAAGGTGATGTATTTGTGTGCAATCACTGAGCCAAGCAAACTTTCAGTGACCCTGTCCTCAGGCTGTTAATGACATTTGGGGATCTCTATTAATGGGTCACTGTGGAACTATGTGGAACAACAAAAATCCCTGAGTCTAAAATCCTTCATTTCTTACATTATATGAAAATTCAAACCAAAGTTTTAACTAAAAAAGGCATATTTTAATTAAAATAGACATTCATGAGTTGAATATGCCATCTTGCCTTTTAAACAGAGCATATCTTAGTCCATTGTGAAATTTAGTGAGATCATAAAAATATTAGCAATATAATTATTTTCAAATAGAAGGGATACTATTAATAATCTAAACAGCTGCAATGTCAGTGGATTTAATTAACAGTTAAAAATGTGAACAACAGGGAGCAAGACATCATGCTGTTTCTAAAGATGTGCAAAAGGAAAGTATCCTCTCTTTGTACCTGGAATATTGATGACCCAAATTTGCTCTAGCTCACTGCACAACAGACAGACACAAGCCTATTTCAAATTATTTAAAGGATACAAAGCAATTTTCATTTACTTTCTCTTTTAAACCAATTCAGAAGGCAGACACCAGTACTTGTTTTATCCTCCTGAGCCTACTTGAACCCAGCTGACAGCCTGCTCTTCCTGAAATTTCTCAAGATGACAGAACAACTAAATCAGACCTGGGGAAGCCAGCTGTGCCACAAACCCCCTCAAAGGAAAACAACAGGGCTTAGATTTCTCCAGTCAAAATCTGAAAGTTATTCTTCAAGTTATTATTCGACCAAGTGTTTACAAAGGTCTTGACTGTAAGAGTCAGTGGTTACTGATCTTCTCTTTCATGAACAATCAATGCTGGGAGTTACTCCTACCCAATCTCCTGACCATTTTGATTAAAAGCACATATATGTTACAGAAAACTAAGTAAGAAAGTCTGTAGATTGTAGGTGCTGTTCTCCCTGCATGAAAAACTATTTATAGAATAGTTTTTCAAGCTGAATATACCTTGAAGGTATATCAAAAGTTCCCTCTGCTCCTTTACCCCTTCATCTCCACAACTGTTGATTTTTTTTTCCCTTAGACCATGTGATTTAAAAAGAACCACCTTAGACATTTTATTTTCTGGAAGCTGAGATTAGGACAAATAGATCCTGCTTTACTTTTTAGAAGCAAAAAAACCCCAATCCTGACATTTGCCACCTGTATAACATTGCTAAAACTTTCTTCCTTCCACGTTTAAGAACCTGTGGAAAATAGGAATCAAAAGATTTTCTCTGAAGAGCTCAGTTTTCTACAGTGGGCAATCAGAAAGCACCATATTTGCTTTTGTTCTGTGTCTGTGTTTTTTTTTGTTCTGTGTCTTAACAAAATCTAAGCCTAACTGCCAAGTTCTGTTGTTTTAAGCAGAGCACATTTTTCATGTGGTACAGAATGCTCAGTCCCCCAGCTAAGTCGTTATTCCTTATTGCTTTTATGTGTCCCAGTCATCTTGAAATGACAGTCAGTTTGGACAGTCTGCTCTGCCTTCCTCGTGTTTGAGGATACTGGGAACAGATGAATGGGAGGCACACCCGGCTGCTAGAGCTGCCTATCAACATGAGTAAAGACTGTAGGGCCTGATGATTATTTGGTACTGACAAGCTTTGAAGATAAATATGCTCTAGGCAAATAAGGGGAAAAAAAAATAAGAAGGATTTTTTTAGAATATTTTCTAAATAACTACTGCATTAAATGGGTCTTTCTCACTAACAAGAACTTTCCGTACTTAATACTCTAAACAGTTTAGGTTAATATTTCAGGCAGCACAGACTACTGGCTATTCAATTTTTAGGTATCCTGATGTGAAAATCTAATTTCTGCAGAGTGTATTTTAAAACCCAGGGCTGGCAATCTGCAAAAAGAAAAAGGATCACAATCTTAACTTTTATTTAACTGTGGCCCTTGACTTGGTAAATCACCAATTAATATTAACTTTGTTAGCCTGAAACTGAATTAGCTTGACTGCAGTACATTGCTCCTATGATTCTTTCTGTGGTCAATGCAAGCAGTTACTTCTAATGGTGTTAGAGCTCAGATGAAAATGTTAAATAGAGGAGTCAATTGCAAGGTCATTACTTCTTTTTCCAAAGTAATGAAAACAAAGTACTTCATGCAATATACAATTATAGGTTAATGACAGAATCCTACAGAGTGGTTCTAAGGCCTTGTTCAATTTAAAATACTGATTTAAACAATTTCAAAATAACATTTAAAGGATTAAGTGTAAACAAAAAGTGTTAGTCACACCTTAAATGTTATAGCAAAACCATTCATGATTAAAGAAAAAATGAATGGGAAACATTTTTAATGCAAATATTGCAATGAAAAAGTGATCTAAGCCAGTATGAAAACAACACTCACTAAAACTAGATGTTACAAAGGCAGAACAAAAATCAATCTCATAAAGCAGCATTCGCCTACTCATTCACCTTGGAATTTCTGCAGGATGAAAGAGGATTACCACAAGACAAAAATGAACACCTGGGAAATTTTGCTGGCACCTTCTTTACAACTGTATATTGCAATGCTATATGAAAATAACCTCTAACAATACCGGTTTTAGAAAACATTTTTTTCCTCCCACTATTTGACTCATTTCCATCACAAAGTCTCACACTAAGCTCCCTTTCCAGTATCTGCTACAACAAGAGAGAAGATGGCAGGATACATTTCATGGTGATTTTGATACTCATGGTATTAAAAATAATTTCTTTCATGCCAGTACACTAGCATTTCTCAAACAGAAAAATACCCCAAACAATCATTAAAAATTGGGAGTATCAATTTTGTGAATAACAGCAAACTATAGATAATAAAAACACAAAAATAATAAATAGTTATAAACATTGCTGAAATGCACACTCTTCAGACTCTGGCTGGAGTTCTGAATAAAAATAGCAAAGCAAGAAACCAAAAGAAAGGAATTCAGGATCTCTTTGGGCCAAGACTGAATTGTAAGGAACAAGTAAGTATTCTGTCATCAAAATCAGGAACATACTCCAACCTGAGCATTTCATGCAGCATATTTAGAAGATATTTTTATTGTAGCAGCCAATAAAAAAAGGTCTTTTACGTACACCACATTCTTCAAACCTACCTGAAGATTCAGAAACTTATAGATAAGAATGGGAGGCACACCGGTCAAGAATAACATAACAGACCTTATGTTACCAATATTCAGCAATGTCCCTGAATATACATGTTTCAGAAGGATCCCATCATATCTAACACAATACAGAAAATTCTGGAAATTACTCAACAGCAAACAAAAGAGCAGTAAAGAAGTTATCACTTGTACATCCCCTTTGTGTGCAACCTCTGCCACAAGGCTCTTCCCAGCCCCACCACAGATTTAGGTACCTGGGCACCAGGGCCCCACAGGACAGCCCCAGTGCAGCACAGCCACACTACATGGAGTTAGACCTCTGAGAAAAAAACAAAATGTCCATCCAAGAGTAAGGTAAAAAGTACAGACAGCATCTGCTTGGAGAGGATTTCTTAGGCAAAGGACTTAGAAGGGAAAACACCGTCAGAGAAAGGTACAAAATCCTACAGGAGAAAACACACTGGAGGCAGGCTGGCACTGGTCAGGGAGGGTCAGGACTGGCCAAGTCCAGTTGTCACTGTCCCCCATGCTAAGGGGGATCTCATCCACATCGAGGAGCCACCGCTGGGAACCACTGGAGAGGACTCTTCCCCACCTAACTGATGTCTGCCAGGCCAGGCCAGACTGGTGCTTCATCATTGTTGCTTCTGTTTAAAAAACAAATCCTGTGTGCTGGCCAATACACAACTTTTTTATGTGTTAAAACCAGTACATGTCCTGCTTTGCAAAGCCTCTCTGCATCCGACAGAAGATGCCTGAACAAAACAAAGTGTGGCTTCTGCACACTGTTTTCTGTATAGAAACACCTCATCCCAAATGGAATTTCTCCATGAAGAACCCTCTTAAGCACACCTTCCCCACTTTCACTCCCAGAAGTCATCCTGAGATATCACACGATGAGAGCATGGCAGTAGAACTGAACTTATGCAAGACACTAAGCTAGAGCAAAAGTGCTGAAAAAGAGATCTATTAGCAAAAATATTGGTTACTGACAAACTGGGTAGCTGCCCATCCCCAGGGGACTAAAGCAAACGGAGATGTGTCTGTCAGAGCTTTCACAGAAGTCCCGCTGGATGACACAGTGTGAGTTGTATCCCCAGGGAAAAACCAATGGCTGTTTGCCACCACCTAGGCTACTAAAGGATACATGTCCCATGGGGATATACTTTTACAGCTCAGAGGGGTTACTCTGCATGACAGATGGCTGCACTAAAGGCAAAATAGTTGTACTTGTCACCGTAAATCAGTACAGGAAAATAGTTGTAAAATGTAATATTACTTCTATCCACACACTTCATCCATTCAGAATAAAGTGTCATGAGGTTTCTGAGTAACACCAGAAATGATTTATAGCCAAAACTGTAACATAGATAAGCCCTTACATCTGTGAAGAGTGTGATTTTTACCTCGAGTAATTATACAACTTACACAGTTTCTTCATGGTCTCTTTTCTAGTCTCTTTGGTTTCTACTAGAAACCAGCATTACACCATCATTAAACCTCCCCCTCCCTTCTTGTGACACAGAAAAGCAGAGGAAAGGGGTTGGAAACACACTGGAATACAAAGTCTCTCCTTCCTTTCTAGCCTCCTGACATTTTAGTTTTCTTCTTTTGTAATGTAAACATGATGGTCTCTGTAAACACAAAAACTACTGGACAGCTTTATTTCAGGAGCAAGAGAATGAAGAGAACATTAATCAATAAATAGTTCCAGAGAACCAGGAACTTTTAAAAATAACTATAAATTTACTGCTTAATATATAAACAAAGTCTGACTCAAGGACTGGAAGCCCCAGGTCCAGCCCATACCGTTCAGCACTGACAAGAAGATAATCAGAATTTTGAAAAAAGATACCAATACCTATGTTTGACACTTCCCTGTTTCTGCAGTAGAATAATGAAACTCGTCTCTGCTGCAAAATACCATAGTACCTAATTTGCAAAAAGAACATAAAAAAGAATTAAAAGAATCCTCTCTTAATGAAATGCTCCTGTGGGGAGTTAAAACAGACTGATGCACCATATTTTCACTTACTTTGTCTTTTGATACAGGAAGTTGCTAAGTTTTTGCATAAGAAACTTTTATTTTTCATAGTTTTTCGTGTAGCTGTTCTAGATATTTGCCCTTTCCCTTTCAAATAGCTAACCAAACAGTTGGTTTAGAGAAGGTTTATTTAGCATGCTGTCTCCTCACATAGGTCAATGCCCTGAAGTAAATGTATAAGAATTTGGTTCCCCCCCCCGCAAAATATTTGAAGGTTTAAAAGCAATGCTTAACATGCACACACTTCACTTTTCATGTGCATCAAGAACTCCCCAGGGAAGGCCAAGAGGGAAATCACCCACTAATTCTGTGTTTGGGGTACCTTGCTGTGTGCTGAGCAGACAGGACACCAGTGCCCCATGGGAATGCTGCCAGCAGAGCAGCCCTCCAGGCAAGCATGAAAGTATGACCATGCCCAGGGCTCCAGGACCCACATGCCACTTCGGGACTTGCAGTAGATGTTCTGCTTTGACCAAGCTACAGCTGTAACTGACTCTCTGGATAAAACAATCTCACTTAAGCCTCACAAAAAACCCCTAACAAATTGATGTTTTATCTGACATATGGCATCTCATCTATCACTCTCAGGCCACAGCAGAAATTATGACCTCCACATTATGTCTGCATACATGTCCCAGGAATGCTGGACCGACTATTTTCAGGCCTTTTGAGAGCTCCTTTCAACTGAGTATGTGCAGGAAAGTACAGGAATCTTTTCACAGTCTATATACAGCAAGGCACACAGAATACTGGAACAAACATGGCCTTACACACTATTCTGCACAACACCTTCAAGGCTAGAAGGGCATTACAAGGAGGAATTGATTGCCACAAATTGAAATTTAACAGGGAAGTGCCCAGCCATGTATTTGCAGACTTGTTTTATTTACAGTGACTGAATGGCATCTATAAATATATAAAAATAAATGGTATCTATAATCCCCCTGTTGAGGATTAACACTGATATCACTGCTAGTTGCCACAATCTCTACAAATCTGGTGTAATTTAATATTGGTATTCTCTATTTCCACTGTTCAAAATGCTGATGAAATTAATGGAAAAAAGCATACAAGCCTCATTCAGTACATCATTTCTAGCCCGACTGTGCCACTCAGTTGTGCTTGTCCTGCTTTCACCTAGTCCATACTTTCCTAGCTTACTGAGGAGAACATCATTTAAGACAAAGTCAAGCAAGACAGCAAGGTCAATATTTATAACTTCTACTACAAGTCATATAAGTCATACGAGTTATATGGATATGAGCAACTCATATCCAATTCAAAATTATAATTTGCATTACTATGTTACTTCTTGAACAAGAGCCCACTGGGCTAGGCACTGGATAAACATAAAAAACCACCACTATAGAACTCACTACCCGAGTGCTAATAAAGACAAAACAGTGTACAAAGACGCAATAGAGCAAAAGGTGAAAATTAGATGAGCAGCATCATGCCCAAAAGCTTTGGCAGGCATACCTGAAAAGAATTATACTAAAAAAAAACAAAAAACAAGAACAAATACCAAATTCCTAAACACTGGTAGATATGTTTAAGAAAGAATTTAAGGAATGACAGTTGAGTAGACTTGTAAATATGCACGTGCAGCTTTTCTGGCAAGAGGGGTTGATTACAGGCAAGAGTTCACTCATTATTTAGAGGCCAGATAGGGTCAGGTGAAACTGAAAAGAGTCTAGGAAGCAAAGACCACCATATATATTATATTTGATGCAGCAAAGGAAGGGGATCCACAGAGCCTTCAAATAATTAGGAAACATCTACAAGGTTTTTTTTTTATTTCATTGCACAAGACTAGACAGTTTTTCAATTTTGTAGTTGTTTTCAAGTGTCTCACATCACTTCTCACTGCTTTACTCTTTTATTCTATACTATGTTATGTTTTGTTCTAATTACTACATTGTCAAGGCAGAAATATTGACTGCTTCTGTAATTGGCAGAAACAGATACCTGACTTCACTGATATCCTTTGAACATAAAACAACTAATTTCAGCTTTCAATCCCATGTCCCTTCTCAAAAAATCCAAAACAAGACACACATCCCGCTAGGACTCTCTAGGGGTCTCAGTCCTCGCTGCTGCCTGTCATTGCCAGCTCCAGAGGCACTAGGTGCTGCCTCAGTCACCTCTGAAGATTTGTTCTAGAAAAAAGAGTTAAGTTCATTTGAGGTCTATTATAAACTGGAAAAAAAACTTAGGAAAGTCAGACACAATATTAAAACATTTTTACATTATACTTATTGCCAAGACTTCTTTTCAGCTTCTTCAGTATTTCAACTAGGGTTTTCAACATATGTTTCCATTTTTAATGTAGCATTTTTTATACCAAGAATTTTTTTTAAAATTTTAGTAGATACTTCTGTGTATTCAAGACCACTTAAGCATTCCTCTTTCATGCCAGTTCCTAAACAAATTCAAATACAATTCTTCACAGCTTTCTGATGAGTATTTAAATTATCTTCTTATGGCTTGAAAAGAAACTAAGTTCAGCAACTAATATTATTTCACAAGGAAGTTCAAAATATCTCATAAATAAATTTCATGATGAGCTGCTGTCTCAACACACAGGCTCATCATGTACAAAAGTCACTACCAAAATAAATAAGAAACATTTGCACATTTGAGAAAACCTAACCTGAGAGATCTAACTAATGGAATCCAAGTGAAAAAGTAATGTAGAATATTGTAATATAATTTAAAATCCTAACCCATCAAATACACACAAATTTAACCTTTTATTACCTGCAAAAGCTCTTACAAAGCAACTATGCTTTGATATATTCAGTTATAGTCTTGCTGGATTTTCTTTTTTTCTCTCATGAAATTTTGGTTTTCCTCCTTTTAGTAGCTGAAGGTATTTAATAGATTTATGAATATTTAATTTAAAAGTAAGATAACAAAAGTCTGACTCCTGTGTTGTGATTACTTTTCATCAGGTACCAGATTCCAAATTTATCTGTACCATATTATAACTCACATTATGACGTCACACGAAACAACCATTTGAATCAGTGACTCACTACATTGTAAATGTACATTCATGAAATGTTTTCTACTTTGAAGTATATCAAGTATCTTAAAACTGTTTAATATAGGCTAGAATACATCAGCCTAAAAGCAAACCATAGCATCACAAAATACTAAACCATGTCTCTGTTGCTTTCCAAAATGACTGTGAACTGTGCTGGGATCATCTGAATTTATTGATTCTACAGAGGTAAAAAAAGTTATTTAACTTTATTATGAGAGAAAGTAGACCCACAGATTTGTTATTATTTGGAGAGCTTTATATATAGTTCATATGTACTATCTAATACATCTGTTGCAGAGCAAACCAAATATGCAATACATCCTTTCTCTTCTGATATTTTCCCAGTGCAATTTCAGATTATGGTATAAGCTTTTAAAATGTCATAAAATTGCATATGCGTGTATTGCTAAAATTGCAATTACTTTCACAAATGGTCTCACTATCATTTAGTAGATAAGATATATAATAATGAATGACAGTGTTTCATTCAGATGAATCATGTGATACCAATGAAAGTATTAACATTTATGGAACACTTGTATGGAGCAAATAATGTTAAATTACATTACTTATACATTCCTTCTGTTTATAATCAAAGGCAAATTCATGAATGCACAAGATCATATTCTGCCACTAATGTATTCATTAGTAATACAAACGTTAAGATAATTACATAATAATGCATTCTTCACTGGCAGTTAGTAGCAGAAGACAAGATTCCTACTTTAATTTCCTCATATTGCCATAGCTATCACAAGCTTTCAGACTAACCAATTCCCTCTAAAGTATTGCATTCATCTACCTCCTCTCCTCCTCTATATAGGAACCTTAGGAAGACCAGCTTGTTAACTTCTACCCTATGTAGGCAATGTTACACATCCAGGGCTAGGTGATATGCATATCTCCCTACTGGCATGAAAGCTATATCCCATAATCATAACCAAAGTTACTGCTTGTTGTGTTTGGCTCTGTCTGTGTGACTATAACATTTAGTAGAGTCAGTCAACTTCAGGTCACAATCCAGGAGAGAACATGGGCACAGTTTTGTGCCATACACTGCCTTACAACTATCTTGCACGTGAAGTAGATGTGCAGCTTTGATTTCCACCTCTACTATGACCAACCCCAGCTCGGAGATCTCTGTGTTGTGCCCCACTGGTCAATTCATCAAAGTCCACACTCAGAGATGGCAGAGTTGCCTCTGCAGGTTGCCTTTGCAACTATGGAAGGAAGTAGATGAATTGCTGGAAAGGAAAACATATGTGCACAGATTCATCATCATTTGTCTAACTGTACACCGAGGGAGACAAATATTGCAAACCAGACAGACTTCTCCTTATCAGATGGTCTTCTCTACTATTCTCCTTACAGAAAACAAAACAACAAAAAAAAACCAAAAAAAAACCCCAAAAAACAAACCAAACACCAAGAAAAATTACAGATTTACTGTAAATACAGATCTTTGTGCTTCTACACCTCAAATATGCACAGTCTACAGAGAGGGGAAAAAAAAGTGACAGGAAGTTTAATTGCAAACAGGATAATTCTCCACAAGTAGAAGACAACTAGCAAGCTAAAAATAGCTAAATAGTAAATGGGCCTAAGTGACCTACATAATTTGAAGAGGATATTGCAGTTAAATGAAAGGGGGTAGAAAGCTATTAAATGTGTTTTTCTTATTATAGGTAAAGGAAGAGAGTGTATTTTTCTATTAAGTCATTTTGCTCACAGTCTTACAGAACTGGGAAACATAAGATTTAAAAGATATAACATGTTTGACCTTCTTCACATACCTTTCCTGTCAACCCATAAATTGAATACATCTTCAATCAACTAGGAAAACACATGGGAAAAAAATAAAGCTTGTTTAACAGTAGTTTCCTCCCTTTGGCTAATGGGGAAATCTAACCGAATAACTTAGTGTGGTGTAGAAGGTCACTGAATACAGCTTAGGGCTTCGAAATGTGGAGGTTATCAAGTGTATTTCTGTTATTTCCTGAGGTGTTAATAAAAAGCATCTACTGCAATAACAAACAGAATGTAGCAGTCATACTGTCTGATATTCAAACAATTTTTTTTTCTTTCCAGCCACATACAACATAGGATTTTTAAGTGGAAATGAGAAAATTAATTTCAAAAAAACACAAGAATCATCCCAGATTCTCAGGGAAGGCAGTTTAGTGCATATTTATTACTTTCTGCATTGATGGCTTAACTTCTCTCCTTACAGTCTTCTCCTTTCTTTTTTTTTCCCCCTAAGTTTATGCAAGCATTTGGGTCAAAGTTTATAGAACAGGTCTACAAACCAATTTCATAAGCATTCTGATACTGACTTTTGAGTGACAATATTAAGGGCATTTCCATTATTCTCTGATACACGTGGAGAGTTCATTTTGGATTTTATTCTTAATTTCTACATTAATTAGAGAAGGAAATACAGAAAAATTATTTTTTAATTGGTTAGTTAAGGCAGGTTCAAGGACAGAGTGGAGGTGCGTCTTTTGTTTTCTCTACCCCAAATCTCAGCAATCTCACTTCTCAGACTTCCATAATGAGATTTTTTTTTTTAATCATTCTTACAGAATCAGAATTATAAAAGCAGCCCCTTTTGTTTCTCTGAAGGAGACAATGGATTTCACATATATTTGTCTTGGATAGCAAAGAGTAAGAGAGGCTGCTTAGCCAAAAAAGTGGTGTGCCAGCTGCTTTGGGGCTGGGCCCAAGTGAAGGAGGTGAATTACCACGGACCAGTTGCTGGACTAGACACTTTGGAGCTGGACATTATGTAGAGATAAATGTACCTGTTCTCTGGGCTCTGTATTCATTCCTGCCTCCCAACACACTGAATTCCCTCATGCACCAAAAACCAGAGTGGGGGAGTGCATTCATTCCTCTCTCACAGATGGGAGTCTGAACACAGCCTCCAGCTTTTGGATTACTATTCCTGTGCCTATGAGGGCCATTTTTATGTTATGCTAAATATGGTGTCATTAATATCTCACTATAGGAAGTGATTATAATTTCCTGGAAAAAAAAATCTTGAATATTCTAATGCATAATTAGCATGAAATCATTATAAGAGAGTAGAGAGTAAAATAAGAATTGCTATTCTGAGCAAACTAAGGGCTCTTCTACGTTCATCCTATTCTGATGGTGGCCTGCACTCCTTAAAAACAGACTATAAGAATAACACAAGTGTAAAATCACATAGTGCTTCAGAACAATGCTCTTATTTCTGTGAAATTATGGTTAGAAATTTCCCAAGAAAGGTTCTGTTTCTTTATACTCAGAAAATGAGATGGAATTAAATTTCTTCCTGATGTGATCAGAACTTTTTCAATGAAAAAATTAAAAACTAAGTGAACATATTTTTTTAAACTTCATAGAAAAATATATGTGACTCACTGCAGACAGCTCTGAGTGGCAAAGTCTCGGTGCATATAGTAACCTAAGCATTATCTATTTAAGTGTCTTTTCTTTATGTAAATAAATATTAAATATAATCTGTAATTCAGGCACCTTTCCATTCAGTATAATAAAATCCCTTTTCAAACTTTTGGTTGTTCTTATCCAACCTGAGTGATTCTGAACCATCAGTAGTTTTGCCACATTCCTTTACCAGATAATCATCTGGTCAACAGAAATTTGCATGCAACCCCACTGCCAACCTCCCTCTGCTGTGTAAAATGACCATAATGAGATCCTTTGTTTCTTATAGTTTCTTTGTGTCTTATAGTGGCTTTCTGAAACCTGAAGTCTTTTACATTTCATCTTTTTGAAAGAGAAAAAAAGTTAAAATATTTACAGATACACACCTTTTTTGTGTTTCAGTCATATGTATGTATTCATACTGATTCTTTTGAAAAAATAATGCAACTGTGAGATCTCACTAAATTGACTCTTTCCCATTATAATACATGGATCCGCATGTCTAGTAATTTGCACCATTCTGTTACATAGAGAAATAGAAAAAGTAGTTTGAAATATTACCATTATTAGCACTCTCCTTTGGATACAAGGTTAAAATCAGATTACGAATCAATTAATGGCTTACAGTTTTATATTTCAGTTTCTTCAGATCCATGGTTTACTGCAATTTTATTTATTTTAGAAGAGGTGACTTCTAATACCACAGAAATTCTGACAGATCCTCAGAACCACATTGTTTAAAGTAAGGTATTAATGCAGGAGGCTTCCTAGGTTCCCTTACAGTAAGCAAAACAGAAAAAAATTTCTTTAGCTACTAAGCTGTTCCCTAAATTTCTGTAAGTGCTACAGTAGAGAGCATGTACAGCCTTCCTTCACACCACTTTCCCCCAGACAATCATGCAAAACAAATCTTGATAGATGGGGCCAAACCACCACCACCAAAGAACTTCTGTTGGCCTTTGTTTTGATTTATCTTGGAAACACACTAACTCGTGGAAATGAATGATGACTTGATAAAATCATGGTAAGATGAAAGACAAAATATTTGACTGAGAGACCTATGGGATCCCTAGACCAGAAATCGTCAAAATAAGTACTAGATGGGGCAGATCACATTTGGAGAGGAGATAATGGGTGAAGACGACCTCCAAGGTGAAATGATCTTGAATGATCTTAATGATCTTTTCCAACTTCAATGATTCTATGATTTCTTACAAAAAGAATCAGGTAAGGATAGAAAGACTCACTTATCCTGAGTGGAAAACTGAATAATCAGCACAGACTTCACAGACCAACTCAATTCCTTGCTGACCTAAGTTGAAATTAAAATGTCAAAAACACAAAATATCAAAAGAAACATGCACCGGGTCTTTCCCATAGGCAAAAATATTAGAAGAAACAGCTTGAATGCTGCTTCGGTATTCAAAAGCATGAGATAAGATAGTAAACATCATATCTGATAACATTATGTAAGGAGATTGTAATACAATGTGATAGGTGCATTTACTTTTGAGTTCCTTTTTCTTCTTTTCAGCATAGCTCCTGCTTCTGACTTTAAATATTATTATGTGGATTCAATTTGTCCTGAATTCTATGAAGGCACCACTTTTGAATGCATATTTGTCAGACTTATAGAAAGCCTACTCTCTACAAGTCTTGGATATTGCCCATAACTGAATCATTGCTTTTCCTCTTGCTGTGCACTCTGACTAGTTGCTTTAGGAATGGCTCCCTTACAACATCTGAAAAACTAAGGCTTATATCTTACGTAAATATGGAATTTAACACTTCAGTGAGACAGTGACTGAGATTTTTGAATTCATTGTGTCTGAACTTCTTTAGTACTTCAGAGTCATTGCTCTCAGGTGGCAAGAATACTCCTCTCTCTTTTTAAAGACAGACTTCTAATGTTTCATGCAGTAGTTGAAGGCAATCCTGTAGCGTTTTCTACCAGTGTGATAAACTGTGCTGCTATTCCTGATTGCAGGATGTGTCTCATGTCTGACTTCCTTGTACCAAACACCAGATGTGCCTTTTATAGGATTTTTTTCCCCCCAAAAAACTAGTCCTTGACTTAAAATGCCAATTTTTATATGATTGATGACTACAGAGAAATTAAAAAAAAAAATCAACACATTTTAAAATTGCTATAATCATTCTTTTTTTCAATCCAGTACACAGTAACTCTGTTCTAAGATTATAGAATACACAGAACATACACAGCCTGTTTCATGAAGAGACAAAGCTGTACAGATAGATTTGTCCTGTGGCCAAAGACTAAGGAGGGAAAAAGGGGAGAAAGGAGAACAGTCTCACTTAATATGTTTTTTGAACTGTGCTCACCTGTGTCTTGGTCAATAATTAAAACTTTCAACAGAATTCCAACTGGAATTACAACTTATCCATTCACAAGGAGTAATGTTTGTTAGTTTGTTTATTTAGGGGGTTTTT